>JAYKKM010000094.1:645000-870000 GCA_035772405.1 Chrysogorgia sp. JL179-B06 | reverse complement strand
ATATATATCTGTTTTCAAGAGTTATTTCTTGAATTCTAGTGATTCTTCAATTGCGTTCAATTGCCAATCTCATGGCATGTTGGTTCCAAGAACAATGCTTAGCTTGTTCGTTCCCGGCTCATAATAATATAATATAATTCTTATTCATTATTTTTTAGTTAAAGGTAACAAAAACAAAATATCAAGCAAATATATTCCAGTCACAGTCAGTTTTACAGTAAAGCCTCGACCCAACATGAATAAACAATGCTTGATTGTCAACACGCATTTAAATAAAACTGTGAAAACAATGTATGAATTTGCAATTATGAATGACATTTTGATTTCTTACCGTTAAAAGCTTTGGTAGTCGCTTTGGTAGTCGCTTTGGTAGTCGCTTTGGTAGTCGCTTGGTGCCTTGGTTATATAGCTTTGATTTTTTCCGCGCTTTTTGCTTCATGCTTTCCTCCATTTTGTTATTGAAGGCTTCTAGTTCAACTGTTCAAGTTCTTGTCTTTCAATGAAAGCCTTCAACTGACAGTTCTTGAATGTCCATACTCTCGACATTTATACCTTGATCGCATTGATCGCCGTTAACCTGTGATCTTGTTTAACCTAAGCCAAGAGCAGCGGTCACTCCACAACTTCTTAACGTTTCGCTGTAAAGGACGCGAAGGGATGATTGGAGACGATGTTCTATTGTTCTCGAAGTTGATGCCACAGTGTCAGTTGTGGTACAGCCAGGGACTAGTATGATTCCCAACTTGGTTTTGCCCTCTATAAACGACTCTAGCTTATCTTGCGTCTCTTTCTCTACGGTGGCTTGGCACGTCTCGGTCTGGTGCTGATCGAACCATATTTATAACTGAAGAAGTAGAATCTCGAGTAGAAATAGAACCAACTGAATGGCGCAAAATATTCAAATGCTCCGCGTACTGGACTTTCTGCATATTCCGAGAGGGCCTGGTGCATAATTTACATTTAATTTGGTATGACGTCATTTTTAAGTTGAGTTGGATTTCAAAGGTTGAAATGTCTTTCACAATGTCTTTCACATGCAATATGTGCAGTATTCAAGATTGTTTCGGTATAATATATATTTTTGTAGACCCTCTGCTTGTGGAATTCGACGAAATACTACAATAAATAAATAATGTTTGCTAAAAATTATTCTAATTAATTATGTCATGTCCAATATTTATTACCTCGTTTCCATGCGCGGGAAATAAACAAGCTGTTCAGCTTTTTGGCGCTTGATAACCGAACATGGCAAAACTCGAAGTTCAAGAATATAAAGCAAAGCAAAGATTTCCAAATTCAAAAGAGCAGTTGAAGATAATGCGAAATGAAAGGAAGGGAAGAAAGAGAAAGCTACGTTCAGTGAAATGAAGAAGAAAAGAGCTGGCCAAGTCATTGCCGAAGGACAAGCGCTTGGTCGATGCGATTATTAACTGAAAGTCCAATGCTAAATAACTGTGACCGTTGGAGAGCACTAAAGAATCATAGAAAGCAAAGTACGCATGGCAATGAAGAAGGTAAATATAGTTAACTTAAAATTCGTGTCACATGAGCTACAGTATTTTTAGGCTTTTTTCAGTTATGTTTAATTAGTAATTGCTTATAGATTTATAGGTGTTGCAAGTTTCTGAGAGAGTTCAGGTCAGTGTGGACTATATTAATACTCTCAGAAACTTGCAACAACTATAAATCTATAATAAAAATATATAATCTGCAATGCTAATCTAAATGTGGCAAAATAATTATATCAATCTCCTTTCCAGGTCAGACTGTCACTTTAGGGTGATATAAATACTCTGTAGTATTGTCTACATGTAGACGAACATAAGCCATACATTGTTACCATTATTTAGATCAGCAACGAGGAATATTTGCTGGATTGTGGACACCTAGAAAAATCATTGGGCAATAATGGTAAAATCCTTGATGTAAATATTGGAGAAGGGACTTTTGGATGTTGCCATAAAATGATATGTCATGGTATTCCTGTTGCTGTAAAGAAAGAGGCATCGATTCTTACTGACCTGTCTAGCCCAGGCATTCCCTTAGTTTTTGGTATTTGTATTCTTTTGGGCTAATTTTAGGTACTGTCAGTGAAAAACTGCATTCATTGTTATATGATTTACAAATTATAGTAAAATGCTTGGTATTGAGGTTAATCCTTGTAAAATAATTAGTCTTTTTCATCCTTCAGCAGTTATGGTATGACATCATTTTCATGTAAGTGTCTAAACAGTTCTCATTGAAAAATGTTTCACACATGCATTTATAACTGTTTCATGCCCACATACAGAAATTCACATTTTGCAGTCGATTATTGTTTTTAGTGTATTTGATAAAAAATATTACCATACTTTACTGTTCACAAGAGTACTTAGCTTTCAAGATGGTTCATCTTTGGTTAGCAGACTGTCAAGATGCTACATCTTTTGTCAGTCAGTATTCTTGTGTGTTGTGAAAGTATCAGTTTTCATATTGATTAGACCTACATGGGAGACCTACATGGGAATTGTTGTATTTTGTATTTGAGTAATTCTACCTTTTACCTTTCATGAACCAATGTTTTGCCACTTCCGACTAGTTCTGAAATCATTTTCTAGTAAGTGTCCTAACAATTCCCATTCAAAACATTTTTCACACATATCCTTAATGCCGTCATATTTTACAATTGGTTATTGTTTTTAGTTTATTTTATCAAATATATTACCATACTTTTCTGTTCACAAGAGTACTCAGCTTTCAAGATGGTTCATCTTTGGTTAGCAGACTGTCAAGATGCTACATCTTTTGTCAGTCAGTATTCTTGTGTGTTGTGAAAGTATCAGTTTTCATATTGATTAGACCATCATGGGAGACCTACATGGGAATTGTTGTATTTTGTATTTGAGTAATTCTACCTTTTACCTTTCATGAACCAATGTTTTGCCACTTCCGACTAGTTCTGAAATCATTTTCTAGTAAGTGTCCTAACAATTCCCATTCAAAACATTTTTCACACATATTCTTAATGCCGTCATATTTTACAATTGATTATTGTTTTTAGTTTATTTTATCAAATATATTACCATACTTTTCTGTTCACAAGAGTACTCAGCTTTCAAGATGGTTCATCTTTGGTTAGCAGACTGTCAAGATGCTACATCTTTTGTCAGTCAGTATTCTTGTGTGTTGTGAAAGTATCAGTTTTCATATTGATTAGACCATCATGGGAGACCTACATGGGAATTGTTGTATTTTGTATTTGAGTAATTCTACCTTTTACCTTTCATGAACCAATGTTTTGCCACTTCTGACTAGTTCTGAAATCATTTTCTAGTAAGTGTCCTAACAGTTCCCATTCAAAACATTTTTCACACATATTCTTAATGCTGTCATATTTTACAATTGATTATTGTTTTTAGTTTATTTTATCAAATATATTACCATACTTTTCTGTTCACAAGAGTACTCAGCTTTCAAGATGGTTCATCTTTGGTTAGCAGACTGTCAAGATGCTACATCTTTTGTCAGTCAGTATTCTTGTGTGTTGTGAAAGTATCAGTTTTCATATTGATTAGACCATCATGGGAGACCTACATGGGAATTGTTGTATTTTGTATTTGAGTAATTCTACCTTTTACCTTTCATGAACCAATGTTTTGCCACTTCCGACTAGTTCTGAAATAATTTTCTAGTAAGTGTCCTAACAATTCCCATTCAAAACATTTTTCACACATATTCTTAATGCCGTCATATTTTACAATTGATTATTGTTTTTAGTTTATTTTATCAAATATATTACCATACTTTTCTGTTCACAAGAGTACTCAGCTTTCAAGATGGTTCATCTTTGGTTAGCAGACTGTCAAGATGCTACATCTTTTGTCAGTCAGTATTCTTGTGTGTTGTGAAAGTATCAGTTTTCATATTGATTAGACCATCATGGGAGACCTACATGGGAATTGTTGTATTTTGTATTTGAGTAATTCTACCTTTTACCTTTCATGAACCAATGTTTTGCCACTTCTGACTAGTTCTGAAATCATTTTCTTGTAAGTGTCCTAACAGTTCCCATTCAAAACATTTTTCACACATATTCTTAATGCTGTCATATTTTACAATTGATTATTGTTTTTAGTTTATTTTATCAAATATATTACCATACTTTTCTGTTCACAAGAGTACTCAGCTTTCAAGATGGTTCATCTTTGGTTAGCAGACTGTCAAGATGCTACATCTTTTGTCAGTCAGTATTCTTCTGTGTTGTAAAAGTATCATCTTCATAAAGCTACATTATATATATATATATATATATGTAATATACTGGTTATATATGTACAAGTATGAAAAGTGTAACCATGGGAATTGTTGGATTTTATATTACCTTACCTTTCATGTTTCATGTTTTAAAATGATATTTCTAAAATAAACAGTTTATCTATAAGTAGGCAGTTGCCAATTGCAACTGTCTACTAGCTGGTGTCTTCTTTTTATTATAAATTCAATGAAAAACAAAGGTAATTATCCATGGCAAAGCGCATAGCTCCTATTTGCAGAACAAAAAGTGTCTTTCAAGGTGACTCTTGTGAGGAATGCAATAATAAATTATAAACTAAGCCATCAACAATTAAACACACCAGAAGCAGATTGAGTTATATACTGGTATGTGCACCAGTACAACCAGTAGCAAATTATAGAAACAAAATTACAGCCAGAGGGTTAGAAAACAAATTAGGTGGGGGGTTAGCATGTTTGGGGTGTTGCTTACAATCCAATAATGTATTAGGTACAATGCTAAAATAATGCCAATAATTTATTGGATGCAACGGCTAAGGGTTAGGGTTAAGACGAAGGGTTAAAACAACACTCGTGTATGATGTATATAATATATAGGTGTTGTGTTTTTGTAGCGCATGTGTATAACACTCAATTACTAGTCCCACAATCTTAGTCTCTCTTACTAGTCTACTAATCGGGGAAAAGATGGTTGGGGGTTAGGAAGACACTTAATGTGGGGGGGGGGGGGGGGGGGGGGGGGTAGGATTAGGATCTAAGTTGTTTTGGGTTAGCAGCTCTATGATGATATACATGATACAGGCATGTCCGATCGTATGATGATATACATCACGAAATGAAAGGTTGTACTGATTCCCTTGATGTTACCAGTGACTGCTGACCAACAAGATTTCATGCTCATCAATTAGATTTCTCACGATAATATATACCCGTTCTATATTTTTAAACCGTGCTGCAAAACAACTAATACATTATGTTAATGTTAAAATATATTACTTTAATATTAAAACAGTTCAAAATATAAATTTGTAATGAATATTTAACAGCAATATTACCAGAGATTTCTTTCAAAAAGTGACTGAAATTTTCATTTTTAAAACGTTAGGGGGGACAATTGCCCCCTGCTTGGTACCTATATGCAGCTTGTGCGTTTCTTCGACTTTGTTGTTATATAACCTTGATTATAAATAAAACATGGTTGATTTTCTAATATTTGACAAATGACCGAGCCAAAGGTTTCGCACATTTGCCATTTAGACGGAAGAAGGATTATTTTAGAAATTATAAATCGGATTGGAATAATATTACTGTCGATCTCGGATCGGATTCAATAGTTTCTGATTTCTAGCAATCATCCGATCCGATGCAAACCTCAATTCACAACCTGTGGTTTTATAATTAAACCATTGGATGTTCATTTGAAAATATGTTGACAATGTGTATCTGGAAGATTTGTCGTTTTTTCTATCAAATTCAATAACATATATTATATAGTAACTTTTTATATAGTAAATCCGTAAGCAACGCATTTACTTTCCTGTGAAAATCACCAAATTTACTTGCGCTTTGCTTTCATATACTTGGGCAGCAAATATGATACGTTAACAAATTTAGTATTAAGATTTGCAACCAAATTTGCTATGGTTGTAAATGTCTTGTAAATCCAATTTTTTCCCATTTAGCGCAAATACAGCGCAAAGTTGCTTGTTTACTTACGAT
The DNA here is from genome assembly GCA_035772405.1 of Chrysogorgia sp. JL179-B06. Classification (NCBI taxonomy): domain Eukaryota; kingdom Metazoa; phylum Cnidaria; class Anthozoa; order Scleralcyonacea; family Chrysogorgiidae; genus Chrysogorgia; species Chrysogorgia sp. JL179-B06. The sequence goes on along the minus strand of JAYKKM010000094.1, from coordinate 864,009 downwards.
TTGCTGTTGTTTACGATTATTAGTAAATCTATACATTTGGTTAACATGTTTACTACACAACCAATTATGTAGCAAATACGAAACATATTTGCACTTCAAGCAAATGTGGAGCAAATATACTACAAAGCAGCACATTTACATTTTTAGTAAATCTGTTGCAAATTATAAGCAAATATGATATTTGCTCACACTTTGCTACACTTTGCTTTAGGGGCAAATATGTAAGATTGCATAACATTTGCAGTTTACGTAAATTCAAGGCAAATTTAGTGTTACAGATTTGCACCATATTTGCTACAGATGCAAAAGGCTTGTAAATCCGTTTTTTCGTCCAGTGTCAGTGCATTTATTGTGACGGAAGTCATAAAGCGAAGGACTGTACAAGTATAATTGACGTCGGTGAACGCAAGGGAATTTTATCTAATAAGAAGCGCTGTTTCAATTGCACCGGTTCGAGACATCGAGCAAACGATTGTAAAAGCAAGGCAAGCTGTCAGAAGTGTCAACGCCGACACCACACATCGATATGTGACACTCGTTGTGACGCAGAAGGAAATCCTCTTCTTATCGCTACAGGAGCTCCGACCCCGCAGGTAATTTACCCGGTCGTTGTTGTTGATGTGGAAGGGCTGAAATGCCGAGCCTTATTAGATACTGGCGCCGGCAGTTCATACGCGTCAGCGGCACTTCTGGATCGATTGCCAAAGCGTCGGGCAAAAAGAGAGACGAAGAAAATCGAGATGATGTTGGAAACCACAACACGCGAAGTGGAACTGTCTCACGTAGAGATAAGTGCGACGGATGGAACATTTTCTCTGAAAGTAGAGGTCACAAGAGTTGAAAAGGGCGAACTTTTGCTTCTAGACAATCCAAAGTATCAGGAGATAATCGAACAAAACTCGCATTTAAACGGAGTTCAGATTGATGATCTCGACACTAAGGAGAAACTTCCAATTCATATGATTTTGGGGGCTAGCGAATACGCCAAACTAAAGACGGAGACTGCCCCTAAAATTGGCCAAGTGGGACAACCTATCGCTGAGTTGACGCGTTTCGGTTGGACAATAATATCTCCGGGAGAAGAACGCGTTGATTTGTCTAACATGTTGTTGTGTCAAACATCACAAGTGGACTACGAGCAGTTGTGTCGCCTTGATGTTCTGGGTTTGGCAGATACGCCGCCAAACGATCAAGGTGATGTCTACACTGAGTTCAAGGAGCAGCTCGTGCGCGACGAAGAGGGGTGGTACGAAACCGGATTGCCATGGCGAGGAGACCACCCACCGTTACCAAACAACAAGAACGGTAGTTTGCGACGGTTAACTAATTTGGTGAGGAAACTTGAACGTCAAGATCTGACAAACAAGTACAGCGAGGTTATTGAAGAGCAGAAAGCAGCAGGAGTGGTCGAAAGTGCAGAGAAGACAGCGGTAGGCAGAGAGTTTTACATCCCGCACAAACCGGTTGTGCGTGCCGAAGCGGAGTCAACGAAGCTACGAGTCGTCTACGACGCTTCAGCCAAGGCTTACGACGGCGCTCCATCTCTCAACGATTGCCTGTACGCTGGACCCCCCTTGCAGAACGAGCTGTGGGACGTGCTAGTTCGTGGCCGGTTCAACCCCGTGGCGATCACTGGCGACATACAAAAGGCATTTCTGCAAGTGCGTGTGAGAGAAGAAGACCGAGATGCAATGCGTTTCCACTGGCGCCAAAACGAACAGTCGGAAGTCGAGACGTTAAGATTTACCAGGGCTCTGTTTGGGCTCGCGTCATCTCCTTTTTTACTCGCAGGAGTTGTTGATACACATCTGACCAGTTGGGAGGAGCGAGAGCCTGAGGCAGTAGCCAAATTCAAAAAGGAACTGTACGTTGACGATCTGATCTCTGGGTCCATTACCGTGAGTAATGCACAGGAGGTGAAACAAAAGGCCACGAAAATCTTCCAGGATGCCGGTTTCAAGTTGCACAAGTGGCACTCCAATGCACGAGAACTAGAGTCGGACAAGCCAGAAATGGGAGATAGCACCTACGCGAAGCAGCAACTAGGATCTCCAGCAGTGGGGGAGCGAAGCCTTCTCGGACTAGCATGGAACACAGAACGGGACACACTGAGCGTAGTGGTACCAGAAGAAAACACAGTGATGACGAAGCGAGGAGTTCTAGCAAGGTTAGCCAAGATCTATGATCCATTGGGGTTAGTTTCACCCATTACCCTCATTGGCAAGATAATTTATCGGGCTGTGTGTGACGAAAAGATTGCCTGGGACGTGCCAATACCGGAAACCTTGGTGAAAAAGTGGAGCAAGTGGGAAGGTACTCTTCCAAAGAAAGTGGAGGTCCCCAGGTCGCTGACAGTCCATCGAGAGGAGATACAGAGCATTGATCTACACGCCTTTGGGGATGCGAGTGCGGACGGGGTAACAAGGAACCAATCAGGGTCTAGTTGCTGCGAGATCCAGACTGTCTAAAAAGGGACTGACGATTCCTCGTCTTGAGCTAGTGGCTGGGCACATGGCCTTGCTACCAACGTGCGAGCTGCCGTGCAAGGTTTTCCTGTACACCAAACATATTGTTGGTTGGATAGTACAGTGGCGTTGTACTGGATCAAGGGTCAAGGGGAATACAAACAGTTCGTGATCAACCGTGTACGCAAGATCAACAGTCACATGGGCGTGACGTGGCGACATGTCCCCACGGGAAGCAACCCAGCAGACCTTGCAAGCCGAGGAGGAAACCTAAAAGAGGCCGAGTTGTGGTGGAATGGACCCGAGTGGCTCTCAAATCCGGAGAATTGGCCAGCCGATATCGTACCTGAATCGTCGCAAGCGAGTAGAGCGGAGGCGAAAGTGATACGTGGTGTTCTATCAGTCGCCGTGGATGATACCAACGAGATTTTCGACGTGTTGCAAAGGTATCGTCTGCCGAAAGCAGTGCGTGTGGTTGCATGGATGAGAAGATTTATAACCAACTCTCTTCCTAGTCGGGGAAATCCTAAGAAATCCGGACCTCTGACTACGGAAGAAACAGAACGCCAGAGACTTTTCTGGGTAAAGCATGCTCAGGAGAATTGCGATCTAGAAGACCGTGTGGCACTTAACTTACAGCCAAACCAAGAGGGAGTTTTGGAGTGTCGGGGTAGAGTACAGGGGGAGTATCCGGTGTACTTACCGGACACTCATCTGTTCTCTCGTCGCATCGTGGAGGAGGCACATCTGCAAACTCTGCACGGGGGAACGGGTCTGACCATGACCAAAGTACGCAGCAGGTATTGGATCCCTCGGCTGAGAAGACTGGTAAAGAAAGTGCGTGGTGGCTGTCATGGGTGCAAGCGACATCAAGCTTTAGCGTATGCAGCTCCACCACCGGCAGACCTGCCGACTACTCGGACACAGGGTGTAAATCCTTTCCAGGTAATCGGAATCGATTACGCTGGACCAGTGCGATACCGGGATGGAAGAAAACGTGAGAGGAAGGCGTACATACTCTTGTACGCCTGCAGTTTGACCAGAGGTATCTATATGGATCTTTTACCAAATTTGGAAACGAGCGAATGTCTCCACAGCCTCAAGGGTTTCATTGCACGTCGGGGAAGACCAAACCGAATCTACTCCGACAACGGTCGTACCTTCGTGGGAGCGGCGAAGTGGTTACGAAGAGTGGTACGAGATGAGAGAATGCAGAATTACCTGTCCGTCAATCAAGTGCACTGGCAGTTTAACCTAAGCCGCGCTCCTTGGTGGGGCGGACAATTTGAGAGAATGATTGGTCTTGTAAAGTCTGCCCTAAACAAGACAATCGGAAACGGAATGCTGTCTTGGAAGGAATTGCAAGAGGTCCTTTTTGACATTGAGGTTACCCTCAACAACCGACCTTTAAACTACGTGGAGGACGACGTCCAGTTTCCGGTGCTGACCCCAAATTCCATGCTTTTCGCGAACAGCAACGTCCTCCCAGAGATGGATCCTAGCCGCATAGAGAGCAACGACCTTCGTAAACGGGCAAAGAAGTTGTTGAAGTGCAAGGAGGCCATGTGGAGTCGGTGGACGCGTGAGTACTTACGAGGACTTCGCGAGCGACACCGTGGTAAAGTTGGAGTTGGAACTTCACCCAAAGTTGGTGATATAGTTATCATTAAATCCGAAGAGAAGAACCGGGGAAAGTGGTCCCTTGGGATAGTAGAAGCGCTGATCGTGGGAAAGGACGAAGCAGTGAGAGGAGCCCGGCTTCGTGCTGGAAAATCATATATCGAACGTGCAGTCCAACATCTGTACCCACTGGAACTGTCGTGTGACAGGCTACCCCCAGCAGCGCCAAGCCAGTCGAATGTCGAAGCAGAAACATTTAGACCTCAACGAGATGCAGCTGTTGCAGCGCGCAAGCGCATCCAGGATATTGCGGAGAACGATTTATAACTATTCTATTCTGAAAAAACTACTCGGAAACATTTATAAACTGAGAACATTTTATGAACATTTCGTTGTTGTTAACTTTATATTTACTTAGTCATAGTTGATTTTAGGTTGATTGAAATGCATGGCAAATTTATTGAGAACATATATCTCCGCCGGAGATAACTCAGGGTTAGAAATATTACTGTTTAACCAGGTTTCAGGTTTCAGTCGAACGGGTTGTCTTTCAAAAGAAGACGGAGTGAATCTATCTTGTTAATTAGGCTTCTTACATTTAGATGAGAGATCTTTAGTCCACGTTTAGTCGGAAAACCATTGTCACTAAAACTCAGTTGGTCTTGATAATTAATGGCAGGTCCAGGGTTGGGATTGACGTCTCCAGCGAGGAGTACAAGAGAGTAAGCGAATAAACTGACGTTTAAAAGTTGAATGGTGGCTTTAAGTTTAAGGGATGACGAAGTATTTAAATGATTTGATTTACGGGGAAGTCCACAGTTCCTACTCGGGTATTTAGTGATGTTAAGTCCCATAGAAATCATGAGTGATGTATCTTGGGTGATAACTTTCGAAGAGTTGTAGGAGTTGAAGACAACGAATAGGTACAAGAGCAGTATGATGGTGGAAGACCACAAAGCGAGACGTTTTGGCATCATATATAGATAAAGACTGAGATTTGTAAAATTACAAGTAAACAATATAGGAGACGGGAGAACTGTTGGAAGATTATAGTTGAAATATCAGTTAAACAAACATATGGTGTCGGTGAAGCTTGAAAAACGATACGGTAAAAAAACGAGCAGGATAAGAAACAAAAGGTCAATTGGGGTCAAGTTCCAGACGGTTGTAATATGATTTTGAAGACGGATGATTTGAGAACTAAAGGAAAACACCAAAATCGATTGTAAACTGTTTGTAATGAAATCCAGAAGTAGAATTTGAAGAGGACTGTCAAAATCCCAATAGCTTGTAAAATGTACTACGGACAGTTTACATAAGTGACGTTTTACATATACTTGTGTACCTCGTGTGTAGTGTACCTACTGTACTTTACTATAATTGAACTAATAAAGTTATAAATATTACATATATTACTCTGCAGTTAAATACGTCTTTGAAGTGGTGATCAGTTGCTCAATAAATGTCAAATTTCGTGTTACGTCTCTCTCTTATTGCCATAAATAGTGTGTAGCCATTACGCAGTAGATACATTTTTAACAATGACAATAATAAATTTTGTAACTTGAATAGTGATGTCTGTTGTTTATTGGCTCTTGCTCGGTATATGCAGAACCCAATTACGATCGTATCAAATTTTATCAGTTTCTATCCTGTTCTATCCAACCAAAATTCCGATTAAAATTACTTTATAATACAGGTCCCTCGTTCTTTAAAAAACCACGGTTTAATTTGTGTTTCCTAGGGGGAATGTTATGAATGACGGCAAATATAGGACGTCTTATATAGTAATTTGGTTGTCCATATACCGAGAACGCGGATCAAGAGGCTACTAAAAATAACGGAAAATATATAGGGGTGGCGCCAGGAATTCCCTGACGCAGAGGCTAAGGTCTTGGACAGGGGGCTCACAGGTAGTGGTGATAGCTCCAGGGGTCCGGGGCCTCTGAAACGCTATTTCCTGCATTTTGGGATAGTTTTAACAAAAAAATTAAAATAAAAAATAGTGAAAATCATGATTTTATAGTCAGTATTTCCTTACTGTATACGAAGCTAACTCTAAAAAATAATATTCACGCAAAAACTAGCTAGATGACAGTGAGTGCGCGAAACAACAGAGAGGTGATAGATTTGTGCCAGAGATGAAAGTTGATTACCTTTGAGGTTGTTTAGCGAAAAGTTTGTTAATGAAATGTAAAAAAAACTTTTACGATTCTAAGAAAATAAAAAGACGAACTTTTTTTCTTTTTACTTGAGCTCGTTCCCCGACGAATTTTTAGTTTTTCCCCGACAGGGGGCTAAGGTTCCACGACGGAGGGCTGTAGCCCCCTTCCCCCCTCTAGCGCCACCCCTGAAAATATATGACCTTTATGACTAATCAAACTTGTATATCTTATACCATTCTTAATTATTTCATAAAATGTGATTTTGAGTTAAAAGATAAAAACATCAATTATTCCACTAAATCTTAAACTACGGGGGGGGGGGGGGGGGGGGGGGGGGGGGCGCTAAGCATTTGAAAACCAGCACTATTAGGGGAACAATGAAATATCTGTATATGGTAATTACAATAATGGCAGTCATTAAATGGTTAGATTTTTTGTCCCCGGCCGCTCGACTTCCCTACGATCCGAGCATGAAATAAGAAAAGGTCCGCTATGCGTACATGTACAGTACTGCCTAGAATTAACCTAACAGAAACCGCGGTTTACCGGGGTTCATCCGCGGATCATCCGCGGATCATCCGCGGTTCAACCTGGGTTCATCTCCGGTTCAACCGAAGGCGATCCTCGGTCGATCGGCGGTCGAACCTCGGTCGGTCCGCGGTTCAACCTCGCGTAACCTAACCGCAATATTAACCGCAATCGCATTTCGGAATATGTCGTTTATTTCCGAAGTTTGGCGTCGTTTGACACATGGTTTAAGTTCTGTTGCAGTTCGAAGAAATGGGAAAGTTGTCAAAATAATGAAATATGCTAAGTTACGGCAGCGATGTAGAATATTACTTATTTCAGAATATTATATCGTTTGCTATGAATTTGATAATATCGTTTGGGAGAACTTGTGGCAACTTAAAATAAATACTTGTGTATTATCACAGGGAGCCGTAACGTGAAGCGAGTTTATAAACAGCGAACTAGGAGTTTATTAGTGAAGCGAGTTTAACAGTAAAGCGGGTTTGTTTGGTATTTTTACACAAGAATTGTATTAAATCGCTATTAAAATGTTCTAATTACTTGTTGATTTTGTCGACAATCGGGACAAATTACAGACAACCAGACCAGAAAGGCAATGAGTCAGTGTTTACATCAAATAATTCGGAAGGCCGTTGACTGTGCGTCTCGCGGTAGTGATTTCGGTAGTGATTTGTTTTGACGTCTAATGTAGTTGTTAGGTAAAATCTTAGCTTGAAAATCGGCTACATGATAGATTAAAGGTTAATGTTCACAGTCGTTTTGAAAATTTTGTAATTGAAAGCTGTGGTAACTTATATATTGGAAACATTTTTAGTGGAGACCTTTCGTATCATCTGTGCCCCGACTTGAGTCGACCACCGGAAGTTAATTAGTCAAACATATCATCTGTCAATCTTTTACACAAAATATATAATCTGGAGGCCGTTTACACGAGACCAACCCGGGTCGACCCGTCTAATAATAATAAACTAACAATAATAAACTGCTGTTAGCGTTTACACGACAGCCGGGTCGACCGGGTTAATATATTCATGTAAACACGGGTTGACTTGACCCCGGGCTCGTGTAAAGTGTCGGCAATACGATACCCGGGTAAGTTTCCATTTTTCCGCGCCAAGCCGCAAGCATGGCAAGTTCGAGCGCTCATAAAGAAAAAACTCCTCAATGGCAATGGCAGTGACCAGTGGTCATAGACTGCACCATCGCTCGGATATATATTAATAACAAATAAACCCGCTTTATTGTTAAACTCGCTTCACTAATAGACGTTACGGCTCCCTGTGGCATCACGTTACCTGCCTGGTTTATCACTCAATCGCTATTCAATCCAATAAAAACAGTCCGACGATTCTACCGTAGACTTGCAATCTGCAATTTAGCGAAAAAACTGCCTTGCTATAGTACACTGCCCAATCTTTAACGCTTGATGATTTTGTCGTCTTATATGACATGTTGGCATATTGAATCAATATGATTTGTCGATTTATGCCCAGTCACAGGCAGTGAAAGGTAACGAGACTCATATACATACTCCAATTTAAAAGCTCTTGTTATATGACTGTGTTTCTGGAGCATTCTAACTCGCACAATTAATTCAACAAACAAGTAATTTACGCCGGAAATACGCGCGCCGATGTACGTTGCTAAAAATATTAACAGTTCACCACCTTTTCACTTTGACAAGACCCGTTTTTCCAGTCGTATTACTTTAAATTTTAAAGGTCATACTCTGATGGACTCCTAGGCTCGAAACGTTAGTATTTCGTGACTAAAAATCTTGGCAGTTTACCACCTTTTCACTTTGCAATTTGTCATTTACACTCGTTCTTAATAACGACACACAGCCATACATGTGGTTGAAGTAAGAATCAATATCATACATAAATAATGTAGTTTGACCAACTCAGACAAAACACTCTTACAATAATGTATAAATCACCGTTTGCCGACACAATAGCGTCCAAAATACTCATTGAATAGATCTAATTTCATTTGCTTTCGTGTTCTTACGATCGGGCGAGATCGGAATCCGAAGTGTACGGTCGCCAATACTCTTGCGGTTGCGGTCGAATGTGTGGACCGCAACATCACCGCAACCGAACCGCAACCGAACCGCAACCGAACCGCAAACGAACCGCAACCGAACCGCAAATGAACCGCAACCGAACCGCAAATGAACCGCAACCGAACCGCAACCGCAGTGTTAGGTTAATTCTAGGCAGTACTGTACATGTAAGAAGATCTTGTCCAGATTTTTGTCTTCTGAAGAGGTGGAATGTATGTCCTTCGAAGACGGTCGCTGCGCCCAACGAGTTGAAAACCTTTTGTCAATATAACGCACAAAATTAAAGACGGTCGTTGCGCCCAACGAGTTGAAAACCTTTTGTCAATATAACGCACAAAAATTGTGGTAGTTTACTATAAGTCCAGACGATTTTACTGTCTGACGTCAGACGGTTAATTTACTTCCATTACTCGTTGTTTTTTGTTTTCGGAAGAGGTGGAATGTATGTCCTTTGAAGGTTACCATTTATATCAGCATTGCAATTAGTTGACTTTCTTCGAAAATAATGTTGTTCTTCGTCTCGCTCCTATCTACAGGCAACTCTGTAGCTTATTTTTTCGGAGTCAAACCGCTTCCAAGGCTGTGCGAGCAATATTTGGAAATGCCAGAAAATTTGATCACTTTATACTCGACCCAATACGTACAATAAATGTTGGTCAGTTTGATGGGAGGAATGATGTTTCTTTTCCTTCCTATCAAGGAGTTTGCAAATAATAGGTCCAGGACCATACCTAGGTGATCCCTCGGGTGTGCCTACCAATGGTCTCTCAATATAGGCTTAGCCAGAGGCCCGTCCTTTGGACGGGCATTTTTGAAAGTGGACGGGCAAAAACATTTTAAAACAAATTAACAAAACTCAAGTATTTTGTCTTTATTTCATTGCTACATCGTACAGACTTCAAATTTGCTAAGATATTTAACAATAGATGCACACACCTTGACCCCAAGACCACAAAAATGTGGTTTCCTATGTTTTTGCGAAATATTCCGTATTATAGAACTAAAATTTGGCGATTATATAATTGCAGCAAGATTGCAGTAAGCGTCATATTAACAGGACAACATCACGTATTTCCAAAATTGCATTCTACAACCGCTGGTAAAAATACACATGTTTAAAAACAAAATGGCGTCGTCGAAGCGTGAAGCTCAAGCTCAGCGAAGCGTGAAAGTTCTTTAAAATGAATTAATAACACGTTTTTCATGCAAAATGCCTTCAAAGAAGCGCTTAAAGAACCAGCTGTCTATGGATTCCTTATTCAAGAGAGTGAATAATGATGGCGAATCACTGTCAACATCCACGTCTGAACGGCCGCGAAATGCAAAAGAGCTACATGGCTGGAGAAGAAACAACTGCACATTGACCAAAGTAGTATAGAAAGTGGGGCTACCGGCGCATTTTTCCATTTTTTCATGTCTCAACTTTTTTCTCTGGATAACGAAGCACTTTTTTCGTTTTTGGATTCCACATATAACTTTCGAGCAAATATGTGGAATCCAAAAACGGAAAAAGTGCTTGGTTCTCCAGAGAAGTTGAGACATTCAAATGGAAAAAGTTCGCCGTTAGCCCCACTTTCGAGACTACTAATAGACGATGTGTCGCATGGTTTGAAGCCTATGAGACATGTGTCAGCTAGTAGGCTACAGAGTGAGGTGTCTAGACGTGGGGCTGCTGCTGGTGAGGATGTCGCTCGTAATAAGACTATGTCAAGTGATATTACACGTGATCCTGATATGAACTTTATTTCAGGTCATGAGTCGAGTGGGGCTCGTGGTTCGAAAAGGTCTAAGGACTTAGCTATATTAAATAATAAAACGACTCGTGTGAAAATGTCTGAGAGTAAACGTAACTCTATTGTGGATGGTAATGTTGCTCGTAGTGGTACACTATCGAGCGGTGGTGCACGTGATCCTGCTATAGGTTCTGGTGACTTAGTTATACCTAATATTAAGATGAGTTTTCTAGAGAGGATGTCTGGCTATCTAGCTGACGCTAAAGCATTGGGGTATAAGTGGATGGACCTTATTAGAAAGGTATCTAGAGAGGGCGTTATTAATAGAGTCACCAGAGTTAGGGAGGTCAGAAAGGCTAGACGTGATCTTAGGCGATATGTGAGGAGATCACGACTAAGTCAGGAGGCCTCAGACAAAGAGTACAAGAGAGTCACTAGTCTTATTGCTAAGATGAAACGTCCTACTGTAGTACAAAGGAGAGTTGCTCTCAAAGGGTACACTAAGTCGTATAGTGTTGAGGTGATCGACAATGATGATCCACTAAAACAACTAGTCAAGACTAGAGGAGTAGTGAGCTCAACTTTACAGAAAGAGTTAGAAAGACTGAAAGGTTTAAAGTTTTCTGAGACATTGAAAGTGACTCTAGAGAAACAAATTGGTGACGGAGAGTCTGTGTTTAAGACAGCCTTCTTCAATAGTGTGGTCAAAACAGTGATTAATAGTGTTGATATTAGTGGGACTACGAAGCAAGCTAGTGAGGAGATAGTGAATCGTATAGCTGTGTGGTTGTCAGAAGGGTCTGGGTGGGTTGTAGATAGTATTAATGATCACTATATTAATGTTGTAGTGTATAAGCCTCTTAAAGGATCGAGTTATATTGAGCTACCGGAAGAGTTGAGGAACGCGTCGAAAGGTTTGATTAATATAAAGAACAACGATGACAAGTGTTTTATGTGGTGCCATGTGTTGCACAAGTGTCCTGTAGTAAAGGATCCGCAGAGAGTGTCGAAGCATAAGAAGAACGTAGGTTCTGTCAATTATGAGGGAGTGAGTTTTCCAGTGGATACGAAACAGTACAACAAGATAGAGACGCAGAATAATATTAGCATCAGCGTGTTTGGGTATGAGAACAAGCAGATATTTCCTATCTACGTTTCTGAGGAGAAGTTCAAGGATTATATGGATCTTCTGCTAATAACGAATGGTGTTAAACGACACTACGTGTACATCAAAGACTTTTGTAGGTTTATGTGTGGTCAGTCTAAACACAAGTGCCGCAAGAGTTTCTGTAGGTACTGTCTTCAATGCTTTACTACCAGTGAGATTCTTGAGAAGCATAAGGAGGTTTGTATGGTGGTAAATGGTAAGCAAGCGATCAAGATGCCAGCTGAAGAAGACAGTACTCTTGAGTACGTAAATTATCACAAACAATTAGAGGTACCATTCGTGATATACGCAGACTTCGAGGCTATCACAGAGAAGGTCGACAACGTGACACCACTTACAGGATCGTACACTAGTGAGTACCAAAGACACACGGACTGTGGGTATGGGTACAAAGTAGTATGCTGTTACGATGATAAATATAGTAAAACAGTAGAGATGTTTCGAGGTAAGAACGCAGTTAGGAAGTTCATGAAAAAGATGCTAGAGGAGGTTAAATACTGTAAGAAAGTCAGAAAGGAGCATTTTAATAAGGACATGGTGATGAACATAGCTGACAAGGTTAACTTCAAGGAAGCGACTAAATGTCATATTTGTGACAGAGAATACAAAAGGGGACAAGTGAGAGTTAGAGATCATTGTCATGTCACTGGTAAGTATAGAGGTTCGGCACATCAGTTATGTAATAGGAACTATAGACTGACTGATAAGATACCTGTCATATTCCATAATCTAAGAGGGTACGATAGTCACTTCATAATGCAAGAGATAGGCAAGCTAGGTCAGAAAATCAACGTCATACCAAATAATATGGAGAAATATATGGCATTCATGTTAGGTAAACATCTAGTGTTTCTAGCATGTGTCAGACACAGACTACGAGCACGCTCAAGAAGTGTGGGGGACAATGGGTGTGGAGAATATGGGTGAGTACCACGACCTATACCTAAAGTCTGACGTGTTACTACTGGCTGACGTGTTCGAGAACTTTAGAAGAACGTGTAAACAGTACTACCAGTTAGATCCTTGTCATTACTTCACATCACCTGGACTATCGTGGAACGCTGCTCTAAAGATGACAGGAGTGGCACTAAAGTTAATGACTAACATTGATATGTTTCAGTTCATCGAGAAAGGAATGCGGGGTGGTGTCTCCTGCATAACACATAGGCACGGAGAAGCTAATAACAAATACATGAAAGGGTATGATAGTAGTAAACCATCGAAACATATCGTATACCTAGATGCGAATAACCTTTACGGTTGGGCTATGTGTCAGTATCTACCAACTGGTGGATTTGAGTGGGTCGAGGGTTTTGACATCAACAATCTAGACAAATATAACAACGAATCAGACAAGGGGTTGATACTTGAGGTTGATTTAGAGTATCCAAAGGAGTTGCACGATCTTCACAACGACTATCCTTTAGCCCCTGAGAGGATGAAAGTAAGTAGTGATATGTTGTCAAACTATTGTAAGACAATCCAAAACAAGTTCAAGATATCTGTAGGAGAGGTTGCAAAACTTATACCTAACCTAAACGATAAGACTAAGTACGTCGTTCACTATAGAAACCTACAATTATACAAGAGTTTGGGAATGAAGGTTAAGAAGATACATAGAGTACTTCAGTTCGATCAGTCACCATGGCTCAAGCAATATATTGACTTTAATACAGACAAGAGGACCCAAGCGAAGAACGACTTTGAGAAGGATTTCTTCAAGCTCATGAATAATAGTGTATTCGGAAAGACTATGGAGAATCTACGAAAGCGTGTGAACGTGGAGTTAGTAACAGACAAGGAAAAACTGAAGAAACTAACGTCAAAACCAACCTTTGTGAGCAGTAAGATATTTGACAATAACTTGGTAGCAGTTCACAAGATCAAAGAGATACTAACTCTAAATAGACCAGCATACGTAGGTATGTGTATTCTAGACCTATCAAAGACATTGATGTACGACTTCCACTACAATAACATCAAAAAGGAGTATGGCAACAAAGCCAAACTACTATTCACAGACACAGATAGTCTAATGTATGAGATTGAGACGGAGGATGTGTACGAAGACATGTACGCTAACAAAGAAATGTTCGACTTTAGTGGATATGATAAGTCATCTCCTTACTTCGACCTAACCAACAAGAAGGTTATTGGTAAAATGAAGGATGAGACATTAGGAGTTCCCATCGTTGAGTTCGTTGGTTTAAGGTCGAAAATGTATAGCTACATAAAAGAGGATGGAAAAGGTGGGAAGACTGCTAAAGGTATCAAGAAGAGTACCATTAGAAATAATATAAGACACGACAACTATAAAAGTGTCCTGACAAATGGTGAGCAAATGTCTCACATAATTAAAACTATTCGCAGCAAGAGCCACCAACTAGGAAGCTACGAGATAAATAAGATATCCTTAAGTTGCTTTGACGACAAGCGACATATACTACCAGACGGTGTGTCTAGCTATGCGTATGGACATTACAAAATAGTCCAGAACTAGCTGTTTAGGTTCCTAAAATGTTTTTTAGTCTTGATGTGTTTATATTTAGAGGTCACGTGGTATGACTGGTCGCATGTCTCACACACCCACTTATGAGTTCTCATCCACTCTTTGGTTTGCGCTCTGGCTGCTATTAAAGCTTCTTCTTTGGTTTGGTAAATTTTTGATCTTGCCATTATATATTACCATATATTTTATTTATCCACTCGTTGTAGTATGGATCTCCTCTCCCATCCCAACCTAGATCCTTGTATACTACACTATACAGGTTATACTCGAATCGTACCTTAACCCTACCAGGTTTGAGGTCGTTAAGACTACCTCTCAATTCTATACCTCTTCTAGAGCATATTCTTATGACATAGAAAATATATTTCGATATGTTCTTGACAATCAGTTTGTTTCTTTTAAGAGACCATATTATCTCTATAAAGTCACTGACAACTGTTGGTATGTCACTCTCGTTAACTACTATAACTATGAGCCGATTTCTTGTACATCCAAATGTTAGGTACAAAGTTTCTCACACGTCCGTAGGTAGTCTCTCCACACTTGTTACAACTAAATACACCATCTTCGATTTGGGTTCTGTGGTTACTACACTCGTAACAGTATGTGGTGTCGTGCCACTTTTTTGATGTTGCGTCCTTACTTCCGTTCTTGATCTCGTCCAATGTGTACCCTAATGTAGTACCACTCCACTTTTTTGATGTTTCAATCTCATCCAATGTATACCCAGCATAGAACATTCTCATTGTACGTTCGTCAACCATCTAAGTTAGTATACTATATATATCTTTAGACTATAGTGTAGTAACTTCGTGGTTGTCGGTTAGTATCTCCCATTCATACTTTATTGTTGTGACCTGTTTTAGAGCGTCTGATAGTAGTTGTTCCAACTCTTCTATCTGATGAGTTTGGTAAGAGAGTGTCTCTGTCAAGTTACGCTTTTTATCAAATTCCATAGCCATCTCCTTCAAAGTTTTAGTGCTCATTTCTATAACACTCTATATATTAAGTAACCTAAAGGTAGCCCAACAACTCCAACGAATACCGTTTGGTATTCTTTCATCTCATCTGAGGGTTTGTAATAGTCTGACAACTCAGGCTCTTTACTAAATGTCTTCCCATCATACTGTATCGTCAGTACTTGTCTTAGTTGATCCAGAGCGTGGTTCGTGTCGTTTATGTCTGCGTTAGCGTCTGACAACTGTTGTCTTAATTCCTGAACTTTGTCTCTCTGACGAATCTCGTTCTCGTAGAACTTTTCTTTCGCTCTTGCAAGACTTTCCAATGCTTTGTTGTGTCTCTTTATCTCTGTCTCGTAGCCGGTGTGGTTTAGCTTGCTGAATATAAATCCAGCTCCTGCGAATGCTATAGCGTTGAATAAACCACCTGCTATCACACTAGCCATTATGTATTACGTTAGATTATTTTGAGAACGGGTCAATAGGTAAGTATTTCTTGCTCTGCGCCCACTTAACGAGTAGCGTTGAAACGCCTACAGCAGTCGCTAACTTGAGGGTGCCCTTCACTGATTCAGGAGTGCCTAACGGTTCTTTTAGTACTTTCTTTGATGCCATGGATACGGCTACGGCTCCAGCAGTCACAAGGGCTGCGTCGTATACCCTGTAGCTCGTTCATCAGTTCTTTTCTATCTATTGATGCCATATATTATACGATATGTTTTAATCGAGGCTGTCGAGTTTACGTGATGGTTTTATAACAACGGTCTTAGGCTCAACTACTTGTTTGTCTTGCCTAGTCGTGTAGTACAGCGAACCAGCGGCTATTACCACTCCTATAGTGCCTATGATGTACCCATAGTTAAAACTATCGTCCTCACTTGTGACTCTCTCTCTCATCTTCCTCTCTTTGGCTGCTTTAGATATAGCAGCCAAGCGTTTGCCTGCCTCTACTCTCTTAGGGTCTTTAACCCTTGTTGTCGACGTTATAATATGTACGGACTCACTGTCAGTCATCTTATACTATACGTGATGTCTTGTTACAGATGACCTCACAGTCGTCTCACAGGTCGTCTCACAGATATAGTATTCGATGAAAGTATCTTTGGTGATTAGACAGTGTGGTTTCACTCTTAAATCTCCTATTGCAGTACTCACACAGAACTCTAGAGTCTATCATATATGTCTCTATGAAATGTATTATCTCATGTTGGTCTGAGGATAGTAGTGTGTTGTACCCTTGTGATCTTAGTCTCCTTAATACCCTCATCTGGTTATTCCTAATAACCCCATTACCTTTCGGTGTTTTGAACTCTATAGCAAAACCATTGTATCTCTTATGTAGTTGTGGAACTATCAAATCTGGTTGTCCACCACTATAACCCTTCTTCCATCCGTCTATTCTTTTAGTAGATGTGTCTTGATACTCTCCCAACCCTGGGATGACTATTGTTGGGTGGTACTCTCTAATGTACTTCACAACGTCGTAGTGTAAATCTGTCTCATTCATAATCGATAGTTGGTTATGTTGTGTGTACTGTCCCGTCTTTCTAATAGATGGTAGGACTTCTGAGAACACCCAGTTTTGAAACTTCTTGGCTGACTCGAGTTTCGATGAGAAGACTAGAGCGTAAACTCCTGGCTCCGATATTAATATCGTGTTTGGTTGTAAGTTTAAAGGGGGGCGTGATTCGCGCCCCCCTTCAAACACCTCTCGTTTGACCTTATATGTATATCGTCAACGTGTACGCTGATAGCCCACTTCGCGTTTTTATACCCTAATGCCTTAGCGACTTCTTTTCCATAGAACCAAATATTGTCTCCATCTTTAATAGTCGTGACAGACATGTCGTTATTTCTAAATATTTTAGTGATACTCATCACCTATACTATACCACATGTTTTATTTTTATGTTTAAATAGTAGTCATCTTAAGAAAGTAAACTACTCAGCACAAACACGCGATCTGACCAACACCCCAAAACGGGGTGTTGGTCAGAACAAACTCCTAATTGGTGATACTTATGAGCACCTACTCTTGGAACTTGTCGACTGACACATCACTGGTTCTTACGTGTAGACCTGTGTTTAAAGGGAGGTCGGAATCGGACCCCCCTTGTGTCTCGTATACTTTATTGTACCTTTTCACCATTCCGTTGATTGGTGGACATAAGTCAGTCACATTATCGTCCAACACTTTAACGTCTGAGAGGAACATTGACTCGTTGTAAGGAAGACCTCTAAGATACGATCTTAGTTGTGTCAATATATTTTTGTAGCTAGTGTGCGCAAATTTACAATGCTCCACTCTACTCGTCAGATTGGATTTAGCCAAGTAGCCTTGGATGATCACACCAGGACCACTAATACAAGCAATGATTAGGAGGGTTAGCTGTTATCGATCCAGCTACAATCCCTACTGTCGTTAACCCTATGCTAGTCATGTTTAACGATAGTTTAACTTTCTTCAACCTCTTGTATTTCCATTTGTAACAGGCTTCTAGTTTGTGGTAGTACGCGTACAAACGTTTGAGCTCTAGCACCTCTTCCTCTGACATATCCTTTGATATGTGATTGAAAACAACAACTGACTTCTTCCTCATATATCTTAGCTCACATCATATTCCTTCATCATATCTATACCAACTAATATTATGTCTCGGCTCGTCATGTAGCCAGAGACAACCCTCACACCGTAGAACTCTATCAAAGACGGGTACTTATACGGTGCGAGTGGTATTTTTGGTCGATACACTCCAAAGATCGTTACGTGAGGAGACCCTATCTCTTCGTGGTTAGCTGTGAAGTCTGAGTCTGTTGATCTTACGTTGTTCACCTTAACGTAGGAGTTACCCATCCGCCAATGTATTGATATCATGTGTCTCTTGGTGATGTCGATGTTATTTGGGATTGTACACGTGTACTCCCTTGCTGGAGAGCTACCACCATATGATAATTTATCGTTTTCGCCTCCTTTGTATCCTATGTATTTGTCCCACGATCCATCATCGTTTGAGATAATTGCCTCCCAATCTATCGTAGAAACCCTCGTGACTAACCTCACTACCATAAAAACGGATATGTCACAGTATTGCATACGTGGACAGTTAAAATGCACTCCAGCTTCAAACGGAACTGGAGTTAGCTCGGGGGATAGGAAGCTATGACCATTGTTAACACCAATAATAGGACCATACGTTGGGTCGTATTGTACTAACATGTTTGTTTTATCTCTAATGGTTTTCACTTTATTTGTTCCACTGTGGTATTCCACCATACTCACAGCATGGTTTGTGACGTTAAAATCAAATATAACGTTATAGGACTGCGTTCTAAAGTATTGCGATAAGTATACAGACTCCAACACTTTTTTACTGACAGCATCCCAATCATCTTCTGGGTCTGCTATGTTTTTGAGTGTCCTGAACGCCATATCTATGTCTCCAGACATCCTCCCACCGCTAACGCTTAACTTAGGGTCACTGTCTAGATGTCTCTTCGCTCTTCTTAATATTTTGTCACTCTCGTAGTCTCTGTCCTCAAATCCATAACTTAGACTCATTATGTTATAACATATATTTGCTTACTAAATAGCCAGACGCAGCCGAAACCACTAGAACTAGCCCCAACTCTGTCGCGTTGTCACCTGGTGTCGCCTCTAGACGACGTTCTTGATGTGTCACCTTTGGTTTGTCAAGTGTCTCCAGATGCTCTCCACCTTCCTGGTGTGCCACGTTTGATGTCACCAGACGATTCGTCACCTTTGGTTTGTCAAGTGTCTCCAGATGCTCTCCACCTTCTTGGTGTGCCACGTTTGATGTCACCAGACGATTCGTCACCTTTGGTTTGTCAAGTGTCTCCAGGTGCTCTCCACCTTCTTGGTGTACTTTCTTAACCTCCGTCGTTTTCGCGTAGTTTAACCCACTATTCACTCCAAACTTCATACTCTGTGTAGCAGTCTTCAATAGGTTGTTGTACCCAGCGATTTTGTTCTTGAGGATTACAACGTTGCTTGGCATTAACCACGTAGACGGTGATAACGCAAGATTTTGGACAACATTAGTGTCTCTAATCGACTTGTTCATATTGAGAATCCACGTTGACACGTCGTAGTTTATAACACTATCCTCCACCAACTTTCGGAACTCTTGTTGAGTCTCTAGACTGCTTGCGGAATCACCAACGACTGACACACGTGTTCTTGCTTGTGCACCAAGTGTGGAGTAAACAAAGGCTTCTATGGACTGATTTAGATATTGTCGCCCAATGTTGGTGAAACCATTCGACACCAGAGGAACGTATCGTTTATAGTCGTTCTTAACGTCGTTAATCGTGAAGACTCTCTCCTCACCTGTTGTACCATCAGCAAGGACTTTACCCTGGTAGTAATGTTTTCTAGGAATCTTGTCTGTCTTACCATACAATTCTCCAGCATCAAACTCTCTACTTATCGATCTCATACTCTCACCACCTTCCATCCTTCTGAGAAGTCTTCTAACAGTAAAGTACAGATGAAACCTCATTACACTCGTGATAACAGGGTGAACTTCTTGCGATGGTGTCAAGTGTTGTAACGACACTCCACAACAGAAACTCGCACAATACGTTGCAAACACGACCCTATAGTAGCTCTCATTATCGTCCCACTTTGACTTTGTCTTTGACGTGGTGATTTGTAATATTGGTAGCTTTGAGAGAAAGTAGTTCTTTTGATTAACGAAGACTCTAAAGTTATTCACTGGGTAGTTCAACACGTTTTCCGTTGGATAGCCATCCCAAAGTCCCCAGTGGTTCTTGCGACCTTTTGATAGTGGTTGGATAGTTCCACCAGATAGCCATATTTTTGGAAACTTGTCGTCGTGACCTTTTGGAGACTTGTTGTTGTGTAACCAAATCCACATACTCTTGTCGTTTTTGAAGGTATCACTAGTTATGTTAGTGCTTATGATGTCGTTGTTTCTAAAATATATGTCAACGCCATTAACCTCACCGTCTTGTGAGACAGTTGGATCGAACTCAAACTTGCTCAAAGTGATGTGAGGGTACTTTTTGACTATATTCAGCTTAGCCACGCGTATGGCATTAGCTATCTCTTCTTGGTCAGGTATTATTGGTTTGTTTATCGTTAGATACTTAGTGTACTCCAGGTTACTCTTAAACCTACTTGAGTCTACACTAACGTCACCAATATTAGTTTTCGTCACGAAGAATATATGTATATGCATATTGTCGTCAACATCAAGAAAAAACCTATTCTTATCAGCATAAGGATACTTTCTTTTGAACGCATCCATCATAACATACCGTACGTTATATGAGAGTGGTAGTATTGATTAGTGGTTCAACGAAAACTATAGACCTACCAGAATCAACTCTAGCAACTAACTCAGACACTCACTTACTTGTGAAGAAGGCAACCATCTTTTGGGACTACGTTAACGTAACCACAGTCAACAGTAAGATAACTTATAACAGTAACAACCACGTTTTTAGTCCTGGGTACCACACCTTTAAAACGATTGCCGACGACTTGAAAGAGTTAGGAGACGTCAAGCTAGTGGCTAACAGACACGACTCGACGTGTACGATAACAACTGATCAAAAATAGAACTGTTTAAATTTGGACAACTCCTAGGGTTTGACGAAAACACTACAATAACCACCACAAAAACCAGTCCTAACGTTGTGAACGTTAACAGAGGACTGAAATACATACAAGTAACATCTAATATTGTGGACAGGTCTAAGAACATAGTTAATGGTAGCAAAAGTGGTTGTATCGCAGTACTGCCAATAACTGGTAAGTTCTACGAGGAAGAGTTGTCAGCTGTCGATAAAAAAGACGATGTATATAAAGTTGAGAAGATACTAAAGAGAAAGAAGGTCAAGGGTAAAAAGATGGTTTTAGTCAAGTGGCTTGGCTACGATAGTAAGCACAACTCATGGATACCAGAAAGTGATATTCAAAATATCGAGTAGTATATAATGGCTGAAGGAGGATTTGATGACATTGAAATGAAAAACCGTAAGGAAGAGCGTGACAAGTTTAAGGAATATGATGACGAAGAACTAAGCGATGAACTCTCTGATACTTTTGAGTATTATGTTGATATTCGCAATGAGTACACTAATAATAATATGCCGAGTGAAGTCCGTGTCAAATACGATAAAATTAGTGACAGGATAACTGAGATAAAAAGAGAGATAACTAGGAGACAACAACCTAAGGAGAGTGAGACATCATTCATAGATAGTGACGGTGGAAAAACGGTGACAATCACCAATAAGGTCAGTGGTAACACCATGAAGGTTCCTTCAATTGAAAACCTACCAATCACCGATGTACCTAACCACCCTGAAAACGACTTGCGTACGGCTTTGGGTAAATTTATGATGGATACGTATAGTATGGATCTTAATATGTACGACGATAATGTACTCGAGCTAGTCAAAAACTCAAGCATAAGGACAGGGACCAATAATGTTGAGTACAAACCTATTTAAAAAAATAGTGAGAGAGGTGTACCACACGTCGTCTTAAAGCGAGATGATGATGGTAGTTTAACTATTAACAGAACAAAGAAAAACGATAAGGCATCAACACAGTTCCTAAGTCTTATCGATAGAATCGTTGAAAGGAACAAGACAAGTAGAGGACAGCCGATGATTGACACAACCCCTAACGACTCACTAATAAGAGGTCTAACAGATAGCGAGAACCGTGAGCTACAAGGTGTGGTAAACTCGTCAAATACTATAGACCCACAATCAAGAGTTGGTGATGACGGCGCTTTACAAGTTCAGGCAGATCACTATCAAGAAACAGTAAACAAAACACTAGAGCAATTAGATACGACTGAAGATGTGGATAAAATAAGTGAGCTAGAAGTAAGAATCAACGGTTTAAGAGAAGCGAGAGACAGAACAATTAATCAAAGAGAGGTGGAGGAGGTTAGGGAGCGACAAGAAGAGGACCTCACTCGGTTACAAAAAATAAAGGAGTGGTTTAGAGAAAATTGGTTAGGCGCTTCAGCTTTAGGAATAACCATAGCCTCTTTTATCACCACGATTATAATATCCGCTAGAAGCGTAGTCTTCAAAGGTGGTCAAGCACTTGGAAAACTAGGAAAAGCTATAACTAACCTAGCCACAAAGGCTGGCCCTCTACTGGCTGGACTGCTAAACGTGGTGGCAACTGCGCTAAAGTGGGGAGCTGCAGGTATATCTTGGTTAGCGTCTAATTTGTGGATCCTAGCGATAGCACTAGCTTGGTTCGTCTACGATCAGTACAAACAGAGGAAATAAAACATGTGTTATAATATATAGTATGAATACTAGTGAAAAAGAGTTGCTTCCTGGATATAGACGTCGTGAAATATCTGCTATCAAAGGCACAAGGACCCGTCACGTTGTGACACTGAACCCTAATAAAGCCAATCCAGAGGAGGAGTTATACATTGATATCCCAAAGACAAAGGGTAACACTTGCTTGGTACCCTCCAGTTTCCATCTCCTATTCGACTTCAAAAGTGCGAACGCGAAATCATGGTTTCTTAATAACCTCTCGAGACTACTCTCTGAAAAACTGGTTATAAAACTAGCAGGTGAGACTGTGTACGACAACTGTGGTGAGAGTGTTATCGGTACGTACAGAGATTTATGGAGACCTAAAACAGAGCGAACGGCTATGATCGAATACGGCCTAGCAAACGAGAACCTTCGAAAGTTAATCTCGAAGGACGACAGTGGCGCGGCCAGTGGAAACGTACAAAAAGTTAGCGATGGTCTGATGTTCTCTATTCATGGCACCAAACAAAAGATTCAACTTGACAAGATTCTGGAAGATCATGGCTTATACGCACCGTATAATATGAACAATAATCTCAGGTACATAATCACACTCCCCAAAGCAACCGATATTATGGTGGCTCAATCTGGATCAGCTGTTACTGGTTATACGTTGGAGAACCTCGAATTGGAGTACGAAACTATCGAGAGTCAAGAGATCGCTGATGAAGTATCATCTCTATACGCATCCGGTAGATCTCTATCGTACGAGCACGTCACGCTAATGAAGACTGTGGAGTGGGATAAAGGAATCACACTTGTGAACGAAAACATTAACCTACCAAGAAAGTCAATGAAAGCTATCGTTCTACTCTTCACAAATAAGACAAGAACTGACAGTGAGGAGTTCGTCTACCCAAACATAGAGTCAGTCAAACTTACTATAGAAGGCGTGCCAAATATGGTATACAGTCAAGGAATACCAAAATCAAGACTATGGGTAGAAGCGAAACGACTATTTGGACGAAAACTAGACTGTGACCAGCACATGACTGTCCAAAAGTTTTACAAAGACGGTTTCGCTTTGGTTGTTGACCTAGATCTATCGAAGATAACGCGAAAGTAGCCACTGGAAAAAAGATCGTGAATACTCAGTCAGGAATACTGATGGAAATCATTAAAAAAGTCACAACAGCGAACGTCATGTGTAGAATATTCATACTCTCCGACGGACTCGTAAACGTTATCAACAACGATCTACAGTCAATCCAATACTAAAACATATAGTATTCTATATGAAAACGCCTTTTAACATGCTAATTGTTGGTATGACAGCCTGTGGTAAAACGCACTACCTCTTGGATATGATAGAGAAAGACTACATGAATCACTTCGATTACATCATTCTTATATGTCCAACATTTGAATGGAATAAAACGTACATAGAGTGGAAATACTTGAGAGACCCAAACTTTATCGCTATTCAGTGTGAGCAAGACAAGGTCGACGTATTTCTTAAATATGTGACTGGTATTTACAAAGGCACCAATTCATTGATAATACTAGACGATTGCGCTGGTGGGCAGGACGTCAAAAACAGAACAAGCGAACTAGTTAAACTAGCCTTTAGCGCTAGACACTACAACCTATCCACAATAGTCATAACACAACAACTAACCTCAATTAGTAAACCATACCGTGAGAACATCTCAAAGTTAGTAACATTCTACAACCCTAACAGAAACGATATGAAAATTATCGTAGACGATTATCTCAACGGAGTCGATAAAGCGGAAATTGAGAAAATAATAAAACAGTTGAAAGACAATGAGTACGCAAGATTGGAGATACTTCTAAGACATCCGTACTCGTACGAACTAGTTATTCCGCAAAAACAAAACACGTCGTATAGTATAGGACATGCCAAAACGTAAGACAAAAAATACTGATACAATCGACGAACTCATCGAAGACATACAAGAAGCAGAACAGGAAGTGATCGATGAGTCACAAACCAACACACCACAAGCCGACGACACTCCACAAACTGATGTAGACAAGAAACGAGACGAACTAAGAAGACTCTCAGAGGATGGTGGGATAGACAAATCCGTCGCTTATCTCAAAAAGGCTTCAGATAAAGTCATCAACAAGATCTACGAAGAATGGGAGGTAAAAAGAATGGAGAAAGCGAACGTGTTTCTCTGTGATCTTTTAATAAGCAAGTTCGCCCACGCGTTAGGAGGGTTCAACGCTATTGAATTACCTGAAAAGCTAGAAAAAGAGTTGATTACTGACCAACTACTTAAAAGAGACGTAGAGAAGTTTATATCATACGTATCCCCCTACCTCCCTTGTTTAGGGTTGTTATCGGGTGGACTGACAACTAGTAAACACGTATTTAGCCACATGGCTAGAGAGGAAACCCCTGAGGGGAAACCACCGAACGAAGGAGACAGTGCTATCTAATTACAATAATTTACAAAACGACCTAAAGACATGAGTATACACTAACTTAATGAGTGTAGAACGTCAGGAGTCAGTGGAGGAAAAGACAGTGAGACTAAACAAAGAGTTGTTATTTATCTACCAGGTTAGAGAGATCAAACGACAACTCTTCGCTAAGACTATCTTAGAACGTGAGAAACTAGACGAGAGGTTTAAACATACTGTACTCGGGGAAAGGATGACTAGCCACGACAGAGAGTTGCAGCTTCTACGTACTAATACTCGAAAAACTATTTTGGGAAACGCGTGTGATGGTTTTCGAGTATAATTTATTTCGTTTCATTTAACGAATTTTATTTAACGAAATTTATTTCGTATCGTTTTAGTAGTCTCGAAAGTGTGTGGTAACAGCGCAAATTTTCCAATTTTAGTTGCGAAGCACGAAAAATTGAAAAATGCGCTGGTAGCCCCACTTTCTATACTACTGACCAACAGTGGTAAGTCTCACCTAATAAAAACATGGTACAAACTGCAAAACCCTCTCCCTATACAAAACAATGGCGGTAACCAAGACGTGGACAGGGAGATCGTCCTCGTGTTTATAAGAGAAACTTGTTATATGTGTGGGTGGGTGTTGGGGTTACGCTCGCGTTCATGCATGGTTAAGTGGATTAACCATTCAATTTCTAAAAATATTTTTTAAAAATACATTAAACACATTTTCTAAAAATCCCGCGTAGTTCATGCATGGTATCATCTAGCCTACGTCATAGTACTTAGCGCCGCCTTTTTGCGCCCGGCCGCGAGCTTGGGAACAACAATAATTGCTATTGCGACTAACGGATTACATTATTTTGAATAGGAACGAAAGAAAAAAATATTATAAGCATATTAAGAAGAGTGTTCAATACCCAAAGAAATACTTGAGCATCATTATCGACGGGATGGATCAAGGGAAAACGCATATTCCTCATTTCACACAAATGTCAAAGGTGAATAACACCTATATTATATCATATATAATAACTCCAAATTACAGTTATTAATTCCCGTAAACATTGACAACAGTTTTAATATTTTAGGTTGAGAAGGGAAGCTCAGGTTTTTTAACCACCCATATCACGGGTGTCATAGCTCATGGTCAAGACCTAAAGTTTTGTTTTATCGACCAGTTGAAATGGCCCGCTGATGCAAATATCACAGCGAACATCCTATTTACCGTTCTCAAATACATTAAAAAACAGGTAAACTTAACAATGATCTTCAATACTATAAACCTTTATATCATATTTACTTTAATACAGTAGGTATAGTCTTATCTCGTACAATTCCTTTATATAGTTTGAATTATCTCCACCCGTCCTGTATCTGCAGATGGACAATTGCTTTAGGGATTGTAAAAACATATACATATTTGGTTTCTGTGCAATATTAGTAATGGCTGGTGTGTTCAAAAAGGTAATTATAAATACATATAATATAATCACAGATAAAATTGTCAAATATAATTACATCAGGGAGTGCAAGATTATATTCAGTAATTAAATAGTATAATAATGTCAAATCATGTCCTTATTATATAGGTGAGATTATCGTATTTAATGGTTGGCCATACACACGAGGACGTTGATCAGGTGAGTACATATATGAGTGGCTATCCATGACCTGCACGTCACAACTTAACAGCAATCTAGTCCACAAGTAACGCAACCGTTTTTTCCTTACGCATATAGATGTTTAGTCGAATATCATTGGCTTTGTCCAAAAATTCTGCTACGACACTGTTTGGACTACACAAGGTCATCCACGAGTCGTTCAGCCCTGAACCAGTTACAGTAGATATGGCTAACATCTGGGATATAAAATCCTGGATGACTCCATTTCTACCGAGTCTAAAACACCACTCGCGACACCATGCATTTCGGTTTAAAAAATCATCAGAGGGACAAGTCCAAATGAGTTACAGAAGCTGGTCGAAATCTGGACGCAAGGAGTGGAAACCGTCAAAACCTTTGCAGTTTCTCGAAAAAATGCCAGAAGATGTACCGAACATATTGAGACCAGATTACAAGAAATGCCCCACGGTTGAACAGCTGCAAAGTGGTCTCCAGCAGATCAGCGTTCGGCTAAGACCAGAGGAAATAAAATGGTGGGACCAATTTATTGAAATGGAGAAGCAACAGCGGTCAAATTGGAACAGTGTATCAGAAGAAGAATTGATCAAGGCAGGTTCAGAAAATCAGTTCTCTTTGGCCGAGTTGAAGTATTTGGAGGAATCAGCTGAAGATGGGGAAGATGATGACGAAGCAACGCGCAAAAGAATGAGCGAGATCGAGAAATTGATCGAGAAAGGCAATTATTTTCCTGAAGTAAGTATTAGAAAAGAAGTAAGTGAGAGTATGCAGTTGTCGATGTCCCCTACTTCAAAGAGGTTTAGTTTACGTTCTTGGTCTTGGTATACATTCTTATTTTAGTTTAAAATATATTGTGAATTTCGTTTGTGTTTTATAGATAAAACAAACGACGCGAAGAACAAAAAAATGATTAATAAGTATTTCTTGTATATTAATATTGTTATATGTTCATGTATATATCAGTGTATATATTTGTTTTATGCATATATTTATATATCTTTGTTGTTTAGTTTTCATGATTTATTCGCCTACACCATTTTTCCAAGGCAATAAACCAATTAAGCGAACAGATAAGATTTCCTTTGGGCCTATCAGCGGTTCTTTCCGGTCATTTCCGCAACGCAATTCAAGACTCGCTTTCTTTTCTGCAGTACATGACTGCACAGTCTGCACGATCAGTTTGAACCTAATTGTGTGCAATTTTACTATGTAAAAAACGAACACCAATGGATAATAAATTCTTACAAATAACCTGGTATGGTGTGGATCAAAACCGACGTTGCGCGCAGTAACAATATTGAGAGAGCCGCGTCTATGAGTATGGTAAGGTGATTTTTATTTATTTTCTACTCTGTATTTACGACACAACTTCAGCCTGTGATAACAAGAGCTTAGTAGAATATATTACAACTACTATATTACCAATAGTTTATCGAGACATCGTGTTAGCAAGTTTTACTAAGTTTTGGTCATTATGTTTCCTGCCAATTCGCACATGTCGCGCGAAATAATAGGAATTACGTGGAGGGAAAAAGTAATTAGTGAATTGCGCTCGGTTCTAAGAGGCAACAGGACACAAATTTAAATTATTTCGATGTTGTGCACTCGTTAATAAATTGCTTAGCTGAGGCTAAACTATCGTACTCAGTTTTAAGAATAGAACTTTCATAAAAAAATTCTGAACATAAGTACGTATATTTGAAACTCATCAGCAAATATTTAGCACGGCTGATTTGTTTGAGAAATAAAAAATAATTTTACGAAATGCAAGCAACTGAAGCAAGTATCTGAACTTCGAAACAAATAATATCCAACAACAGATGGTAGGTGTGTCTTGAAGTAATCTTTCGTTAGTTCTCACTCAACATTCCATTCATATTTAATTAGTTCAAACTAAAAACTCAGGGCCTTTTCACATGGTACCAGTAATAAAATAGCCAGCGAGATATTTATCAGCCCAGTTTCAAATGGCTGACAAATGAGATCATCAAGTGGGCCAGAACACTTTCCTTAACCGGGGTCCTTGTGTATGAAAAGGCCCTCAGTCTTGTTACAATTAGTTTACTGCAAAGAAAGTCACTGACAAAACATAGATATCTGCTTTCATACTTATATCATTATATGTGTAAATCAGAAGAGACATGGAATTTTTCCATGCAGAGGGCGCAAAATCGGATAGAAATTTAATCTGATTTTGATAGGAAGAACAGATGATTGATGGAATCAAACCAGAAACATCCTTGATAGTACAATTAAATAGTGATCATCTTATTGGTCACTGAGTGAAACAATTTCATGTACCTTATAATTCATTGGTTGTTGCATGAAACTGTTTTTGGTTATAAGCCATGGAAAGGCCATTTCTCACTAACGCTAAACCAAAAATACCCCATTCTTTATAAGCAATATTGTGAGTATTTCTCTTTTACTGTTTTTCTTTCATATTTTATTCATCTGCCTTTTGCATTTACCTGTATCGCAAAAAAAACCCACTATGAGAACTGTGTTTTTGTTGTGTATAGTGTATTCAGACATGTAGTCATTAAGTTTCAGTTCGGTTGTGTAGAATCCTCTCAATGTGTTAGATCTTCAAATAACATACATGTATGTAGCTTTAGGCCTTTATATAATCAAATTAAGCTATCTACAAAACAGGAAATAGTATGACAACTTATACGCAATGGAATTTGTTTGATGAAACACAGTCAGTTGTGAATTCTTTCAATTTTAAAGCAATTTGGTAAAACAAGAAGCAAATTATGATATGTTTTAGTGGTTGAAATAAATGTAAATTTTATAATATGTGCAAAATGGTTTTGTTTTCACAGGATCTGGTGTCAATTATAAAATAATACCGGAACACGATACCTCGATAAGGATTGGACAAAGCCTGAAACAGTTTCAACCCTTCAGGGTGTAATTAAATCTGTGCGATTTTATTGGTTGTCCACTGAAACCCTTTCACATATCTTAATATCGATTGGTTATTGCGTGAAACTGTTTCAGTAATTATAATATCTTGGCATTTTCTGCAAAGTGATTGGTTCTCACGTGACCGAGATCATCGCCAAGTGGGCCAGAACACTTTCCTTAACCGGGGTCCTTGTGTATGAAAAGGCCCTCAGTCTTGTTAAAATTAGTTTACTGCAAAGAAAGTCACTGACAAAACATAGATATCTGCTTTCATACAAAAATCATTATATGTGTAAATCAGAAGAGACATGGAATTTTTCCATGCAGAGGGCGCAAAATCTGATAGAACATTAATCTGATTTTGATAGGAAGAACAGATGATTGATGGAATCAAACCAGAAACATGCTTGATAGTACAATTAAATAGTGATCATCTTATTGGTCACTGAGTGAAACAATTTCATGTACCTTATAATTCATTGGTTGTTGCATGAAACTGTTTTTGGTTATAAGCCATGGAAAGGCCATTTCTCACTAATGCTAAACCAAAAATACCCCATTCTTAATAAGCAATATTGTGAGTATCTCTCTTTTACTGTTTTTCTTTCATATTTTATTCATCTGCCTTTTGCATTTATCGCAAAAAAAACACACTATGAGAACTGCGTTTTTGTTGTGTATAGTGTATTCAGACATATAGTCATTAAGTTTCAGTTCGGTTGTGTAGAATCCTCTCAATGTGTTAGATCTTCAAATAACATACATGTATGTAGCTTTAGGCCTTTATATAATCAAATTAAGCTATCTACAAAACAGGAAATAGTATGACAACTTATACGCAATGGAATTTGTTTGATGAAACACAGTCAGTTGTGAATTCTTTCAATTTTAAAGCAATTTGGTAAAACTAGAAGCAAATTATGATATGTTTTAGTGGTTGAAATAAATGTAAATTTTATAATATGTGCAAAATGGTTTTGTTTTCACAGGATCTGGTGTCAATTATAAAATAATACCGGAACACGATACCTCGATAAGGATTGGACAAAACCTGAAACAGTTTCAACCCTTCAGGTTTTATTGGTTGTCCAATGAAACCCTTTCACATATCTTAATATCGATTGGTTATTGCGTGAAACTGTTTCAGTAATTATAATATCTTGGCATTTTCTGCAAAATGATTGGTTCTCACGTGATACCCATTTCAAACTCTGAAAATGAGTGTGAATTGTCTGGTTTAAAATGGCACCAGTCTGGTTTGAAATGGAAGGATGTTATATACACTTTATATTAGTAGTATATGTATAAAGTGTATATAGTATATATAGTGTATATAGTGTATATAATGAGAGTTTGAGTGAAAGTAACTAAGTATATAGTGTATATTGTGTATATAGTGTATATATATATACACTTTATACCAGTAGTATACGTATAAAGTGTATATAGTGTATATAGTGTATATAATGAGAGTTTGAGTGAAAGTAACTAAGTATATAGTGTATATTGTGTATAGTATACGTATATAGTGTATATAGTGTATATAGTGTATATAATGAGAGTTTGAGTGAAAGTAACTAAGTATACAGTGTATATTGTGTATATAGTGTATATATATACACTTTATAGTAGTAGTATACGTATAAAGTGTATATAGTGTATATAGTGTATATAATGAGAGTTTGAGTGAAAGTAACTAAGTATACAGTGTATATTGTGTATATAGTGTATATATATGCACTTTATAGTAGTAGTATACGTATAAAGTGTATATAGTGTATATAGTGTATATAATGAGAGTTTGAGTGAAAGTAACTAAGTATATAGTGTATATTGTGTATATAACTACGGGATTTTACCGTAGAACGAGGCAACAACATATTATATGACTGGACTAGTCAATCTGAATAAAGTTGATTAATTGTGTTGACTAACCCTAACCCTAAACCCTAAACCCTAACCCTAACCCTTGGCTAACCCAACTAATGTCTAATGAGACGAAGGAAAGAGACACGTGCACATTGAGGTGGAAAACAACACAAAGGAATTTGATCAGTTGTCAACCGGCGCATTTCATGCCTTCGACTAATGCACATTTTCCGGTTGTTTCGAGCGCTTCTGTCTGATCGCCTTCCAGTAAAGCACTATTTCTGTCGTTTCTGGCGCTGCAGAATTGCATGGACGAAGAAGTTGAAAGTGAGTTTGGTTCAATGTGAGTCGTGAGACGCTACAATATAATTTTGTTAATGAAACATAAGCGGAATTGGGTTTTTAGAGAGAACGAAGCATATAAACAATTAGAATTGTGTTAATGAAACATAACGGAAACGGGTTTTTTGTGAGAACAAAGCATATAAACAATATAATTGTATTAATGAAACATAAGCGGAAACGGGGTTTTTTGAGACGCATATAAACAATTAGAGTTGTGTTAATGAAACAACGGGAACGTGATTTTTGTGAGAACGAAGCATATAAACCTTCGACATATCTAACTTTATTGCTTGCGCAGCGGAGACACGAGCATCAATTTGAGGCAGGGAGAGCGACGTTGTTTGAGCGAACATGTTTACTCGAAACATGTTTAACTCAAATTACGCCAATATTAAACGGTGATGGAAGGTTGGCGCTTGTTTAACACATGTCGGTCTCTATGAATATATGTGTATATATATATATATATATATGTATATATGTATATATGTATATATGTATATATGTATATATGTATATATGTATATATGAATTTGGTGACGAGTATGGTGGCCTAAAACTGCCATTCACTTTTTTAGATATTTTTATTATTTTAAAACAAAATTAAAATAATATCAAAACAAAAGCATTTTTATTTTGAAACTAAACTGCAAACAATATTAAAATAAAAATGAAACTTATTATTTATTTCAAATAAAATGAAATTAAAAGTGAAATAAAAATGAAAACATTTTCATTTTGAAATGAAAACAAAAATAAAAGTGAAATAAAAATGTCCATGGCCTATGGCTGCCATAGTATACCAGCATGCCTTGGGGGCATGCGCAAGTGTCAAACATGGCTGCCTGCTTGCGAAATGATTCTTGGAAAGATGATGGTGATCTCAAAGACGATTTACAGCGATATGTTAAACAATTGTTGAAACGTAGCGAGATATTAAGTTTCATGGAAAGAGATTATTCCCAGTATGCATGGAGTATGCGCTCCTTAGATCGAAGACTTCGTTATTTCGACATTTTCTACAGCGACAAACATGTGGAGGTAGACCAAGTGAGGGAAGCTGTTGCAAAGGAATTGGAAGGTCCAGGAAAATTGATTGGATACAGAGCCATGCAGAAAAA
The DNA here is from genome assembly GCA_035772405.1 of Chrysogorgia sp. JL179-B06. Taxonomy (NCBI): domain Eukaryota; kingdom Metazoa; phylum Cnidaria; class Anthozoa; order Scleralcyonacea; family Chrysogorgiidae; genus Chrysogorgia; species Chrysogorgia sp. JL179-B06. The sequence continues at coordinate 831,180 of JAYKKM010000094.1, read as the reverse complement.
GATTCGTCAAGTTCACAACTAGAACGTTCCCCGGGACCTCGTGCATGCAGTTATGTATGACCTGGATCCAGAGGGACTGGAAGGTCGTGCTGTTCTTGCTAAGAAAAAAGCTAAGGGGCATTTCACAACTAAAGGGTCAAATTTTGTGCACTCAGTGGATGGCCACGATAAACTAATGGGTTATCAAAACAGTACTTATCCTCTAGCAATATACGGCTGTATTGACACAGCAAGTAGAAAGCTGTTGTGGCTTCGTATCTGGGTCAGTAACTCTGATCCAATGTTAATTGGTCGCTGGTACTTTGACAACCGTATGAGACGAGGATCATTTCAACTTTTATAAGGATGGATAAGGGTACAGAGACGGGAGTAATGGCGACCATGCATGCTTTTTAAGACGACATCACAACGATATGGAGCCTTGTGAAACAGTGCTTTATGGGCCATCAACCTCAAATCAAGTAAGTGCATTCTAAAACTACTAAAATCATTTATAAAACGTGGGTCACTTTTTTCCATCATCCAATTTTTAACTGCACCCCCACCTGTTGAGGAATCTCGGAAATTCCAAGGGAAGGGGATGATTTTTGAGCTCGGAAATTCTAAGGAGGGGGGGGTGGATTGATCCTAATTCCGAGGGGGTGAAGTGGATTTACATTGGAAATTCCAAGGGGGAGGGGTGGATTGATTTTACTTCCAAGCTTGGAAATTCCAAAGGAGAGGGGGCGATTTTTGACCTTGGAAATTCCTAGGGGGAGGGAGTAAAAAAAAAGAAGTTCCTCAACAGGGGGAGTGGAAAAATATTGGAATAGCCCAATTTCAGCATGTATTTAAATTTTGCATTTAATAAGAAGAAAATATATTTTAAAGACCAGACTACACAAACCTTTGCATATAAGAAATATATTAAGCAACTTTTGAATATAAATAAATTTGCATATATTATTAAGCCTTATTTATCAAAACATTGCATTTTTACCAATTTCTGCCTGTTAAAGAGATTCATGAAGTCATGATTTTTTTATTAATTACAATTTTAATTAACAGATTGAAAGGTGGTGGAAGGAGCTCCATGAGCGACTGGAGAAATATTTTAAGAACCAGTTACGCTGGTTAAAAGATCAAGATCACTATGACCCTAGCAATGAAGTACACAGGTTAGCCCAACTTATAACAAATTTATCGCACAAAAGTGCAATTAGGTTGCATTTATGGGTGAATTTCACCTTGCCTGCCAGGATTATTTGACAACAACAAAACAATACATCACGTAGCTATGATTTTTAGAAAAATGTCATTGCATTATATTCTGTGGATGTGGCAGGCATTCTGCCATGCAGGCTGTATGCATGTCAGCAAATTAAAGAGTGTTTACATTAAAAACAACATTTATTTTGTCTACATAGACCTCACTACATTCAAGTGAGATGCTATCTACATGTACTTGGGCTCATTTACATGTTGTCATTGATAAAGCAAACTTGCTTGCCATACTATCTTACTTCTAGACAGCTTCATACCAAAGCTTGGGTTTTCTTCAGGGGGCATCCCCCAAAAAATATTCCCCCACTTTGTTTCTTTTTTGTTTAAAACTTTGTGTGTTTTTTCTTTAAATTAGAGAAAATACCATATACATATACAGCCCATTAGCCAAATCACTGCCCTAAAACTTAAATGAACTGTTACTAATACTGTAATTGGAATACTAAGTCAGTTACTATTTCTTAATCTATTCCAGAATGCTCCTTGCCTACATTATGATCCCTGTTATGCAGCAGCAACTTGACATATTCAAAGAAACAATCTGGAATACCCATAGGATTAGGTCACAGAAGGATACCTATACCTACCATGTGGTATACCTAACCATATTTATGCTTTTCCAGAAGAATATGGACTTGAGGAATGTGGTAATGATGTGAATCCATACAGATTATCTAACAATAATGTAGGAAATTTGCAGAACCCAGTGCAGTCAACACCTACAAGAACCTTTTCTCTGATTTGGCCCCTCTCTTCTTTGGTCTTTTGTGCCTCAGCGGCAGAAAATTATGAATATATGTTTCTAAAACAAAACTTTAATTTTCCCTCTTGCATATAAATGTAGTGAAATCAACACATGGATCAATTTCGTGGTGTAACATCCCCTAGCACATGGCAGTGGATTTAAATGTTAGCATTATTAATGCTCTATCAAAATAACCACTCCAACATCAAACCCTGGTTCAAATTCTTTATGTTTCAATTTCAGCTGAGGATGGGTATTTTACCCACTTGTATTGAGGCTGGTTGTAATGCAGCTTGAACATTTTGGCAAGCTGTAATAGGCTTATAAATAAATAGTTGTTAAAAATTGGCAGCACAAGATAGAGGCCACTTTCCATTACATCTGCTTTGTTGATCATGTTAGATGGGTAGAAAAGCATTAGGAATGTTAACATATTATCAGAGGTCTTTCCTTCTGTTGAAAGTAATCCTATAATGGGCACTTTTGGGCTGCAAGCAGGCTATATATTGGCTAGATTCTCAAAACTGACCACTCAACATGGCTTTGAAGTTTAAGAATAAATTTCGCAGTCAGAGTTGAGGGGTCCGCTCTGAAAGTTGAAAACTTTTAATGAATCTCTACATGTACCTGCATAGGGAAAGTGGCCTATATTTTATGAAAATTGACACGGGGGGGGGGGGGGGGGCAGATGTTAAACCTTTGAATTGACCTGTGCATAAAACATCCAATATATTGTAAAGTATTAAAGAACATGGTGTAAAAAATACCAGTGGATACAACATACAACGTTTCCACAAAGAGTTTTCCACATATTTCACTTATTAAAATGTTTCTTCTATTGTCTGTATTGAACAGTTTTTAACTTTGAAGCAATAATAAGTAACATGAAACAAATAACAAAATTCAAATAGTTGTTTACTTAAGGGGCCGTACACAAAATACATGCCGCTTTAGGGGTGTTTGACCATGAGTCACATAATGTCACAATGGGGGAAGGGGATCACAATCACTGTCACGTGACGGAGAATGTTGATTAGAATTTATTGCAGAGTTGCAAATCAATCCTCCTTCTATACCACAAACAACAATATATTGGGGAGCTAGCATGAAGTATTTACCGTGAAAGTGGAGTGATCGCCGACACCAGATCCTGAAGTCTCAGTCCAAAAAAGCACGTGAAAAAGAGCTCGAATTAGTATATATTAATTTGATGTGGGGGGAGGGGGTGTGTTGGGTCTTGGCTCAGAGTAACGTAATTTTCGATGGCGTCACAGATTGCCATGGGGTAGGGGGAGTAAAAAATTGGCAAAACAAGCATCACGTATTTTGTGTACGGGCCCTAAATTCAAATGAAAAGCTCTAGAACTCAAGCTTATTTAGTCCTAATAGAGCACAATACCCATTGCAAGCATGATTATCAACAAAATTATTTATTGCCATTGTTGACAAATTTCCTGTTGAAAAGAGCACCTCATCTCCATCACGTAAATTCTTCGAGGCTATTTCTGGGTCAAACAAGGAGTGTCCACTACCCTGCATGTCGACTACCATAAGTTCTTTATTAGATTGCTCATAGGAAAAATGAGCTAAACTTTCGCACTTCTCTCGCACTTTAGAAGTATCACCGCACAGCATTCCATTATTATTTATATATTTGGTGAAATCACCATCAATAAATTCTTCAACTGTTACCCATTTCTCACCTTCCATTTTCCCCATAAAGATCTTCTTAAACTTCAGGGTTGTCCCATACAGTTCGCACACGTCCTCTTTTTCCAGCTCTTGCTTGAGTTTCGATGCAAAATTTCTAGCCAGCATGTGCATCTGAACGACTTTCGTAGTGTGCTGTTCAACAGTCTGATTCGTCTCTGCAATGGTATCTTCTGCAGATTGCAAATACGTTTTCACAACCCAATCTTGGCTTTGAAACTCGGCAGCCTTGCTGGTCGCTTTAAATGCGTCACGAAATCCTCCTTGTCCAATTGCCTCTTTCGCAATTGAGAATTCCACGGTTGTTGAATCGCGAGACCATGCCATCTCGTTGATATCAAAAGCAAACAGTTCTATAGATTCGCAGGAAGACTTTTCTTTGATGACCTTTCCCAATTTCAGCATGTCAAGGACTGATAAACTTTTTGGATAAGTTTTACTCGGGCTTGGTCGTTTATTAAAAGGCAACGACTGAGCGCTACTGCTGGTGGTGGTATATGTTGCTGTACGCTTTCTTTTAGGTGGTCTTGGGGCGTCAGTGTTGCTCGCGTCCTGTATTTCGACAAAGCGTACATGAACAACTTGTAGGTTGGGAATACGATCTAAGGAAGTGCAAGAAGGACCTTGTTCTCCAGCCAAGATGTCACAAGCCATGTTTTTCCTAATTGACGCAAAGTGCTTCATACAGGCTTCCTTTATGTTGCTGATGGTTATTTCATCGTACTCGTACGCGACAAATTCTCTGGGCCCAATTCGCGAATATTTTTGCGCCTTTCCAGCTACTTCAGCACTTAACCTCTGAATAATAATTACTTCCTTCTTCAGGATGTCATTAGTTGAAGTTTTTTTCTTATTACCCGTCCTTTTATTAGCAATGTTTTGCTTGTAGTTTTTCCAGGCATCGGCCATGTTGGATTAGGAACCAGTCTACCCGCGGTTGTGTAGCTGTATCTGCCCCCAAAGCATGCTGGTATACTATGGAAGCCATAGGCCATGGACATTTTTATTTCACTTTTATTTTTGTTTTCAAATGAAAATGAAAATGTTTTCATTTTCATTTCACTTTTAATTTCATTTTATTTGAAATAAATAATAAGTTTCATTTTTATTTTAATATTGTTTCCAGTTTAGTTTCAAAATAAAAATGCTTTTGTTTTGCTATTATTTTAATTTTGTTTTAAAATAATAAAAATATCTAAAAAAGTGAATGGCAGTGCTCGGCCACCATACAAATGAAAATGAAAATGTTTTCATTTTCATTTCACTTTTAATTTCATTTTATTTGAAATAAATAATAAGTTTCATTTTTATTTTAATATTGTTTCCAGTTTAGTTTCAAAATAAAAATGCTTTTGTTTTGCTATTATTTTAATTTTGTTTTAAAATAATAAAAAATATCTAAAAAGTGAATGGAAGTGCTCGGCCACCATAGGCGAGATACTGACGTTTCGAGCGGAGCCCTTCATCAGAGTAAGACGAGATGAAATAATTTATTTCATCTCGTCTTACTCTGATGAAGGGCTCCGCTCGAAACGTCAGTATCTCGTCACTAAATTCTTGGCAGTTTACCACCTTTTCACTTTGCTATATATATATATATATATATATATATATATATATATATATATATATATATATATATATATATATATATATATATATATATAGGTAATATTTGGCATTTCACTCGATCAAACTACATGTTCAAAGGATTTATGGTGAAGGAAAATTTCGAGTGTTGGAATACATACATTATATTTGGAATACATACAATTTATGTATTCCAACACTCGAAATTTTCCTTCACCATAAATCCTTTCAACATGTAGTTTGATCGAGTGAAATGCCAAATATTACCTATAATATACCCAGAATCTTATCCCGACTAGGCTCTCGGCAACGGCTTCCGTAGCTCAGTGGTCAGAGCACTGCACTGGCATCGCAGAGTTGCGGGTTTATTTCCCAGCCGGAAGGCCTTAAAGTTGCATTTTTCGCAACTGGTCCCGGTTTGGTCTTAACATGTATGTATTCCAACACTCGAAATTTTCCTTCACCATAAATCCTTTCAATATATATAGATATATATATATATATATATACATACATATATATACATACATATATATACATACATATATACATACATATATATACATACATATATATACATACATATATATACATACATATACATATACATACATATATATACATACATATATATACATATACATATATATATATATATATATATATATATATATATATATATATATATATATATATATATATATATATGTAAAATCAACAATTATCAAATGTATTTTATCAAATAATTGGGAAGACAATCAGGCAACTATTTGATTGAATTAGGTAAGAAAGTGTTTAGTCATAACTATTAATATTTTATTAATATGTCTTAGGTCATATTTGATGGTATATATGTCCTTTTGATAGCCATGTAGCTGTGAGCTTTATATATAACTGTCAATAAAATGTTTAATAATAAAAGGATTTGTATTTAAGATTAGTTTTAATCGTATTTGTGCTTTTGAGAGTTGTAACAGCTTTCAGTAAGTGTTTATTCATAGGATTATTTGTATTCTTGATCATAGATGATCTGTTGAGTTTGATTGTTGTCAAAAATTGATTTTTGCTTGAAATATTTCACGCCAAACTATTTAACTGATTTGATATTAATTGATTTTGACTTGAAATATTTCAGGCCAAACTATTTAACTGATTTGATATTAATTGATTTTCGCCTGAAATATTTCAAGCCAAAATCTTATAATATTAAATGAGCTAAATTGTTTGGCCTGAAATATTTCAAGCCAAGAATCTTCCAATATCAAATGAATTAAATGGTTTGGCCTGGAATATTTCAATCCAAAAATCTTCTAACATCAATTGAATTCAATAGTTTGGCCTGAAATATTTCAAGCCAAAAATATTTTTAATTTGATCAAAAGAGTTAAATAGTTTGGCCTGAAATATTTCAAGCCAAAATCAATTAATATCAAATGAGTTTAAAAGCTTGGCCTGAAATATTTCAAGCCAAAAATCTTCTCATATCAAGAGTTAAATATTTTGGCATGAAATCTTTTAAGCCAAATGCTTCCCAATACCAAACTGACATACTACACACTATAATTCTTCTAAAACCACATGAAATATTATATAGTCTCCCTCGCAGACGCTCTTACTGTAGTTCGGTCAGTAACATTTCAAAACAGATGCCTTGTGACATAAATAAATAAATTGATGTTTGGCCTAAAATTTAGGCATATTTTAAGAGAAACTGCAGTCTTTGCTCAATAAGTCGAGCTCTTATTAAATACTTCTCCAGAATAAAACATTTGAATACTGCATCTGAACAAGCAACAGCACATGAAGTCACGAACCCGCCCCACTGCATGTACAATTCAACAACATGCAATGATATATGTCTGGTGAACATGTTTATGTTCAACACGACAGAGTACAGCCGTAAAGTTGAACTGGCTTCTGTCTTTAGTTGTACATACTGTAAATATGGCCACTGTCTTTTTCCTTAACAAAGGCTCACCAGGTATGGCAACCATGTCATTCCCAGCAAACGTTTTACTTGTCCTGCTCACCACTTTCTATAATGTGGAAATGATAACATATTCAGCGCTCTGACATGGACTACTGCAAGGTCATTGCGGTAAGCCTTCTCACGGTCATAGCTGTTGATAATGCTAATGGCACTCAGAAATGTTCCTCTTCTGTCTTCATTTATATCGTAAGGAGTTTCGTTTCCCCAGCCATCATTGGTCCCCAGGGCCCAGATTTTATTTTATTTTGTCTACAGATAACAAATCGCACATAGATTTTGAACGTTATCTCGACCAATATTTACTCGAAATCTGAAATCAGATTTGGAATTACCGAATCTAAATACATAACAAAAACATAGCAAACCCTTCGTAAAAACGGTCTACGTAATATAAATAAGTGGGCAATCAGGAGGCCTCTGCTATTAATAGCTCAAAATGCGGACAAACAAACCAAATTTGAGTTGAAACCCACTGACTATGAATGAAACGTCGAACTTATTTTTACATGTAAATGCAATAGATTCCGCACATGCTAAATTCGGCGTTTGAAACCAACGTCGCACTGTTGTCACAGAATAAGTATTACTTTGGTTGTTATTTCGACCGAAGCATCCGAACTAGATATTGTGGTCGACAACAATTAAACAAATGGAACATAACGTCCAACTTATCACGTGCGTATAAATCATTGCAATGTATCGAATTTTGAAAAATTGAAACATGCCTTAGGCAAAAAAAATTTCCTAAACCTGCAAAGAATTCAGGCCTTGCCCTCTTTTATACCGCAGTTTTAATATCCACGGTGTTTTAATAGCCACGGTGTATATTACTTTCATACCGAAAACTAGAACTTAAAACATACCTTGACCATTGGAACTCGTTGTCGTTGCAAGATTCTGCGTCATCCATGACTCGCTTTCCACTAAACCGAGTCCAATGACGAGTATGCGTCAAATTATGCTAGTCGATTCTCCGTTGTCAGATACCGAGGAGGTTAAACAAAGCGGCAATATTTCTCATGCGCCAACACCGCCAAGAGTGGATACCCCAACTGGCCGAAAGCGCCGACATTCAAAAGAAGCGGATCTACTTCTGGTCAGGTCTGCTTCTGGTGCTTTTGAATGTCGGCGCTTTCGGCCAGTTGGGGTATCCACTCTTGGCGGTGTTGGCGCATGAGAAATATCGCCGCTTTGTTTAACCAGCAATCAGAATAATTTGACACATACTCGTGATTGGACTCGGTTTAGCCCGTTCTGCAGGTGCTTGATCGCCTTCGGTATTGTTGATTTATTTCCAGACAGATTTTTCTTTCCAGTGATTTCATCGAACGCCATACTAAATCGAATGACATTATGACAAAGCTTTTGGTGAAGCTTGAACACTAATGGCTCATCTTATTATTTACCACGGAAATCAATCTGAAAGTCAACGATATGAGACAATTAATCCCACTGTTCGGTATTAAAGGGAAATTAATCGGTAATTTATAGAACATAGGACGAAGAAACCAAATCGATGAAAATCTGTGAAGAGTACTCACTTTCGGCACATCCACTTTAGTCAAAATTTGATTGTATGCCAGTAACATCCAGGAGTTCTTTCTATTACTCCTCGCGTGTAAACCACCACTTGACTCGATCAAACCTTTCTTTGGAACTACCTGAGCTACGGGTGTTTGACTTCGTTTTCGATATTTTGACGCTGAAAGCTTTCACAAGTCACAAACGAATCTAGTGAAATTAAAATATCAAGGAATTATAGTGATGAGTCAAACCCATTGTCATCGACTTGGTGTGATTGTCCATGTAGGCCTTACGCAACAGACTTTGAAGGGGTTAAGTTGGACATCGTTATAATGCAAAAGCAGATCGAGTCCTTGGTCAATGCCAAAGGCGTCCCGAAGCCCACGAGTATGGAAAAATCCGACAAAATAACTAATCTTGAACGTGAATTAGAGCATGAGAAAGAGAGATGTAAACAACAAGAAAATAAAATTTCCATAATGATTAAAGAAAGGAATAAAGAAGTTATCGATCACAACAACCTAGTTTGTTCCCTGGAGGATAGAGTGGCCAAAGCAGAAGGCGAAAGTGATTCTCTAAGGCTTGCAATGATATTGATTACGCAAGATAAGATAGCCAACTTGAATGAAATTACACCAACTACAGAAATCCGCCCCGAATCTGCATACCAGCGAGTAGAAAAGCCCAAGGGAATAAGAAATGGTACAAAGAAAATTAACACCCTTGACATTGAGCACAAAAACAGATTCGATGCCCTAAGAGACGAAAACGAAAACAACGATGGAAAGTCACAGGAAATACCACCGAAATCGTCATGCATTTCAAAGGAGAATAAAAGAATTCCAAAACCAGATCGCGTTGAGAACAATGTCAAAACGAATCTACAGTTGAATCAAAAACCTAATTATGAGAGAGTCAGCCAGGTGAAACGAAGTAAAGTTAAACATCATTCACAGGCTATCTTCCACTCACAAATAAATGGAAATTTAACCGATTCAAAATATTCCGGTCAAGTGAGTCACCAACACAATCGCAATAAAGTATGCTTAGAAAAACAAAGCCAAGTCAATCATCAGTTACCGGAATGGATGGGCCATCTACCCCTGATCGAAATACCAATGCCTGCAGATAACAAGCAACACAAGTATTTTTTTTCGGCCACGAACGAGCAGGGAAGAATGGTTGAACTATCTGGAATTTGTCAGTCGAACATTACCGTGATAGAAAATCCTGTAGTACAATTAACATATAACGTCACCCATTCCACCGTACCTAACAGAACGATTCCTGTGAGGATAAGTTCGAGAATTTCCAATAAAAATTCGAGAATAAAAGCCAATATACCACAGAACTGTCCTGCTTTTTTAACTGAAATCTGGCTGAAAGACTCGATAGAACCGCAATCAATTCCGCCGAGGCCTGCCTCCCCACGAAGAATCCCTAAAAATCGGTCAAGAAAACACAATCCTAACAACTGCATAACAATTAAAACTTGCGATATGCCTATTTCTTGCCCCCTCCCATCAATCTTCCTTACCAATATTTGTCATATCATAAATAAGATGGTTGAACTACATGGCATTGTTACCATAAACAAACCCACCTTGATTATGATTACAGAGTCCTGGCTTAATACGAACATACCAGATTCTGCTATATCGCTTGGTAATAACTTTAACTTATATCGCCGTGATCGACCCACACTCGGAGGGGGGGTTGTGGCATATGTCAGCACTCAGACACCAAGTACCCGTCTAAACTATTTGGAAGAAGATGGTAAAGAAGCATTATGGCTACTACTTAAACCGTCCAGGACCCCTAGACCATTTAGTGTGATTGCGGTTGTTGGCATCTATTATCCACCAGGACAGACTGTAGAAGCTGAAGGAGAAATGACTGAATATATCACTAGAGGACTCGACTCCATACTGCATGATCATCCGTCGGCTGGTATAATAATCACTGGAGATTTCAACCAAATGAACCTTAATCAGCTGTGCAGGCGTTTCAATCTAAAGAAATCCGTGAGAGCGCCCACGAGGGGTAGTAATACCCTAGATCAAATACTTACGAACATGTCTGAGTTGTACACTGATGTCCTGCACCTACCCCCTGTTGGCAGATCTGACCATCAGTGTTTACTACTACTTCCTAAAGTGAGACAGAAAGTTAAACCATCTTCACGTAGAGTACGCCTGTTGAAGCCTGGTAATCTAATATCGCTCGGCCTAAAGTTAAACCTCGAGGCATGGATGTCTGTTTTCTATGCTCACGATGTTGACGACAAAGTTAGTGCGTTTACCGAAATCATAGTACGTATGCTTGATGATACAATTCCCGAACGTACTATACGTGTTCATGCCTCGGACAAGCCATGGATGACATTACACATTAAACAAGAAATCAAATCCAGGCAGAGAGCTTTTACTAAAGGAGACTCAATAAAATATAACCACCTGTGTAATAAAGTATCCGTACTAGTAAATAAGGCGAAAGCCCAATACTATCGATCGAAGGCTGAAGGTTTCCGTAAACATAATCCAGCGAAATGGTACAAGGCGATATATCAACTAACCGGAGCAGAAGACGGTAACACTACGAGCCCATCACAAGATGCAGCAGCTAACACTGCGGAGTTACTACAGGAAATCTTTACCAGGCCATGGCAGAATCTCCCCCCAACCGAAATTCCAAGTCTCTCTGAGATAGCACATCTTCTGAAGGAGGAAACTCCCCTTACACCTACAATCGGTCAAGTCAAGACTTCTCTCAGACAACTAAATCCTAGGAAAGCTACCGGGTGCGACAAGATCCCTGCCTGGTTATTAAAGAGATTTTGCGAAGAACTAGCACCTGTGGTCCACCATATTATATGTAGCAGTATTACGCAATTCAAATACCCAACACCATACAAACATGCATTGATTACTCCAGTACCTAAGGTCTATCCTCCTAACGATGTTGAAAACGACTTTCGTCAGATTTCCGTACTTCCTCAATTAGCTAAAGTTCTCGAAAAGTTGCAGCTAAACCTAAACAGCTCTGTTTTTGAAAAGATTGATAACAACCAACATGCCTTCACCAGTAAACGGTCAACGGTGTCTGCGCTGGCAACTATCTCCCAGAACTGGTTCAACAATACAGACAATTCGCGTGATGGCAAGAATGGCATTCATGCATTGTTTATCGACTTTCGAAAGGCTTTTGATCTTGTGGATCATGGGATCCTTTTAACTAAGCTTGCTGAACTAAATGTGACAAAAGGCTTTTGGATGTGGACGCGGAGCTTTTTGGAAGGCAGGACCCAACAGGTAAACCTGGGGGGTACTTTATCATCAGTTAAGCCATCTCCTACTGGCGTCCCCCAAGGCTCCGTTATCTCGCCCACGCTATTCAACGTACACATAAATGACCTCGAAAGTTCGGTCCCTAACCATCTTCAAATCAATACATGCAAGTATGCGGACGATTGCACCCAGGATGAAGTTGTTCATATGGGATCACCAAGCCACATGCAAGAGGTTCTCGAAGCAATGCACAGTTGGGCTGCTAGAAACAAAATGATGTTAAACCCAAAAAAGACAAAAGACATGTGGATCTGCTTCAGAAATTCAATCCCAGAACCACCTTCCCTTTTTATTGGCGATGAAGAAATAGAAAGAGTGAGTTCGTTTAAATTGTTGGGCATATGGCACCAAAAGAATCTGAAATGGAATTGCCATATTGAAAAGATGACCAAGAAAGCCAACAAACTACTCTTCTGCTTGAGAGAATGTCGCAGAGCAAACTTACCAACAGATGTCGGCATTACGTGCTACCAAACTAAAATTAGACCTATACTAGAGTACGCAGCACCTATATGGAGTGGAATCCCGCAATACCTAGAAGATGAAGTAGAAAACATCCAAACTAGGAGCCTGAGAATTCTAGGTCTACCCCGTGACCACTTACAAAGCCTAAAGCATAGACGGGACGATCTCACTATCCGTGAACTCCAACGAATCCAAAGTGATACAAGCCATCCATGCAATAAATTATTACCTTTACCAAGAACACACTTATACGACCTAAGGACTGATAGTGGCCGGCCTCCTATCTTTTCGCGCACCAAAAGACATGAACTTTCTTTCATTCCAAGAGCAATTTCTCTGAAATATAGAAACTCTCGCTAATGCTTACCATTTTTATAACATAATTTTAAATAGACGAGAACAAAATTGTTTTAATATTTTATATAATATTCTATATTGTAAGCTAATTAAGTACTAGCTATTTATTTATGAGACTCTAATTATGTAAATCCATTGTATTTTTATACTAAAGATGGGTAATAAAAACTATTATTATTATTACGTAGCCGCTATCGGTCCGAAATAAAATAGCTAAAACAAGAGTCAGTGGGATCGTTTCCTTGTCCAGCTGTTTACCTCATATTTTGAGTTTCAAATAGCAAACATCTGTCATTAGGTGTCATATACCTTGTGCAGCATCGAAAACAAATATTTATTTCTTCTCCGACCTACTTGAGAAAGTTAACGCAAGATATTCCGCACTCCCTAGCGATATTGTGCGATTAATAGGCACGTTTTCATAGCGTTCTAATTTGAGATGTGGATGCAGGTAACAGCAGGAACTGACGCGCCGCCGTACGGACAAACAAAATCAAAGATTTTGTGACAATCGCTATGAAGAGAATGACGTTGAGTCGTTGACGTCAAAATACCCGCATGTGTTTTGAATACTTTTTATTAAAGTATTCAAAACACATGCGGTAAACCATTAACTACAGTATTTTCCACTGATACTCTTATTAATACTCGATAAAGAAAAAGGTTTATATCTTGAAATAATGAAATCGCCAAATCGGAAGTCAGCGCCTGGACGCACTGTCGCTCTTGACAGACATGCCACGGGATAAGCAGGGGTGGACCTTTGTTTCATCAGGGTTAAGTGAAAATGAGCCAATCAGAATGCGAAAAAATTCCTGTCGTAATTTGAAAGCCAAAAACCGTTGGTCAGAACACTTTGCCTGAGTTCGTTATTTTTCTTGCTTTTTCTCTTCGGATCGTTACATCACTGTGATACATGAATATCATTGCTAACGTATGGGAGATGGCTCTCAATACTAGCGAATAGCGAGTTGGGGGAGCCGGATTGTATACGTCTGCGTTTGGAAGCCCAGAACGAGTGATTTAGAGCAGGACGACGACCATTTGAATTCTCCACAACTCTCGGTCGTATTTAAACGGAGCAGCACTTGAATTCCGAATTGCCATTATCTTCTTTTTCCGACTCGCCCGTTGGCATTATACCGTTGGCCATTCAACAGCGATATTAATGGTTCAGTCCATTTGAAACAGATCAAGATGACGCAAGTGAGCCAGGGATGTTATACGCTCAATTATTCAAGCGGAATAATTATTCAAGCGACGGAAATCCCGATGGAAAAGGTAAGTACATTAAAGCTAATGGTTAATACGTTAACTATAAACATTGGTCCCTAAACGGATAAGATTCATGTGGCATTCTACAATAGATGACACGTGGTGTTTATACGCCATGGTCCATATGCATATGCTGCGTGCAAAAGTCGAGTATTGTTTAGCTCTTAACACCGTCATATTCCTTTCACGATACACTGTTAATATTGACTGTTGCTAGTAAAGCCGATGCGCATGCTGTGTTTATAATATTTACTAGTATTATGAATTACATTTACACGCCAAAAATGTCATAAAATTTGTTTGCATATAGTATAAATTAGTAGGGCTGTTGCGAGCCCGCGGTTATACTAGCGTTGCCATTTGTCATACAAAATTCGACACATTCAAAATTCGGCACAGTCATTGTTTATACGCTGTGGCTATATTTACGGGTCCGTAAACGGACTTCGTCAAGCTCTCGGCCAAGCTATATCTACGGCAGTATTTTAGAATTCAACGAAATGCTAACCCGAACATCACCAAAATCCTAACCAAAATACTAACCCTAATCAAAATACTAACCCAAACCAAAATACTAACCCTAACCAAAAAAAACTATGCAGAAAAGGCAAACTAATTTTTATCAAACTCGACCGGAAATTGTGGGTTTGGGAACGCCTGTATATCGTTGTTATATCCTGCCGTAAATATAGCCACTTCGTTGTTTATATTTGAGGATTTGCTCTTTCTGCATCTGGTGGCATATCAATGATTGGTGATACAGTCAGGGCCGGATTAAGGGCCCTTTCTCGATATATGAGCAACCGAAATTTAAAATTATTATAACATCAACCCAAGTCAGTTTTAGGGTTAGGATTTGGGTTAGCGTTAGGATTAAGGTTAGCGATTATTTGAATTTCGGTTTGTTCATATATCGAGAAAGCGCCCACAAGCTTAATCAGGCGCTTTCTCTTGTGGTGGCATATGAGCATTTGTTACCTGTAATACTACATTTGCACAGGTCAGGATGATTGATCAATTCGAAACGCGACCAAAATTTTCGGATTGCAATCGAGTGTGCGATATACTTTACTATTGTAACTATGGTAGCCTTAACTATGGCAGATAATATGGGAAGAAAATTAAGAAAAATTAGACAATATTTTGTAGGTTTTGGTCATTTTGGTGGGGGAGAAGGCTTCATGTGGGGGGCAGGGGAACGTGCTCCAAGATACAGTACGCCAATAGAAGCAGAATCGAAGTGTAGGATTTGTAATTATCCACTAGTTAGTATAAACCAACTACTGGACTACTACCAATCCTGTATTCTGATTGGCTGAGGTACTGACTTTCTATTGGTGATACACAGCTAGTAGCAAAAGTAGTCAAATCAAAGTACAATAATGGCACTTCTGGGGGAATGGCCCCATGGAAAAGTTTGAATTTCATTTCCTGAATTTTGAGAGTATCTAAGAGAGTTTTGAAGGATACATAATGTCAAACAAAATACTCAAATACATGATGTAGTGGGACATGTGAGGATACAGTATTTCACACAGACAAATTAAAGCACATATTTGTGTATATAATAATATAATTATATGATTCTGCTCTACCTACAATGGTATTGAGCACTCTTAAACATTATGCCTACTTAGTGATTTTATTGTCACATACGATTTTCGGTATATATAATATATACATATACCAAATATATATATATATATATATATATATATATATATATATATATATATATATATATATATATATATATATATATATATATTATATATATATATATATATAATATATATATATATATTATATATATATATATATATATATATATATATATATATATATATTAGAACGGGTGAAGTGACGGCTTGTGAAATTATATGTAATATATATCTGTAGATATGCTGAGTCCCTGACGGTAATCGAACCCGTAACCTTCTGATTGCCGGTGAGACGCTCTAACCATTGAGCGACACAAACTCAGATGGAGAGCGAATGTTAATTAATGGTCCGATGTGATATATGTGTGACATGCCTACTCTTTCGAGTCTCAACGTATCGTGTTCAGTTAATATTAACTGCAAGTTATATGTGAATATATTAGAACTGGTGAAGTGACGGCTTGTGAAATTATATGTAATATATATCTGTAGATATGCATTAATATTAACTGAACACGATATGTTGAGATTCGAAAGAGTAGGCATATCACACATATCACATCGGACCATTAATTAACCTTCGCTCGATCTCCATCTGAGTTCGTGTGGCTCAATGGTTAGAGCGTCTCACCGGCAATCAGAAGGTTACTGGTTCGATTCCCGTCAGGGACTCAGAACATTTTTCTGAGGTATATAGGCTTGATGCATATCTACAGATATAATATATTACATATAATTTCACAAGCCGTCACTTCACCAGTTCTAATATATTCACATATAACTTGCAGTTAATATTAACTGAACGGATACGTCGAAAGAGTAGGCATATCACACATATCACATCGGACCATTAATTAACCTTCGCTCTCCATCTGAGTTTGTGTGGCTCATTATTATGGTTAGAGCTTCTCATCGGCAATCAGAAGGTTACGGGTTCGATTCCCGTCAGGGACTCAGAACATTTTTCTGAGGTATATACTGTAGGCTTGATGCAGATCTACAGATATATATTACATATAATTTTGCAAGCCGTCACTTCACCAGTTCTAATATATTCACATATAACTTGCAGTTAATATTAACTGAACACGATACGTTGAGACTCGAAAGAGTAGGCATATTACACATATCACATCGGACCATTAATTAATTAACCTTCGCTCTCCATCTGAGTTTGTGTGGCTCAATGGTTAGAGTGTCTCACCGGCAATCAGAAGGTTACGGGTTCGATTCCGTCAGGGACTCAGAACATTTATATATATATATATATATATATATATATATATATATATATATATATATATATATATATATATATATATATATATATATATATATATATATATATATATATATATATATATATATATATATATATATATATATATATATATATATATATATATATATATATATATATATATATATATATATATATATATATATATATATATATAATATATATATATATATATATATATATATATATATATATATATATATATATATATATATCCGAGAGTAGTAAAAAAGTAGAGTGCTGCGTAGACAGTGTTTTGAATATATAGCAAAGTGAAAAGGTGGTAAACTGCCAAGAATTTAGTGACGAGATACTGACGTTTCGAGCGGAGCCCTTCATCAGAGTAAGACGAGATGAAATAAAATAAATAGGGCTTATACAGTGTATAGATCTACAGTGTATAGATCTATTGGTCGCATAAGAAAGTATCTATCCAAAGAGAGTTTAAATTGGTTGGTTCATGCTTTGGTTATTTCGCGCCTTGATTACGCTAACAGTATATTATACGGAGTTCCTAAATATGAATTAGAGAAACTGCAGCGTATCCAGAATACCGCAGCGCGGTTAATTACCGGGGTAAAGAAATTTGATCATATTACATCCACTTTAAAGGATTTACACTGGTTACCAATTGAATTTCGAATCAATTTTAAAATTATTCTATTTGTATACAAGTCACTGCATGGTCTAGTTCCTGATTATCTATCCAGTCTTATCAAAGTACGCAGACCTACACGTGATCTTCGATCGTCGCACCATTCATTGTTATATATTCCTAAAACAAAGACTGTTACTTATGGTCAACGTGCTTATACTTATGCTGCTGCGGAACTTTGGAACTCATTGCCTGAACATATTAAATCGTGTAAATCAGTTTCTGAATTCAAAACTACTCTTAAGACATATTTTTTTAGAGAAGCCTATAACTGTTAATTAGAGATCCTCACATTTATTTTAGTATTTTATAACAAATTTGTATTTACTATTGTAATTAGTTTTATAGAATACTTTTGTAAGCGCATTGAGATTTTTAAATGCGCATTAAAAACGTATGTTATTATTATTATTATTATTATATATGCCAGAAGGGTGTCACAGGTAGAAAGTAGCCAATCAAATGCACGGGAAATAAACTAACTAATAATTAATGAGATGGGAAAAGTTAAGTCATTTACTATTTTTACAGTCGATCAATAAGCAGACTGAGGGGGTGGGAGAAATAACAGGTCCAATATTCAAGGGGATTAGGCGATAATAATAGAAACAAAGACTTGAAAAGGAATGAGCATAAGCTAATAATAAAAAGTTCCAAGCAAAATAAAATGACAAAAAACTTTTACGAAATTAAATAAAAGAAAAACGTTCGTTAAGACCAAGAGGATGTGTGGTGCCAAGTTTAAAAATCAGACGCTTCTCTTGCCGCTTGCGGTTATCGTTGCCACCGGAAATGGGAAGGATGCCACATACTTTAATGTCTGAAACCAAATGGT
The DNA here is from genome assembly GCA_035772405.1 of Chrysogorgia sp. JL179-B06. Taxonomy (NCBI): domain Eukaryota; kingdom Metazoa; phylum Cnidaria; class Anthozoa; order Scleralcyonacea; family Chrysogorgiidae; genus Chrysogorgia; species Chrysogorgia sp. JL179-B06. Next base: position 812,463 of record JAYKKM010000094.1, on the reverse strand, counting down.
TGGAGCTGTTGAAATGAGCTACAGGTTTGTCACCATCATTGATCCTCACGGAACGAAGATGTTCAGCAAACCTGTCTGAAAGGCGTCGCCCAGTTTCACCGATGTAGATTTTAGGGCATTTATCGCAAGAAATGCAATAAATTATGTTGGTGGACGTGCATGAAAAAGCATGACGGATTGTGTGGTCGAATTTGGGGGCAGTAATAACTGTAGTGGGATTGAGAAAAGGGCATGTGTTACAGCGGGAACGGTCGCAAGAAAATGTTCCCGCTGGTGCCGAGGTATTTTGTTTAAGGGCACTATGTACTAAGGAGTCACGAATGTTTTTATTACGGCGAAAAGATACCAAAGGGTTGTCGGTGAAAATGGCTGACCTCTCAGGATCATTTTGTAAAATGTGAAAATTCCGATTAATAATATTTTTAACTTTAAAATTGAAAGGATGAAATGTTAGAACCAAAGGAATTTTATTGTTTGAAACTCGTTCCAAAAATGGTTCAAGGGCGTCTAAACGGGGGACGAGAAAAGCTTTCTGAACGGCGAGGTCTAAAAGGTTGGTAGGGTAACCACGTTGGACAAAAAAAGATCTCATTTCTATTGATTTGGCTTGAAAATCTTGGTCGTCGCTACATAAGCGGCGAAGACGCAAGAATTGAGAGTAAGGGATGGATTGCTTGGTGTGGTTGGGATGAGAGGATGAAAATAGAAGATAACTATGGGAGTCAGTAGGCTTGTACGAGACCGACGTTTTCAGCGAATCACCATTAATCGAAATTAAAATATCAAGGAACGACACAGAGGTCTCGCTGATTTCCCACGTGAACTTCAGAGCAGGATGAAAATCATCAACAAAGTTGATGAACTGCTCTAAAAGGACACGTGAACACGACGCCGTTCCTATACAGTCATCGATAAATCTGCCGAAAAAATCAGGCAAGGGACCCGTGTATTGTTCAAAGATCTGTTTTTCAACATTACCAACAAATAAGTTAGCATAGCTTGGACCCATTTTGGTGCCCATCGCAACACCACTTATTTGTTGATAATGTTCACCATCAAACGAAAAATTGTTAAGGGTAAGCACTAGTTCTGCTAAGCGGAGTAACGTGGTTGTTGAGGGTTCTAAATTAGTACGCTGATCAAAGAAAAACTTCAGAGCTTCAAGGCCATCACAATGGGGAATGACGGTGTATAAGGACTTAACGTCCATCGTGAAAATAAATTTATCGGAACTACTGAAACGTAACTGGTCGAAAATTTGCAAGGCATGTTTAGTATCTTTGATATAAGAAGGCAACTTCTTAACCATATATATATATATATATATATATATATATATATATATATATATATATATATATATATATATATATATATATATATATATATATATATATATATATATATATATATATATATATATATATATATATATATATATATATATATATATATATATATATATATATATATATATACATATATACATACATATATATATATACATATATATATACATATATATATACATATTATACATATATATATATATATATATATATATATACATATATATATATATACATATATATATACATATATATATACATATATATATATATACATATATATATATACAATATATATATATATATATATATATATATATATATATATATATATATATATATATATATATATATACATATATATATATATACATATATATATATATATATATACATATATATATATATACATATATATATATATATATATATATATATATATATACATATATACATGTACATATGTACATGTACATGTACATGTACATATATGTATGTATATATGTATATATAATAGGCATTCCACTCGATTAAATTACATGTGCTAAGGATTTATGGTGAAATAAAATTTCGAGTGATGGAATATATACATTTTAAGACCAAACCGGGAGCAAACTTCAACGCCTTCCGGTTGGAATTGAACCCCCTTGAAGTTGCATGTTTTGCAAGGTCCCGGTATTGGCTTAAAATGTATATATATTCCCACACTCAACATTTTCCTTCACCATAAATTATCCTTAGAACATGTAGAATTTAATTGAGTGAAATGCCAAATATTACTTCTAATATATCCAAATTGTAATACCTGAGCTGGTACAGCATGTGTTGACTGAAGTTGAGCATTTGAACAGTAAATATTTGTAAAATAACATTTTGAAAACAAACAGAGTGATTGACTGAAAACTAATATTTCACCAATTTTTACTGGATATTTCATAAAAGAAAAAGAAAACATGTTTTGCACATTCCCATATTGTTACATGTATAGAAAAACTTGTTTAAGTTTGCAAGAACTCAAAAATAATATCACATCGATGGTGTTACAGTTGCATTATATATAATCTTTTTCCAGGCAGGAAGGTGGTTATTGCTATAGGGACAGTATTTACTGTATAACTCAATTGGTATCACCAATGTGACATTTTGATCATTAAATGCCAAACTACAGTCTACAAAGAAATTATACAGATATGCAATTATTGTAAAATGTCCCCTCTCTAGAAAGATTTTTAGACTTTTATAATTCCAAATGAACAAACTTTCATTTATTGTAGGGATAAAGAATATGTTTTTATTGTACGTGGATATACAGTTTGTAAAGATGCCTGGGCAGCAGTATATGACATATATAGAAAACAAACAATTTCACCACAGCTCGATGATATCCCAGAGGTAAGACAGTATCTATGTTAAATTAAAAATATAATTTCATTGGAATGAAATCATTTGCCATAGATTATTGAGTTATACAATCATATGATTTCCAAGACTTTAGGGTTTGGCATGAGACAATTTACAAACCTAAAGTGTTGGAAATCATATGTATATACTCAATACTGTATTAAGAAGGCAAATGTCATATTATATTTACATAGTGAGTGATGTCATTCGATCATTCTGTAATGTGCTATTGTCCTTACAGTAAAACATACCTGTTTGCTTGATAAAAAGTGTCTTGCCAGTGCCTAGTCATCGCGACTTACTCTAAGCAGTAAAAACCTTGCATACGGTATTAAACGTATAGTATAGTGCCACTTCTGTTTACACTGTCCAAATACGATGGGGTTACTTGAAGTAACTAGTGTGCGCTCCCGCTGTCAGAAAGCGAGGAAAACTCAAAACTGTGGGCTCAAGATAGGTCTTAAAATATTTTAAAAGAGGCTTCAGACTTTTATAACTGGAAAAGTGGTAATAAAATTGGTAGATAATCACTTGTTGTAACTACAGGATAATCATATCTCAGACTATATAAACACAGCGTCAAAGAGTTAAATAGATTATGCTTGAGGTATATATAACACACTTTACTGTGTATAAAGCAAAATGAATTACACCATTGATATGCAGTGCAGTGAATCTATTCCTTAATAATAATTGTTTCCACATGTTCTACAGGTGTATACTGGTCCTTACAGAAGGAAATCAAATATAGCAGAGTTGGATAATCTATGGGAGCATGTTACAGTGGGGGCACTAGTGGTTGTCCGTTTAGAAATCTACAACAAGGTTCCTGTTATTGTCAAGGTGATATTGATCTTGGAACAAGAAGTGGCCAGGTGTCATGGTTTTGCCTAAACAAGGATCCTTGGGTTGATGCTTTGCCAAAATAATGTATTTTCCTAGCAGTATTTGAATTGAATGGAAATGGCAAGCTGCAGGCAGATACAAAGAGTCAGATTAGATAATTTTATGCTGAAAACCACTGAAAACAATAAGTGAATAAGAGATATCAACTTGTATGTATGTATGTTTCAATTTTTAACCCATTCCTACCAAGATGTATAGTCTCATTCGCAGCCGTTCTTAGTGTCAGTCCTATTTTCTCCATCCCCACTATCTAGTTAGACGAGAACGGCTGCGCGGGAGACTAACCAAGATGTGGTTTTAGGCCACTATTTATAGCACATTAGTTTTTCATATGAAACTTTACCAAAAAATAATGCAGTCATTACCATTATGCCACTATTATTCATAAATTAGAGCCCATCACCGTTTTTCTGTCTGCTTTCAGAGCAAAACCACTGGAAACTGTACTGGTTTTAGCTCACCAAGTTGATCTGCAGAATCGTTTTGACGTTTTAGATGCCGTTTCTGTTTGATGATAATAAGTTTGAGTTAGGACAGAAACAAATGCATAATGGCAAAAATGTGTGTGTCATTTTGGGATATGTTTGCGGTGGATGAGAAACTAATATGCAATAAATAGTTGCCTTAAACACATACATACTGTAAACTATTATGAGTGGTAGACGTTCATCAAGCTCAAATCTTTAGAAAATGTATTTGAGCTCCAAACAGGGATTGAACTTGTAATTTTCATTGATCAGTTATACAGTCTAATGATTGAGCTACGGAGACTCATGGCGAGCTAAGCTTTCAAATTTATAGTCGTGTATGTGCTTGTAAGTGGGTAGTACGTGCATATGAAATGTAGTGAATAAACATTGTGAGTGATGTACATATGGTACATTTGCAAGCTTGGTTGATCTAAGAGACATTTGGTAGACATTTGTCAAGCTCAAATCCTCATAAAATGTACTAAGTCCCAGACAGGAATTAAACTTGCAACCTTCAGATGACTGGTTAGACTCTCTAACCACTAAAACTCAAAGAGAGATAATGACACTCATGAGTCTCATGGAGACAAATTCATAGGCAGATGTGTACATATACCTGTCGAAATGCACAGCGTTCTCGGCACAGGCACAGCGTTCTCGAATACATTTTTATTATTTGTTCAATGTTTCAAAGTTTCAGTCTAATGTTAGCCTTGTTTTAATGATTGCCACGACATTGCTTTTTTGTAAAATTAAGATCATTTGATGCAAGCATTTATAATTATGACTTGAAATATATACAGAACAAGCCGAAGCCTTGCTGTTCTATTTCAATTTAGTGATTTGCAGCATAGTAAATGGCTTGAAAATTTTCAAGCCAATACACAGCTAACTGGACAATTTTACTTTCTATTTTAAGATAATTCTTACCACGACATTGCCTTTTGGTAAAATTAAGATCATTTTATGCAATCCTCTATAATTTTGGCTTGAAAATATTCAAGCCAAAGCCTTGCTGTTCTATTTCAATTTAGTGTTTTGCAGCATAATAAATGGCTTGAAAATTTTCAAGTCAATCCACAGCTTTTCTGGACAATTTTTATATTATACAGTATTCTCAGATAATGCTTACCACGACATTGCTTTTTTGTAAAATTAAGATAATTTGATGCTCGCCTATTTAATTTTGGCTTGAAAATATACAAGCCGAAGCCTTGCTGTTCTATTTCAATTGAGTGTTTTGCAGCATGATAAATGGCTTGAAAAATTTCAAGCCAACGAACAGCTTTTCTGGACAATTTTTACTTTCTATTTTAAGATACCGTAATTCTTACCACGACATTGCCTTTTTGGTAAAATTAAGATCATTTCATGCAAACCTCTATAATTTTGGCTTGAAGAAATTCTGCCAAAGCCTTGCTGTTCAATTTCAATTTAGTGTTTTGCAGCATGATAAATGGCTTGAAAATTTTCAAGCCAATCCACAGCTTTTCTGGACAATTTTTACTTTCTATTTTCAGATAATTATTACCACGACATTGCTTTTTTGTAAAATTAAGATCATTTTATGCAAACCTCTATAATTTTGGCTTGAAAATATTCAAGCCAAAGCCTTGCTGTTCAATTTCAATTTAGTGTTTTGCAGCATGATAAATGGCTTGAAAATTTTCAAGCCAATCCACAGCTTTTCTGGACAATTTTTACTTTCTATTTTCAGATAATTATTACCACGACATTGCTTTTTTGTAAAATTAAGATCATTTCATGCAAACCTCTATAATTTTGGCTTGAAGAAATTCAAGCCAAAGCCTTGCTGTTCAATTTCAATTTAGTGTTTTGCATTTTTCAAGCCAATCCACAGCTTTTCTGGATAATTTTTACTTTCTATTTTCAGATAATGCTTGCCAAGACATTGCTTTATTGCAAAATTAAGATCATTTTATGCAAGCATTTATAATTTTGGTTTGAAAATATACAAGCTAAAGCCTTGCTCTTCTATTTCAGTTTAGTGGTTTGCAGCATATTAAATGGCTTGAAAATTTTCAAGCCAATACATAGCTTTTCTGGACAATTTTTCTTTCTATTTTCAAATAATTCTTACCACGACATTGCTTTTTTGTAAAATTAAGATCATTTTATGCAAGCATTTATAATTTTGGCTTGAAAATATACAAGCCAAAGCCTTGCTCTTCTATTTCAGTTTAGTGTTTTGCAGCATATTAAATGGCTTGAAAATTTTCAAGCCAATACATAGCTTTTCTGGACAATTTTTACTTTCTATTTTCAGATAATTCTTACCACGACATTGTTTTCTTGTAAAATTAAGATCATTTTATGCAAACCTCTATAATTTTGGCTTGAAAATATTCAAGCCAAAGCCTTACTGTTCTATTTCAATTGAGTGTTTTGCACCATAATAAAAGGTTTGAAAATTTTCAAGCCAATCCACAGCTTTTCTGGACAATTTTTACATTATATTTTCAGATAATTCTTAGCAACGACATTGCTTTTTTGTAAAACTAAGATCATTTAATGCAAGTTTTTATAATTTTGGCTTGAAATATATACAAGCCAAAGCCTTGCTGTTCTATTTCAATTTAGTGTTTTGCAGCATAGTAAATGACTTGAAAATTTTCAAGCCAATTCACAGCTTTTCTGGACAATTTTTACTTTCTATTTTCAGATAATGCTTGCATGCACGACTTTGCTTTTCGGGAGAATTAAGCTTTTTTGATACAAACATATAAATGTTGGCTTAAAAAATGCAAGCCAAAACCTTGTCGTTCTTTTTTAATTTGCTGGTTTGAAGCATAAATGGTTTGAAGCATAAATCGATTGAAAATACTTAATTAGCTGATCTGTAAAGTTGTTATGATAAAAACAGTTATTTCTGATAATTTCGCAAGAACAAAATATGCTGGACTATTGTTGAACTGAAAGCGAATTTTTAGTAAGATGGAAGTCTAATTTGGATAATTTTGCTAATATTCTTGATTTTTAGCGAATTTTGCGCTAAATAGAATATCCCAGTTAACAATATTTCGTGTTCAAAGTGATATGATCGTCAGCCGGTTATTTAATCAGCAAACGACTGTAAATACGTATTATTATTTTGCTTTCTGTTGAGCGTGCTGTGCTGTCTTAGCGTAGTGGTTAGTTTCAAGGGTTGCGATGCCGAATATGGCGAGTTCAAATCCCACAACGGACATCCTTTCTGTGAGTTTTCTTTTTTTAATTTATCATTCTTTCATTTTTTGTCTTGATTTTAACGGTTAGGCTTAGGGTTTGGTTAGGGTTCGGATTATGAGTAGGGTCTATTTTAGAATTAGTGTTATTATTACCCACTGCCAGTCATACGCGGTCTGTGGGTCCGGGACCATGGATGTGGAAAAGAAACTCTAGGTGGGGAGAGAAGGCGGGCGAGGGGTTATTTTACTCCTCGCAAGCGAAGGTGATAATCTCGCCGGGGCAGGGATCCATTTCTCACAAAAGGTATGTCCTTTAAGGTCAAAACTCAAAACCGGAAAACCTCAAACTCTAAGCGGGAAAAGCATGATGGGAGCTTGTATGTGGAGGTTAGTTTGAATTATTGCGGGTCGCTGTATGTTGGTGGTATTTTGTATCACATGCACAACCCGCAATAATTCAAACTAACCTGCACACACAAGCGCCCATCATGCTTTTCGCGCTTAGAGTTGGACGTTTTTGGTTTGAGTTTTGAATTTAAAGGACAACCTTAATTGAATTGGCTGTATTGCCTTCAAATAGCTGAATTTGCCCACTAGCCCAAGTATCCCGAGTCAACGCCTAGCTGGCGTCTTGTTAATTTTAGAGATCGAATGAAATGAAATATCAAGCCGTAAACGCAGAAATAACTCACGCTAAACCATAGCATTGTCACGAGAAGTACACTGTAGTTGATAACTTTTTTTCAAATTGGTAGCGTGGCCGACTGGTCTAAGGCGCTGGTTTAAGGCAACATACATTTCGATGGCGTTCACTACTCATTTTATTTTATTGTGCGATTACCGTAAATTTTCACTTTCTTAATTATCCTAGATGTGGAATGCAATGTATGACATATATGGTGCGAATACGGGATTATATGTTATGTAAACGTAGAATGTACTAATAGTCATAGTATACCATATAGCATTGTCACATGAGCTATTCTGCATTCTATTTAACCGATTGGTATAGTGGCTGCAGCCATTTCGATGGCTGGGTTCGAATCCCAGCACTGCCATTACTCATTTTATTTTATTACAAGATGAGATGCATGAGTAGCCTATTTTTCTTTATCAATTCTAGAGATGGAATGAAATGTATTACATGCATGCGAATACGGGTTTAAATTTTAAACAAACGTATAAAGAATTCACCTTGTACCAGTTACATGATGGAATGTGGATTTAAATGTTAGGTAAATTACGTAGATAAGAACTCACACTAAACTATAGCATAGCAATGTCACGATAACTATAGTTGATAAGCTTTTACAAATTGGTAGCGCGGCCGAGTCGTCTAAGGCGCTCGGTTCGAAACCCATCGCTGCCACTCATTATTATTATAATTTATCGAGGAAATTAGTATATATATAGATTGAATGAAATATTTTTGACGATGATAATTTGGATGGATATTTAATGCTTTGTAGAAAAGAGCCCATGCACCTTACGTTATCCATTGACGTGAGTGCTATTCTTATTATTTTGTATGCATTGGCAGCGTGGCAGAGTGGTCTAAGGCGCTGGTTTGAGACACCAGTCGTTTCTATAGCGTGTGTTCGAATCTCACCACTGCCATTGCTCATTTTATTTTATTGCACATTACCGTAAATTATTTTTCTTAATTAATTCTAGAGATGGAATGAAATGGTTACATGCGAATACGGGTTTAAATTTTATAATATAAGCGTAGAAAGAACTCACCATGTACCAATTACATGATGGGAATACGGATTTAAATTTTAGGTAAACGCAGAAAGAACACTTAAGCATAGCAATGTCACGAGAACTATAGTGGATAAAGTGTTACAAATTGGTGGCGTGGCCGAGTGGTCTAAGGCGCTGGATTAAGGTAGTAGTCATTTCGATGGGGTGCCGGGTCGAATCCCACCGCTGCCACTACTCATATTTATTGAAATTTTACCTATGGCTTGAGATTATTTTTCTTTATTAATTCTAGAGATAGAGTGCGATATATTATCCGAGGGTAATAATTTCGCCGCGGCAGGGATCCATTTCTCACTGAAGGTATATATATATATATATATATATATATATATATATATATATATATATATATATATATATATATATATATATATATATATATATATATATATATATATATATATATATATATATATATATATATATATATATATATATATATATATATATATATATATATATATATATATATATATATATATATATATATATATATATATATATATATATATATATATATATATATATATATATATATATATATATATATATATATATATATATATATATATATATATATATATATATATATATATATAATGTTTAAAACACGAGCAGCAGTGTTTTATCAGATATAAAGCACGAGGCGAAGCCGAGTGTTTTAGATCTGATAAAACACTGCTGCGAGTGTTTTAAACGGCTTAAAAAACGACCAGAATTTGGTAAGTTCGTTGGCGTAGTAATTTTGAAAAATTGTTTGTCTAAGCCGAGAAAATCAAAGCTAAAGTTTATGTAAATTAGGATGAATCTTTATCACATATAAAGATACGACACGGTGGTGATTTACCTTTGTGTTTTCTTCATGAATTATTAATGAGTTTTTAAAGTACTATTTACAAAACGAGTTGGAGGGCTTTATACACCGATAAAGCCCGATAACGAGTTGTGTAAATGGCTTCAAAAACGTCCATTAATTAGTATTTATCTATTGTGTGAAATTATTTAGCAATGCAAACGAGGGACACGCTGCAGTGCGTTTGGACTACTGCTTGTGCCGCAGCATAGTTTTGGTATAATTGTGAGATGAAGCGCTTCAGGCTGCCTGAATGAGTGTTCTATCAAATTTAAAGACACTGATGTTTTATTAATGAGTGTTCTATCACATTTAAAGACACTGATGTTTTATTAATGAGTGTTCTATCACATTTAAAGACACTGATGTTTTATTAATCAGTTCTGTACTACATGGTAGAAACATTGATTAAAGATGCATTTCTTTTGTGTTTTCTTCATGCATTATTAATGAGTTTTTGAAATATATATACAATGTATATATATATATATATATATATATATAACAACATGTAGTTTGATCGAGTGAAATGCCAAATATTACCTATAATATACCCAGAATCTTATCCCGGCATTACCACCACCATATATACAGAACTCGTGACTAGGCTCTCGGCAACGGCTTCCGTAGCTCAGTGGTCAGAGCACTGCACTAGCATCGCAGAGTCGCGGGTTCAATTACAGCCGGAAGGCCTTGAAGTTTGCATTTTTCGCAAATGGTCCCGGTTTGGTCTTAAAATGTATGTATTCCAACACTCGAAATTTTCCTCCACCATAAATCCTTTCAATATATATATATATAAGTGGAAGTGAATAGTGTTGGATATTTACCGAGCCGCGAAGCGGCGAGGTAAATATCCACACTATTCACCGATACTGAGGTGAATAATTGTTTTAGCATATACCTGGGAGGTGAATAGCAAACTCGAAAACTTTTTTTTGTTGTTGTGGACAAAAAATGAGCAAAAACTCGATTTACACTTTAATATTTGGCGTGCGAAAACGCGCGAGAAACGTCACACGACAACATCATGTGATAAACTGACGACAGAAAACGTAACGAGTTCGTTTGATCAAAACTTCATACGAATCGTGTCCGATGAAAGGCAAGGAAAATTTGAATTTTTTCAATCCGATCGCTGCAAGTACATCTTCGCAAGTCTTAAAGCTCGTGCTGAATACTGTCACTGCCATGGTTGCTTGGAAGTTTGACATTGAAGTTGAAATTGCAGTTACGAAATGTACCACCAGAAACGAAGCCATGAACGAGATTTTGGCTATTGGAATCCCCAAGACATTTATAGCTGGGGTTTGAAAGACAAGCAGCCATGAAAAACCATGCCGTTTGCTGCAATTTGACAGGATTGAGAGTGTCAATTTCAACTACAGGTAGCTCGCCTTCTTCGTGCAGCTTCTCAACGACTTCTTTTGTCAATGGTTGTTTGTGGACAGTTCGTGCAATTTCGCCTTTTTATTGAGGGTTTTCAGAAAATTGCTCAGACTTTTATTTGCTTCTGAAAACTGGGCATCTCCAACTATCGAAAAATATTTTCTAAATGGTGGATTTCTCAAATGGCGATTCAACGTGTCTCGAATTGCGGTAAGCGACTTATTGTCGTAGACTGTAAGTAGCTTCCGTCACGTTTTCTCGTTTAGAGATAAAACTTTTGAAGGCATTTGTTTAATAGTTGAGGAGACATTTCTTCCAAAGGAATTCTAAATTGTTGTTGTTGTTTAAACCATTCTGTAAAATATTATTCGTTCCTAAATAAGTATTTTACTTTTTAAATTAATTTTACGTAAGCTTGGCCCGCTCGATATTTTTAAACAAAACAGTAAGTTCGAGCAAATTTTTGTCCCATTATACAGCTGAATAAAGTAAAAAAACAAACTTTTTTTTTTTTTTGGTATTGTCCGACACAACACCCTCGTTTATCAAAAAATTTCTTCTTCCGTAACTGAAACAAAACGGGAAGCCATTTTATTTTGCTCGGAGGTGAATAGTGCAGGATATTCAGAGATAGAGGAGCCAATCAAATTGCGTGAAAAGCACTATTCACCTCCCAGGTATATGCTAAATATATTTAGCATATACCAAAACAGTGAATAGTGCTTTTCGCGCAATCTGATTGGTTGCTCTAGCTCGGGATATCCTGCACTATTCACTGTTTCGCAAAACATGATGGTGTCATTCTCTTGAACGATTTTCTTTTTACATAATGCAAGAAATTGGTAAAAGCAGACAGGTAGAAAACAATTACTGTATGTAGGAACATTATTTTAGGTAATATTTATGAAAAACAAGTTTCAAAGAGAGAATAGAAAGTGTTACGAAAACAAACTTGATTCAACGAACTGACTGTTGCATGTCAGTTTTCGTTCAAATATTTTGAAAGAAAAGTATTCTCCGTAGTTCATATATCGATAAATTGCCTTTATATAGTTTGAGACAATTTGAATTGCCTTTCATATAGAATTTAATAACATTTACAAACATTAAAAATAATTTCGGTTACAACAAAACCAAGCAAAACATAAATAATTAGTACGGTTTCAGCTATAAAGATTACCGCGATACACTGCCCAAAAAACTGGCGAGTAATGAACTGAATACTAAACAAATGACCTGGAAAACATACTACCGATTTTATAACAGTAAACACACACAGAAATATTTATAAATTAAAGGAAATTCAACGACTAAACACATGAAACATTGTCATTGCACTGACCGAAATAAAAACGCTTTGAAAAGAACAATTATTGTCGCTTACTCACCCAGAGTTCATTAGTTATCCTTTGTCTTCAGGTTTTCCCATGTACAGTATTAAAATATTTCCTTTGAGTTAAAATCCAGTGGTCTTTTGCCTTACTTTGATCCGACTTCGAAAGGTTTTCAAAACGACCGGCAGTGCTGTCAGCTTGTCAAAACTGATAAACAACTCCAAATATGGACAGGCAAACTCCAAATATGGAAAGCCATATGGAAAGGGCATTTTTTGCCTTGCGTTTCGCACCAATTCCTGGCTAAATTATAATGAAACTAACCGAAATTTACTTATTTTTTATCAATTTGTTTTGGTATATGCTAAAACAATTATTCACCTCAGTGCCAGTGAATAGTGGTTGGATATATATCCACCACTATTCACTTCCACTTCGGTAATAATTGTTAAATATATATATATATATATATATATATATATATATATATATATATATATATATATATATATATATATATATATATATATATATATATATATATATATATATATATATATATATATATATATATATATATATATATATATATATACATATATATATATATATATATATATATATATATATATATATATATATATATATATATATATATATATATATATATATATATATTATTATATACACAAGCTCTGAATATGAGCTATTCTGCAATCTGATTGGTTCCTCTACTACTAGGCTATCAGCTCATATCCTACTAGTAGAGAAATCTAGCAAAATGGCTGCCAGATTTGCAGAATTAAACGAAGAAGAAATTCAAGTTTTACTGGGAAATAGTACACCAAAATGCACACAAAAAGCAACCAAATTCGGAATGAAAGTATTTGACGGTAGATAGAACAACTAGATTTTACGAAAAGCTCTCCAAATTTCATATTTTTAGAAAAACAGCGACGTTTAAAGTGGCGTTGCTGGAAATATTTTTAGCCTTCAAAAAATTAAATTTTAGCGTTTCTACTTGGTTTACGAATTCAAAGAAATTTGACAAGTACATAACAAGTCCAAAACAAAGTTGAGTTCTTGCTTAATAAAGCAATTTCACATTTCTGCTAAGGCAGAAAGATGGCTTGTAAATAAAAACAACAATGAAGTTCATAATAGAGCTGCCATTTAGATTTCTCAAAAAACGTCAAACAAAGGTTTTAGCATAATTGGTGACCCTACCTTTGCTGAAGCTAACCATATTCTAGAAGCTTTCGTCAAAGACTTAGAAAGTCTGGCAAGATATATAGCTGGAGTAGTCTACAAAAAACCCATTTGAAAAGAGCAAAAGGCGGCCTCGGCAACACCGAAGATGAGTCATACGGCAAAATCTTCCGTATTCGAGACTCAAGCATCCGCCCTGTCGAAACGATCCAAAAATACCTCAAGCATCTAAATCATGCCTGTGAAAATCTAGTGAAAGTCTCTTTCAGCGTCCAAATGATTCAAAATGCAATAAGTTTGATGTCAACATGAACGGGGTTCAGTATTCAAACATGCATGCAGTCGGCGAAGCTCCACGACAAAAAGTACAGTGTTCAACTTTCACCATTGCAATGTGAACATTTACAACTGACTTTGCTGAACTGTTTTTTGATCGGTAAAGTGGTTTTGCAGAGCGAAACTTTCTTCGTTCAAACTGGCCTTCCATGAGTGATTGATCGGCGTTTCACTTTCACGTGACATAATTTAATTATTCATATTTTGTCTTCATTACGCATGACGGATGTTGAGAGAAAATTTAAAAATCTATTCAATTACTTGTATAATATAAACTTGCAATTTTATGTTGTTCATATCCAGAGCTTGTGTATATAATAAAACAGTTATTCCACTCACTCTCGTCGTATATGGCTGATAAGCCGACTCGGCTAGCGCCTCGTCGGCTATCAGCTCATATACGACTCGAGTTCGTGGAATAACTGTTAAATATATATATATATATATATTTAACAATTATACCATGAGCTCGAGTCGTATATGAGCTGATAGCCGACGAGGCGCGCAGCGCCGAGTCGGCTATCAGCCATATACGACGAGAGCGAATGGTATAATTGTTTTATAATATAGACATCCACTATATATATAATAAGTCAAAAATTTATTAACAATTCCACAATAATTAAATACTAATGACATAAACAAAGACGTTTCCGCCATGGCGCTTCCGTCCTGCTACTTCCGTCATGCGTAGTGCAAATTATATTTATGTACATTCGTATTTATGACAAAAAAGTACAAGCTTTGTGGACAAAAAGTACAAGCTTTGTGGACAAAAAGTACAAGCTTTGTGGAACTTAACCTGGCTGGGCAAAGATTTTCCAGTCGGACTCGTCTTCGACGTCGGCTAAACCGCCTTAGTGTTTTTTTGTTGACGGGATTTAACCTGCGACCTCCCGGTTCAACTCGAAATATAACTTGCCGTCTGTTCTGTTGATCTTAAAACCATCATAATCATCATATTTGGCTTAAGTTTCCTCTGGTTTTCTCTTCCTCGTCGTCCAAAGTAAAGGCCAAGGTAAAACCAAACGGTACGAAGCAATTGTGATGGATCAGTGCTGTCGGCTGGACATAATTCGCCACTGTCAAACAACAACTTAATTTGCCTCTTAATTATTGGCTTTTTGTGGAGCAAACCGGCGATTTTCCCAGTTTTCCTAAGGTCTTTCACGAACGCATCTAACACTGAATTTGCTTCGGTAAAAGTAGGGTCGTCAATGATGGAAAATGGCTTGTTGTTGGGAGGATTTCTCAAGAATTTGTCAACTTTTTTATTGTAAATACGAGCCGTCAACTTGCCTTGCAGATGTATGAAACACCTTAAAGCAAGTGTTTATCTCTGCTTTTGTCATCCCTGTGATGTACAAACAGCCAGAAAAATTGGAAGAGGTAAACAAATTCAAAATTTAATGTAATTAATTTAATTTCTACCTTTCTCTCTTCTCTTTTAAAACTTTACACTCGTTTTCAGTCGTTTAATGTCAAATTTAATTTCAAAACCACCCCTTATTTTGGAAAAGGCTAATTTTTAGTTTGCTTTACTTATCATTAAATATTTTCATTCCATATCTTGTTGTTTTTTTTGGTATTATCAGTGGTATTGCATTCTCAAGAAGGGTTTTTATTTCTTGTTCATCAAAACGGTCAACCATTTTGTATTTTTATTGCTTTCATTTACTCACCGTATACGGTGAGTAGCTGAACCAATCAGATTGCAGAACAGCTCATATACAGTGGATGGCTATATTATAAATATATATATATATATATATATATATATATATATATATATATATATATATATATATATATATATATATATATATATATATATATATATATATATATATATATATAATATATATATATATATATATATATATATATATATATATATATATATATATATATATATATATATATATATATATATATATATATATATATATATATATATATATATATATATATATATATATATAGGTACTAAGGATTTATGGTGAAGGAAAATTTCGAGTGTGGAAATATATACATTTTAAGACCTAACCGGGACCAGTTGCGAAAAATGCAACTTAGCGGCCTTCCGGTCAGGAATTGAACCCGCGACCCTGTGATGCCAGTGCAGTGCTCTGACCACTGAGCTACGGAAGCCGTTGCCGAGAGCCTAGTCACGAGTCGTGTAAGGACTACAGGACTCGTGACTAGGCTCTCGGCAACGGCTTCCGTAGCTCAGTGGTCAGAGCACTGCAATGGCATCGCAGGGTCGCGGGTTCAATTCCTGACCGGAAGGCCGCTAAGTTGCATTTTTCGCAACTGGACCCGGTTAGGTCTTAAAATGTATATATTTCCACACTCGAAATTTTCCTTCACCATAAATCCTTAGTACCTGTTGTTCAATCGAGTGAAATGCCCAATATTACCTATAATATACCAGAATCTTATCCCGGCATTACCACCGTTATATACAGGACTCGTGACTAGGCTCTCGGCAACGGCTTCCGTAGCTCAGTGGTCAGAGCACTGCACTGGCATCGCAGGGTCGCGGGTTCAATTCCTGACCGGAAGGCCGCTAAGTTGCATTTTTCGCAACTGGTCCCGGTTAGGTCTTAAAATGTATATATTTCCACACTCGAAATTTTCCTTCACCATAAATCCTTAGTACCTATATATATATATATATATATATATATATATATATATATATATATATATATATATATATATATATATATATATATATATAACAAAAATAAAATCCAATAGAAAATCGACTGAAAATATATATAAATAAACATAGAAACTCAATCTGAAAGTCTGGAACATTGATCCCCTGCATCGACGCAATCGAGTCTATAATAGCTCAGTCGGGATTATCAACCACTTTATCACCCATATACTAGAAATACGTTATACGCAACAACCCCTCGCCCAATTGCTGTTTGAATTTGAAACTTACAGTACAGTACTTCTTTTGGTTCTAAATTACTTGAATTAGATAATAGCCAGCCACTTCATTTGCCAAACTAAATAAATTTTCAGTGGACAATATCTCTCAGCTTTGTATTGTCTGAATTTAATTGTTTCATAGGACATCAAAATAAATACATGCAGTCCAAACTTTTTAATTTTTGAGTGCAGCAACAGAATAATGGGGGTCTACTGCTGTTTCTACCATCAATCACTAAGAAAGAAATTACTTTTATCACAATATTGATGATTCACGAAATAATCAATGCAGTATTTAGTAACAGTAAGTTGATAATTCTACCCACATTCGACTACTGTGATGTGGAGCTGGCAGGAATATGGATAACTAAATATTGATGGTCATAATCAGAGGTCTCTAGGCATGTCAGGGAAACTGATCTTTCCTAAGTCGGGACTTGAAACTGATTGGTTAATAGAAATCCCAAGTTTTGTACCTCTTGTTTTAGAAGCAAGTTACATTGTGTAATGCTAGTTAGGAAATTCCATGGCATTTTAACATCATATCTACCACTAAAGAGCTATTTTCCATGTTTCAATTAATCTGTTCATACATGTTATAGCACCATTATCTATTGCCAAATATATGTGAAGGATATACAACTTTTGAGTTAAAATTAGTTTTTGTAACATTGAACTGTACATTGATGAATATGTGTTGAAATTTGCAACAACTGTAATTTGTTAGAAAACAAGACCCGGCTATCCTGTATAAATATTATTGTATTATTATTGTATTAATAATGCCTAATGCAGATTGCAGATACCATATTTGCCATGTAACAAAGCATATATATGGCATTGTGTACTATAGTACTATAGATGGAGTACTGTAAACACAGATTATATATGGAATACATTCCAGTATACAAAACATGGACGTCAAGATCATATCGTCAGAAACATAATATTACTGGTTGAAAAAATGATAACCTAATTGTTATTGCCAGTGACGACCTCTAACCATTGAGCCATCGCGATTCAGATGGAGAGACGTTACAATGATGCACTGGTTCTAATGATATATGTACTGCCTATGCACAGCAGTTACTATATATTTCAGTAATGACTAATGATTGGGTGTTAATATATACACTGCTGTTATATCAATAGAATCAGTACATCAATGTAACGTTCACTCACCATCTGAGTCTTGGTAGCTCAATGGTCAGAGCATCTCACTGGAAATCATAAAGTTATCCCTGTCCGGACACACAATGATTTTTCTGAGGATATGAGCTTGCTTGACAATCATCCATGTACTGTATTGTCTGTTTCCCCCCGAGCTCTCCCTTATTCACTACAGCAGTGTATATATTAAGTATTAACACTGACAAGTATACATAGTAATGCTTGATTATTGCTACAAAATTGTAGGCCAGGCCCAGGTCATATAAACACAGCAATAGTATGCATGTTTTTTCACCCTAAACTACTGTATATATAGGCTAATTATCAAACATATAGTATTTATAACTTGAGGTACACAAAAATAATAAACATACTGTACATGCAATTCCAAAATTTGTACTACACTTACTATTCAGCAGTATTATAAAGAACAAAGGTATATATTTTAAACAGGCTAGGACTGGCCATTGTTGCATGGATTTAATTCCAACTGTCAAAATATTATACATGTATGTTTTGAAAATTCAAAACATTACACACCTTCAAATTTCCCAAATCTCTCTGTTAAGTATTTCAAAATGTGTCTATTAGATTTCGGAGCTTGGAGCAAATACACAATACAGTGTACAATATTTAAATAACATTAAATTTAGCGAGTCAAGTCAAAAAGTTGAACGATAAAGTGAAGCACTGAACTGATTCTGAACTGAAGTCGAAGGTAATGGCTATTCGTACGGTAGCCGTACGACGCTATAGTCTCTTAGAATTCAACGAAATGCGGGTAAATATCATCAAAATCCTAAACCTAACCCTAATCCTAACCAAATTGCTAACCCTAACTAAAAAAAACTATGCAGAAAAGGCAAATTAATTGCTCAACACAGACCGGTGAGTCGGTGACAATCACAATGTACATAATTATAATAGTCCTTTTACCTTTTACTTGTGTCTGTCTTTGATTATCTTGTCCTTCAAACACTACAGTTTCGGCTTGAAATCAGCAGATAATATCTATAGTAATGTTTGTTACAAACAAACATTGCCATTTCCTCACAAAATCATCTTTATGGCAATATAAATTTCGCCGTCAATGGCGGCTTCTTCCGGAAAGCGGTTTGTCGCGCTGGCGTCAATTTAAATTTAAATTGCACCAAAAAACCGTTTCAATGCCGTTTCAATTTTTGCATTCGCAATCATGTGACGGTTGCAATTTAAATATTAATTGAAACGCAGAGGCTCAGGTCTTCCAATCAGCTTCTGCCTATATCTCGTTACCAGGGCCAAATTTTCCAATGCCGCGCATGATCGACGACGTTGATCCTGAATATATATATATATATATATATACAAGGAAACAGAAAGTGACTCTACATCACTACACTAGAAATACGTGTACGCAACAACCCCTCGCCCGCTTACTGTTTGAGGCTTTAATATTGCCAAACTGAACAGATTTTCAAACTGCTTATTTTTTGGGTGCAATTTGTGGGTAGTGTACTGAACAGAACCCAAGTGGGAAAGTCTGCCAACACAATTGTCTCGCAGGCAGGGTTGGAAACCAATTGTGTAATTATTGATTATTGACATTAATAATTAATTTTAATAATTATTAATTTAAATAATAATTTTATTAATTATATATTACATAATTAAAGTTAATTATGTCAGTTATGCTTTTAATAATAAATTTCAACATGCATGTTTACAGTACCGTAACAGTGGCATACTCATAATTTTACTCAAAGTACAATTGTATTCACGAGACTGCATAACCTTGTACATACATGTACCCTACTGTAATAATGTAATCTGCATGTTCCTTATTGTCCTAATTGTCAGTATAAGCAGATACATGTACCCTACTGTAATAATGTAATCTGCATGTTCCTTATTGTCTAATTGTTAGTAGCAGATACCAAAAGATTCCATACCTAAATTTATCCTAGACCAAATTGATAAGTCTGATAAACCTTTTATTCTTTTAGAAGACTTCTGTTTCTTAACTTTTATTAATATTATATAATTATGCACATTCATGTACCAGTATTTCAATGGTATTCAAGTACCGGTAACACAATTTCAAAAATTGAAATGACAAAAGCCCCCCAAAAAAAACAAAGAACGATATTGCTTAATTTAATTATTTCACCAATATATATATATATATTAATTCAGGATGAAATTCATTTCAGCTGCTTCTTGTCAGTGAGGTGACCACTTGTTTAATCCCTAACATGTTCCCTGACACAGTGAGTGTTACCCCACCCAATTATACATTATACAGTATTTATCCTTCAAAAGCTGTGTAAAAATATACATTGAAAGCCTAGGACTATGGCACTGTCCAGGCCTACTATCCAGGACAAAGGTGAATTTAAACAGACACACTAAGCCATTGGCCAGAAGGGCATATGCCATAATAACAGATGAGCATAAATGCTAATTGTTATAGCCAGTATGGTGTATGTTTACACTATTAAAGTCAATAAAATGTAAGCCATGCAGGCCCAGGTCGTGGCTGGCCTATAGACCTGGTTGATCCTATAGACTATATGTAAACACAGCTAAAGTCTGTAATTTTTTACATCCTTACTACAAGACACCAGTATACTATATATCAGCTTTAGTTTTGCAATGAGTGTTGTCTGACTATATATTGATAAGCTCGATAAACCTTTTACTCTGTTAGAAGACTTCTGTTGCTTTTATTAATATATAATCTTATTATATTATATAATTATGCATACATGTACCAGTATTTTAATGCTATTCAAGTACTGGTAACACATTTCAAAAAGATGAAATGACAAAAGTCCATAATATGCAACAATTAAGAACATTGCTTAAATCTAATTATTTCACCAATATATCATTAATTCAAGATGAAATTCCCTTCAGCTGCTTGTTGTCAGTGAGATGATACCAGTTGTTTAATCCCTAATGTGTCCCCCTGACACATGCAGTGAGTGTTAACCTACCCAATTATACAGTATCTATATACAGTATATATCCTACAAAAGCTGTGTAAATATATAAATTGCAAGCCTAGGACTGGCATTGTCTAGGCCTAATACAGGACAAAGGTAAATACACAAACACGCTAAGCCATTGGCCGGACCAGCATGCCATCAGATGAGCGTATAAACACTGATTGTTCTAACCAGTGTGGTGCATGTTTAGACTATTAAAGTGAGTAAAATGTAAGCCAGGCCCAAGGTGGCATCCAGCCAGGTTGGTCGTGGTTAGTCCTTTTGACTTGCAGTATAAATACAGCTATAATCTGTACTTTTTTACATCCTTACCACCAGTACTGATACTCACTATATAGACTAATTATCAAGTATTGCAATTATTCCATTGTGGATGAGGTTGCAAAGTGACCGAGTGAAACAATGGTGATGGATAATTTAAATAAAAGTATAAAATCTGCCATTCAAAACTTGTATTAACATTTGTTATTCTGCAATATTATAATAAAGCACATAATTTATTGGTATATCTAATATGTAAGGACGAAAGCCCTGCAAAGAGTGATTTCGTGATGTCTGATTGGCGCTTTCTCGATATATCAACAAACCAAAATTCAAATAATCGCTAATCCTAACCCTAATCCTAACGCAAATCCTAACCCTAAAACTGACTTGGGTTGGTGTTATAATAATTTTAAATTTCGGTTGCCATGACGACATACCAAAAGTGAAATGTTCCGACCACAATATCTTTTGAAGTACTAACTCTAAGAACTCATTCTACATATCTAATGAAAGCTTGATTAACAGCCTCTGACATACCTACAAAAATATTTTTGTAACTGATAGCTAACAGCTTGAAAAAAGCGAAGACGCTTGGATTGGATTTGACAAAATCCGAGCAAATATTTTAGATATTCAGACGACCATATCTTTTGAACTATTAACTCTAGAAAATCATGCTATACATCAAATAAAAGCCTGAATAACATACTCAGACATGTTTGCAAAACGATCTTTGTATTGATTAACAGGTTTAAAAAACCGAAAACGGGTTTACCTTAGTTTTGACGCCACGTATAAAACTTGATTTACGAACTTGATATCTTCCGACGACGATATATTGCATTTTCACTGCCTTTTCACGATCTTTTTCAACACAAATCGTCATTCACCGTATAACCCGACAAAACACGTACTTTTCTTTTACGGTTCAATAGTAAATGCAGAATATATTTACAATATCTAGTTACCAGGGCCAAATTTTCCGATGCCGCGCATGATCGACGACGTTGATCCTGAATATATATAAATAAACTGTAAGGCACTCTGCACTAGAAATACGTGTACGCAACAACCCCTCGCCCGCTTACTGTTCGAGGCTTAATTAATATTGCCAAACTAAACAGATTTTCAAACTGCTTATTTTTTGGGTGCAATTTGTGGGTAGTGTACTGAACAGTACCCAAGTGGGAAAGTCTGCCAACACTAAATTGTCTTGCAGGCAGGGTTAGAAACCAATTGTGTAACTATTGATTATTGAAATTAATAATTAATTTTAATAATTATTAATTTAAATAACAATTGTATTAATTATATATTACATAATTAAGTTAATTATGTCAGTTATCCTTTTAATAATAAATTTCAACATGCATGTTTACAGTAACAGTAGCATACTCATAATTTTACTCAAAGGACATTGGCAACAAAAATTAAGTTTGTTTTATTTGAAAGAACTCTTAAAATAATGAAGAATATTAATTTATAGTTCTTTCATATTTTACTTAGTTCTTGAGATATTTAGACTTATGTGATATTCAAATGCGATGATCTATGACGTCATAAGATGGTTAATACATTTTAACATATTGAAAATCGTGAATATCTTTATGATTATTAAATGAAATTACTTGAAACTTTGCATGTAGATACATACCACTAAACTGAAGATCATCGTTCAAGTCTTATGGTTGCCATGATAACAGATTATTTTGTAGACCTCTTGATTTCGAAAACAAAATTATTTGTTTTCTCTTCAGTGCCGAACCTTATTGGGTTGGTACCTGTTCAGCAAATGTTCACTGTCATAGCCAATTTGAAACAGAGATTTGAAGTTGGTACAAAGTCTACTATGTCAGAAAACAAATAGTTTTGTTTTTGAAATCAAGAGGTCTGTAAATTAATCCGTTACCATGGCAACCATAAAACTTGAATGATGATCTGCAGTTTAGTGGTATGTATCTACATGCAAAGTTTCAAGTAATTTCATTTAATAATCATAAAGATATTCACGATTTTCAATATGTTAAAATGTATTAACCATCTTATGACGTCATAGATCATCTCATTTGAATATCACATAAGTCTAAAATATCTCAAGAACTAAGTAAAATATGAAAGAACTATAAATTAATATTCTTCATTATTTTAAGAGTTCTTTCAAATAAAACAAACTTAATTTTTGTTGCCAATGTCCTTCAAAGTACAATTGTATTCACGAGACTCGTGCATATAACCTACCCTACTGTAATAATGTAGTCTGCATGTTCCTTATTGCCTAATTGTCAGTATAAGCAGATACATGTACCCTACTGTAATAATGTAATCTGCATGTTCCTTATTGTCTAATTGTTAGTATAAGCAGATACCAAAAGATTCAATACCTAAAATTTATCCTAGACCAAATTGATAAGGCTGATAAACCTTTTATTCTTTTAGAAGACTTCTGTTTCTCAACTTTTATTAATATTATATAATTATGCACATTCATGTGCCAGTATTTCAATGGTATTCAAGTACCGGTAACACAATTTCAAAAAATGAAATGACAAAAGCCCATAATATACAACAAAGAACGATATTGCTTAATCTAATTATTTCACCAATATATATATTAATTCAGGATGAAATTCCTTTCAGCTGCTTCTTGCCAGTGGGGTGATACCACTTGTTTAATCCCTATAACATGTTCCCCTGACACAGTGAGTGTTAATTACCTACCCATGAATTATACATTATACAGTATTTATCCTTCAAAAGCTGTGTAAAAATATACATTGAAAGCCTAGGACTGGCACTGTCCAGGCCTACTATCCACAACAAAGGTGAATTTAAACACACACACTAAGCCATTGGCCAGAAGGGCATATGCCATAATATTAGATGAGTGTAAATGCTGATTGTTATAGCCAGTATGGTGTATGCTTACACTATTAAAGTCAATAAAATGTAAGCCAGGCCCAGGTCGTGGCTGGCAGCTTGGTCCTATAGACTTGCAATATATGTAAACACAGCTAAAGTCTGTAATTTTGTACATCCTAATTACTACAAGACACCAGTATATACTCTATATCAGCTAATTTTTGAGTTTTGCAATGAGAGTTGTCTGACTATATATTGATAAGATCGATGCTTTTATTAATATATAATCTTATTATATTATATAATTATGCATACATGTACATGTACCGGTATTTCAATGGTATTCAAGTACTGGTAACACATTTCAAAAAGATGAAATGACAAAAGCTAGTCCATAATATGCAACAAAGAACATTGCTTAATCTAATTATTTCACCAATATATCATTAATTCAAGATGAAATTCCCTTCAGCTGCTTGTTGTCAGTGAGATGATGACCAGTTGTTTAATCCTTAATGTGTTCCCCTGACACAGTGAGTGTTATAACCTACCCAATTATACAGTATCTATATACAGTATATATCCTACAAAAGCTGTGTAAATATATACATTGCAAGCCTAGGACTGGCATTGTCTAGGCCTAATACAGGACAAAGGTGTACACAAACACACTAAGCCATTGGCCAGACCAGCATGCCATCAGATGAGTGCACAAACACTGATTGTTATAACCAGTGTGGTGCATGTTTATAGACTATTAAAGTCAGTAAAATGTAAGCCAGGCCCAAGGTGGCATTCAGCCAGGTTGGGGCCTGGTTAGTCCTATAGACTTGCAGTATAAACACAACTATAATCCGTACTTTTTTACATCCTTACCACCAGTACTGGTACTCACTATATAGGCTAATTATCAAGTATTGCAATTATTCCATTGTGGATGAGGTTGCAAAGTGACCGAGTGAAACAATGGTGATGGATAATTTAAATTAAAGCACATAATTTATTGGTATATCGTGTGTAAGGACTATTCAATTTCGAGCGAAAGCCCTTCAAAGAGTGATTTTGTGATGTCTGATTGGCGCTTTCTCGATATATGAACAAACCGAAATTCAAATAATCGCTAATCCTAACCCTAAAACTGACTTGGGTTGATGTTATAATAATTTTAAATTTCGGTTGCCATGACGACATGCCAAAAGTGAAATGTTCCGACCACAATATCTTTTGAAGTACTAACTCTAAGAACTCATTCTACATATCTAATGAAAGCTTGATTAACAGCCTCTCACATACCTACAAAAATATTTTTGTAACTGATAGCTAACAGCTTGAAAAAAGCGACGACGCTTGGATTGGATTTTACAAACTCCGAGTAAATATTTTAGATATTCAGACGACGATATCTTTTGAACTACTAACTCTAGAAAATCATGCTATACATCAAATAAAAGCCTGAATAACATACTCGGACATGTTTGCAAAACTATCTTTGTAACTAATTAACAGATTTAAAAAAACGAAAACGGGTTTACCTTTAGTTTTGACGCCACGTATAAAACTTGATTTACGAACTTGACATCTTCCGACGACGATATATTGCATTTTCACTGCCTTTTCACGATCTTTTTGAACACAAATCTTCATTCACCGTATAACCCGACAAAACACGTACTTTTCTTTTAATTCAAATGCAGATATTTAGTATTTAAATACCATATCTAGTTACCAGGGCCAAATTTTCCAATGCCGCGCATTATCGACGACGTTGATCCTGAATATATATATATATTACGCCTGGAATCCCGTGATGAGGGACTAAACGCCGGTCGATATTATCACCCTCGCCCTCAGGCCTTCGGCCTTCGGCCGGCGCTTCGCGCCGGGCGAGGGGATTATCACCTACACGCTTCGCGAGGGAAATATACCGTAAAAATCATTTTAACTGACAAACACACTTTACTAATAAACGCTTGGGCTCCCTGTGATTTATAGAAACACTTGTGGAAGTTTGGTAGAACTCGAAATTGAATTTCTTGGAAACACTTGCCCTACGGGCTTGTGTTCCCACTTCAATTTCTCGTTACCACAAACTTCCACTCGTGTTTATATAACTCGATGTAAATTACACGGATAGTGATTTATATTTCTTAACTAGAAATACGTATACGCAACAACCCCTCGCCCGCTTACTGTTTGAGGCTTTAATATTGCCAAACTGAACAGATTTTCAAACTGCTTATTTTTTGGGTGCAATTTGTGGGTAGTGTACTGAACAGAACCCAAATGGGAAAGTCTGCCAACACAATTGTCTCGCAGGCAGGGTTGGAAACCAATTGTGTAATTATTGATTATTGAAATTAATAATTAATTTTAATAATTATTAATTTAAATAATAATTTTATTAATTATATATTACATAATTAAAGTTAATTATGTCAGTTATGCTTTTAATAATAAATTTCAACATGCATGTTTACAGTACCGTAAAATTTTACTCAAAGTACAATTGTATTCACGAGACTGCATAACCTTGTACATACATGTACCCTACTGTAATAATGTAAATCTGCATGTTCCTTATTGCCTAATTGTCAGTATAAGCAGATACATGTACCCTACTGTAATAATGTAATCTGCATGTTCCTTATTGTCTAATTGTCAGTATAAGCAGATACATGTACCCTACTGTAATAATGTAATCTGCATGTTCCTTATTGTCTAATTGTTAGTAGCAGATACCAAAAGATTCCATACCTAAATTTATCCTAGACTAAATTGATAAGTCTGATAAACCTTTTATTCTTTTAGAAGACTTCTGTTTCTTAACTTTTATTAATATTATATAATTATGCACATGTACCAGTATTTCAATGGTATTCAAGTACCGGTAACACAATTTCAAAAATTGAAATGACAAAAGCCCCCAAAAAAACAAAGAACGATATTGCTTAATCTAATTATTTCACCAATATATATATATTAATTCAGGATGAAATTCCTTTCAGCTGCTTCTTGTCAGTGGGGTGATACCACTTGTTTAATCCTAACATGTTCCCCTGACACAGTGAGTGTTACTGTTAACCTACCCAATTATACATTATACAGTATTTATCCTTCAAAAGCTATGTAAAATATACATTGAAAGCCTAGGACTGGCACTGTCCAGGCCTACTATCCAGGACAAAGGTGAATTTAAACAGACACACTAAGCCATTGGCCAGAAGGGGCATATGCCATAATATCAGATGAGCATAAATGCTGATTGTTATAGCCAGTATGGTGTATGTTTACACTATTAAAGTGAGTAAAATGTAAGCCAGGCCCAAGGTGGCATCCAGCCAGGTTGGTCCTGGTTAGTCCTATATACTTGCAGTATAAATACAGCTATAATCTGTACTTTTTTACATCCTTACCACCAGTACTGGTACTCACTATATAGCTAATTAACAAGTATTGCAATTATTCCATTGTGGATGGGGTTGCAAAGTGACCGAGTGAAACAATGGTGATGGATAATTTAAATAAAAGTATAAAATCTGCCATTCAAAATTTGTATTAACATTTGTTATTCTGCAATATTATAATAAAGCACATAATTTATTGGTATATCTTATGTAAGGACTATTCAATTTTGAGCGAAAGCCCTGCAAGAGTGATTTCGTGATGTCTGATTGGCGCTTTCTCGATATATCAACAAACCAAAATTCAAATAATCACTAACCCTAATCCTAATCCTAACCCTAACCCTAATCTTAATCCAAATCCAAATCCTAACCCAAATCGTAACCCTAAAACTGACTTGGGTTGGTGTTATAATAATTTTAAATTTTGGTTGCCATGACGACATACCAAAAGTGAAATGTTCTGACCACAATATCTTTTGAAGTACTAACTCTAAGAACTCATTGTACATATCTAATGAAAGCTTGATTAACAGCCTCTGACATACCTACAAAAATATTTTTGTAACTGATACCTAACAGCTTGAAAAAAGCGACGACGCTTGGATTGGATTGACAAACTAAGTATAAATATTTTAGATATTCAGACGACGATATCTTTTGAACTACTAACGCAAGAAAATCATGCTATACATCAAATAAAAGCCTGAATAACATACTCGGACATATTTGCAAAACTATCTTTGTAACTGACTAACAGGTTTAAAAAACCGAAAACGGGTTTACCTTTAGAATCTTTAGTTTTGACGCCACGTATAAAACTTGATTTACGAACTTGATTTACGAACTTGACATCTTCGGACGACGATATATTGCATTTTCACTGCCTTTTCACGATCTTTTTGAACTCAAATCTTCATTCACCGTATAACCCGACAAAACACGAATTCAAATGCAGATATTTATTATTTACCATATCTAGTTACCAGGGCCAAATTTTCCGATGCTGCGCATGGGCCGTTGACGGTTGATCTTGAATATATATAAATATATAAACTGCATCCGAGATAGGGATCGGCTTGGATATCGCGTGATAAGGGACTAAACGCCGGTCGATATTATCACCCTCGCCCTCAGGCCTTCGGCCTTCGGCCGGCGCTTCGCGCCGGGCGAGGGGATTATTATATAAAATAGAGTTTTATTGATCTTTAACCACTAATAAAATGGTCAAACTGATCCTCGGCTTAACCCATAGGACCATATTTTGGCTATACTTTCACATTTTAAAATTATTTTGAAAGTTTCAAAATGGTCTAAAATTTACCAAAACCATGGATGTTACCCTTTACGTTTGGTCAAATATTGGACTTTTGACAAAAATGACGGTTGCCGAATATCATAAAAAATGGTCTAAAGGTTCACCGACTATGGCATGCCCAATCATATCTCATAGATATATTTCATATACATATATTCCTCTAAATTGTAGACTCAAACCTTGCGTGCAAAAACAGATAACAAATACAATTTTAACACGGACATGAAATTATAGCCATCCAGCCATTGATAAAGCCATTGATAAAGTTTATGCTATTCAAATCAAATCAAAGAAATAATAATTACCCAATCGATTCTAGCGATTTTACAATTAACATTCATTGTGCCGCAAATAATAATTACTGTTCGATTCTAGTGATTTTTCCAGTAACGTTCATTGTGCCCAAAATAATAATTACTGTTCGATTATATTCCATTGATTTTGTAATTAACATTCATTATGCCAAAAATAATAATTACTGTTCGATTATATTCCAATGATTTTGTAATTAACATTCATTATGCCAAAAATAATAATTACTGTTCGATTATATTCCAATGATTTTGTAGTTAACATTCATTATGCCAAAAATAATAATTACTGTTCGATTATATTCCATTGATTTTGTAATTAACGTTCATTATGCCAAAAATAATAATTACTGTTCGATTATATTCCAATGATTTTCCAATTAACGTTCATTATGCCAAAAATAATAATCACTGTTCGATAATATTCCATTGATTTTGAAATTAACGTTCATTGTGAAGAATAAAAATTACAGTTCGATACTAGCGATTTTGCTGTTGACGTTCTGCAGAATTTCTGGCCAGTCCTCTATTGGAATGTCTTCAACATCGAACTTAATTTTCACACCCCTCTGAAACAGTAGACAGTACGTGGATCCACCAAATTCGAAGGTTCCCATAGGATCACCTTTCTTCACTTTCTGCCCGAAGTAGAGATCAATTGGACAGCTTGCGATCTCGGCCATTCCTACAGCTAGAAAGGCAACTGTACCAATTTTTGCATTGCCTGTGTCGATCATGACTATGGCTCGGGTGTCCACATGGCTGAGGTAGCGTTGTGAATATGTGTTCGCCGTTGGATCAAAACCCACGGAAAAAGCTTCGGCATAGTAGGCTCCTTCCTTAATGTATGCTTTTGTTACCGTGCCATCAACAGGTACATGCCAGCGGTGGTAGTTAGCGGAACTAAGAAAGGCTTGGTAGACAGTGCCTCCCACGAAGCTTTCAGTCAAGGGATCATCATTTAGCAGGTGTTGCAAGCTGTACGGCTGATCCTTGATCCAGAATGTATCTCGGAGATGTGGATGCTTTTCAATATAATATGGGGTTGCTTCACAGGGAGAAGTGATTGTAAAAGGATTACAGGGTTCAGCGACTGGGCGAACATCGTCTGACTTCAGCTTCCTGGCAAAAAAGTCATTCCATGACTTGAACCCATAATAGGGGCTGATGGATCGCATTCGTAAAGATCCTCGAAGCCTGGCATGGTTTCCAGAGAGTCAGGCGACAACCACCCATCCGTTGTATTCAAGACACTCTGTGAATCAGGACTGTTAAGAAACTGAGCCCAACTGCGAAGGATCTCCCGAAAGCACTTGTTGACCTTATCGTTGATAAAAGCCATGCTTCCTGAAGGAGTTGGCATCACGTACATCAGGAGGTGATTAATAGGCACTGCAGTATCTTCAAACCTGGGAGCTTCACCGATGAAGGCATCTATCTGCCGCAGCATATCAGTGTAGTTCTTGATGGGATTTAGCGGATCGGTTGCGGGATCTTGAGTAAACATGGTCTTGAAGAGCATGTTCACTTCTGGATCAGTTTCAATCAGCTCCTTCAAAGCTAATACAGAGGGTTGGTTAATTACTGCGTTTCTGTTGATCCTCTCCAGAAACTTTGCAATACTTTTTCTGTCACCTCTAATCCAGTTTCCCAAGCGTAGCTGTTTTGGACGCCATTGCTCTGAAGATTCTTTGTCTCTTTTAACTGTTGAAGATGTCCCTCGTTCGCTCTGAGCGCACTACAAGAGAACGTGAGTATAATTTTACATTAGTAAGTTTTAATTTTCACATTTATTTAGAGCGCCGCCATTCATTACACATCGCTATTTAGATACATCATTGCCCACATCCACTATAAATGTACAACAGATGCACATAAGATACATAGATCCACAGATATCCGATACACATGCACTTCAATTATACAGCGCGATACATCCAGTAGATGTACAAATGTACTACAGAACCACTACAGATCTGCTACAGATGCTTTGCAAATTGAACATACAAATGAACATGTGCTACATATGTTGTGCAACATATTTATATTAGTAATGTAAACTGGTAGCGAAAGGTCGCATGCATTGATTGCATGTATGGTCCATTATTAAGCTAATTTGGTAACTTTTTAGTAGCACAAAGATTTGAAAGGTTTTGATGAGTATTGTAAGCCATTGACTGGCGTCGACATTTTATGTAATTGATTGTGGTATGGTGTATGCCTCCTTATCGCATAATAAAGGTAAGGTAATAAAGTAAGGTAATTTTATTTATACAGGGTGGCCCCTTCAGCACGAAAGCTGGCCTCCATGGGACCTTGTACTAAATATAGTTAATTTACAATATAAACATATAAAATTATATGAATAAATGAATCTAATTTTACAAGTAAATTTAAATCAAATATATTAATACATCATTTAGTTAAAAAGATTTTAGCTAATCTTATAAAATATGGAAATGACTGCGCTGTTCTTGCGTTCTTAGGCAAGTTGTTAAAATAGCTGAACAACACTTACTCTAAAAGTCTTTTTTCCAAAATTACGTTTCAATGATGGCATACATAAATTATCATAATTTTTAGTAAAGTATGAATGAATGTAGAATCTGGAAGGATACTGACAGATATTCAAGTACACTAGAATTTATACATTTATATACTAATTTGAGTTTATGGTAATCTCTTTCTGCTACTGAGTGGCAACCACTGACCTCTATAATATAACTGGACTGCTTGCTCTGTCGAAAAAGTAGCGGGAAAAGATGACGTCAGCAGAGGTTATATTTCTAATGGTAGCGACCATTGACATAAGATCGGTTATTTGGTTTTTAAAATTTATGAAGTTTAAAATTTTTGTTTTACAAAAGCTTTACACAATATATAGTGTGATTTAACACTCTATCTTTTTGTAGTTTAAATTATTTTTGGTAACAAGTCTAAACTGCTTAATGCATCAAATACATGAACGTTTGGATCTTGGACGATAATTTTGGCAGCATGGTTTTGTAAACGTTGCATGTTGATAGTAGAGTTACCATCTGTCAACATGTTATTAAAAGATTTTTATTGTTCTATTTAGCATGATTTCATGGCCAGGAATAGTTTTGTTGACCAATAATTAATAATAGAACTTAATAATAATTAATAATATTGAATAATAATTAATATATTGAAATTAATAATTAATAATAGAACTTGGCATAATTTTAAACGAAGAAGAAGCTTATGGACTTTGTTCACACAAGCAAACAACAACTTTTCGTAATGATTATTCAAAGTTGAATGATTTCTTAAATAACTGATGAAACTATAATATAATATAATATAAATGCTTATAGCGTGTGATACCAGCGTGTTCCACTATGTTTATGTGGTCAGAAATATATATATTGTTATTTAGCATAAGGAAAAACTTTTCAAAGCGATTTGCGTTGGGCAGAACATTCCAAAAAAGGCCTAGTTCTGGAGTAACAAATCATTATTATTTGATATATATGACTTGTTAAAACATGAGAGAGAGTTATAACTAATACTATAATTCATAATATAATAGTTTAGTATATTCGAAGTGTGCTCTCGTAAGTGAACTTCAAAAAAAGTATTTTTTAGAACCTGTTGTGTAAATTTGTCCTGAATAAATATCTTTGTAACCTCGACGCTTACGCGTCTTTACCGAGCTACGTCCTATCTTAACTCATAGGTGCGAAGATGATGCACTACAGTCAGATGTGCATGAGAGATGCTATAACCCCGTTGCGCAACTATGCGCAGTAACAAACTTATTTTCAAATTTACATCGGATGTAAAAACAACTAATTTAGCTGGAAAGGGATATTGAAATTAGTAGAAGTGCAAAGTTTGAAGCGAATCGCGTAAAAACGAAAGAAGTTATATAAGACGAAATTTGCCCTTTCCAATAGGTTGACCGGACTAGTAAAACTTCCGGAGTGTTTAGCTTCCTCCATTGTTGCCCGATTTGTATCGAACTTTGTACTTTTACTATTTTTAATTTACCTTTTTCCTGCTAAAATAGTCGTTTTTACCTCCGATGAAAATTTGAAAATTAATCGCTATACACTACAGAGGAATTACAGGTGAACGTAAGATACATAAAATAATGCACAAAAGCACTAAAAAATCCACCACCAAAGTAGATCGGCAGTTCCACATTCATAGTCGAAAAGAAAGCTCATAGTAAACGACTTATAGATATCTTAAATATTTATCAGTTAAAACAAGTTATTACAGAGCCCACTCGAATCACAAATGATTCTAAATCATTGATTGGTGTATTTATTACAAACAACCCTCAGGGTAATATCTAGTTGGGTGATTCCTATGGGCACTTGTGATCACTATATGATATATGCAAGCACAAAAGTTGGCTACTTTGCAAATTACTACCTAAATTTGTCGAAACCATAGATCTTAAAATCTAAAAATTACAATAAATCTTTATTTAGAAGTGAGTTGTTAAACGCTTTTAATTCTACTTTTATTGATGAAGAATTAGAGCCAAACACAATGTGGGAAAACTAGCGGAATGTGTTTACTTCTACAGCTGATAAACATGCTCGATTAAGAACTCGAAAAGTTAGAAGTATACACACTCCATTGTAGACTAGTGCTATTAAGAAGGAGATGAATTATGGAGATTATTTGAAACAAATTCTTGGTGCTGTACTTCTATCAGGCTTACAAATAATATGAAACAAAATCAATAAAATCATTCAAAAGGCTTTGTCAATCAATTACAAATTTCCATAAGTTCCAGCAATATTAATAATCCAAAGCAGTTATGGAAAAGTGTCAATCTCTTTAGAGGTAGGGCTCGAAAACAATTAACGTTTCCTCTTTTTGCTTGGTAGTTTGAATGAATAATATTTAACAGATCCTTGCAACTAGGGGTTTTCCCAGAGGACCTTAACAACGCGTTTCTTTCTCGGGGACAAATCTGACTGTAGCAATTACAGACCAATAACTATCTTATTAGTTTTTTTATAGTTATTGATTATTTTATAGTTATTAATCAATATATTTATTGCAAAGAAACGCCTTGTGTATTATATTTTTATAAAATGCATGTAATTATTTTAGTTTTAGATTTAGATTTAGAGGAAATAGACTTGTATAAAATGTTTAGTTAACACGACCTTATGAAAAGCAACCTTTCATATACTTCTATATTTATACATTTTATAGAAGTTTTAATTGGTTGATATTTTACGTACCGTGTATAAATAATATTAATATTATAGAAATAAATATATACATATTAAATCAAATACAGATGGACTACAGATGTACATATTAAATTATACAGATGCACCACAGGTGTATGGATCAAACACAGATGCACTACAGGTGTACAGATCAAATACAGATGTATTACAGGCGCACAGATCAATTACAGATGCACTACACGTGTATAGATCAAATATAAAGATGCACTACAGGTGCACATATCAAATACAGATGCACTACAGGTGTACATAGCAAATACAGATTATAGATGCACAACAGGTGTACCGATCAAATACAGATGAACTACAGGCGCACGGATCAAATATAGATGCACTACTGGTGCACAGATCAAATACAGATGCAATACATATGTATAGATCAAATACATGTATAGATCAAATATATGTATAGACCAAATACAGATGCTGTGCACTACAGGTGCACAGATAAAATACATCACAGGTGTATAGATCAAATACAGATGCACTATAGGTGTACAGAGCAAATACAGATCACAGATACACTACTGGTGTACAGATCAATTACAGATGCACTACAGGTGTATAGATAAAATACAGATGCACTACAGGCGCACAGAGCAAAATATTAAAGATGCACTACAGGTGTGCCGATCAAATACAGATACACTACAGGCTCACATATCAAATACATATGCATTACAGGTGCGTAGATCAAATACAGATGCACTACAGATGTACAGATGAAATACAGATGCACTACAGGTGCACAGCTAGATCAATTACATATGCACTACAGGCGTAGAAATCAAATACAGATGCACTACAGGTGCACAGATCAAATATAAACATGCACTACAGGTGTACAGATAAATTACAGATGTACTACAGGTGTATAGATCAAATACAGATGTACTGCAGGTGCACATAGTAAATACAGATGCACTACAGGCGGACAGAGCAAAATATTACAGATGCACTACAGGTGTGCCGATCAAATACAGATGCACTACAGGCTCACATATCAAATACATATGCATTACAGGTACGTAGATCAAATACAGATGCACTACAGATGTACAGATGAAATACAGATGCACTACAGGTGCACAGCTAGATCAATTACATATGCACTACAGGCGTAGAAATCAAAATACAGATGCACTACAGGTGCACAGATCAAATATAAACATGCACTACAGGTGTACAGATAAATTACAGATGTACTACAGGTGTATAGATCAAATACAGATGTACTGCAGGTGCACATAGTAAATACAGATGCACTACAGGTGCACAGAGTAAATACAGATGCAGTACAGGTGTAGAGATCAAATACAGATATACCACAGGTGCGCAGATAAAATACAGATACAGTACAGATATACAGATCAAATACAGATGTACTACAGGTGTACAGATCAAATATAAAGATGCACTACAGGTGTACAGATCAATTAAAGATGCACTACAGGTGTACAGATCAAATACAGATATACCACAGGTGCGCAGATAAAATACAGATACACTACAGATATTCAGATCAAATACAGATGCACTACGGGTGCACAGATCAAATATAAAGATGCACTACAGGTGTACAGATCAATTAAAGATGCACTACAGGTGTACAGATCAAATACAGATGCACTGCAGATCCACGACAAACGTATAGATCCACTACGGATAGCGAACGGCTAAACGGTGAGTTATTTTCGGAGAGTTAAATAAAAGGCTAGCATTTCGAAGAGTTAAGTTTGGACCACGCCCATTTTACGCCCACTTTTTTCAATGGCCACACCCAATTTGTTAATTCTCCCGACAAGAGTTAACTTTGATTTAACTCTCTTCCTGAAGACGATGCGAGAGTTACATAGACAGTCACCGGACTCGTGCGAACGGGTTCTTAAAGTATTACAATGAGTCGTTGGATTAAAGCGAACCTTGCCAAATGTACTGAGAAAATCGTTCAAGCAAACCGTTTATTTTTACGTTTGAGATCAAAAATTTCAACCATTGCCGCCATAATCCGGTGTCTTAACGCGTGTAGTAAAACTTTTCAACGCGCTTGCTGCGCATATCCGTTTGTACTGTCTGAAAGCTAGCTTGCTACTATCTGTTCGAACGCTTAAAGCAAACCGTTCAAACGGTCATAGTGAGCGGTGGGATTGAGAGAGCTCATCGCATTGGTAGTCCTACCCAGGGATCACCTAGGCATAGTCCTCGACCTATTATTTGCAAACTCCTTGATAGGAAGTAAAAGGAACATATCCTTAAGGAACAAATCGATATTGAACCATTCCTACCTGACCATCGTTTATTGTACGTATTGGGTCGAGTATAAATTGAACAACTATTCTGGCAGTTTCCAAATACTGCTGATAGTTTTTCTCAGCAAGAAAATGTTTTTTAAGAAACTTATCCAATTTCGCGAGAGAAAAGAAACGGTAAGTAGGGTGATACAGCTAACCATGTATGCACGTATCACGTATACAACGAGAAAGAGGACACACCCCATGTTACTAGCGCTTTTCGGTTGATCTTTGGAGAAAGGTATGTAGTCTGCAGGTATATAGATGCGGCACAGACAAACTAAACCTATGTCATCTTCGTACATGAAAACTTCGCCGTCTGAATCAACGCCGCGCGAAACCATTAAGTACGACAAAATCAGTCGATCTTAATCAATTAGGTCGAACCAAATAACAATTGTTGTAGTATATGTTTGATTCCGATGCCGTACTTACCATAAACCTAATCTTCGCTGTTGGTTTCGGCACACGAAACGTACGCCGTCTGACAAGCCTTAATTCGCGATATCTATACATTAACAGCTGGGTACACATGATGACAAACATCACACTTTTTGTTCAAGCAAGAAAATAAAATATTAGGTGCTTGTGTTAGGATAGTTAGTAACCTTTGTGTTATATAATAGTTTTTAAACGTCGAATGATATGGATTTATATTGCCTACGTGTTTGGATGTGATTCTTACTCCAGATTGTTCCGTATCTAATGCATAGATTATTAAAATGCATTTCAATCCCAAAATGCTGAACGCGCTATGATTACGTACTCGGCGTATGAATCAACTGCGGCGCCAAATAGATTCACAAGATTCACAATTCTTCGGAACAGAGTTAAATCAAAGTTAACTTTTTTGCGATACGTGTCGGGAGAGTTAACAAATTGGGTGTGGCCATTGAAAAAAGTGGGCCGTGAAATGAGCGTGGTTCAACTTAACTCTTCAAAATGCTAATTCCCCGATTTAACTCTCTGAAAATAACTCTCCGTTTAGTCATACCCCTACGGATACGCATAAGATACATATAGATACACAGAGCCACTACAGATGCACTACAAATGTACAGATACACGAATGCACAAAAACAAAGGAGTATAAATTCTCCACCGGTACATTGGCATTACAAATACAAGTCAAAAAAATACACAGATACACAGACGCACAAGTGAACAAATGTACAGATGCACTAAAACATGCGTATCTCTAACAGGATTACACATTTTCTAACAACATATTCGTAAAACTCACCGAGTTGTTTTCCTTTTTCCTTGAACTACGTGTCACAAAAAGTGTTTAGAAATGAACATATTCACCAACTTTTATAACCAAGCTTATGTAATTATGTAATTTTATACATTATTCTGTGTTCATTCTGTTTTTTCATTGGTTCGTTGCTATTTGTTATCACAGTATAGACGCACGTTTGACGTCACTTGCCAATGACGGCTCACAGGAAGTATCACGGACCAATGGCATGCGTTGTTTTGTCATAACACAGAGATGGCGTCAAACGGCGTGTTCATTTTTTACCTACGAACTTTTAAGCCCCAAATACTTGGCTGAAAAACACTTTTTGTGTAATTTTGTTATAGTATAAAACAAATAGATTACATTTTTCTGTTTGTGTGCACTGTTATAGATGATAGATGAAGCCAGTACACCATGTAAAGAACAAAATGTCACGCCACTCGACTACGTCTCGTGTCAGTTCTTCTTAACACATTGTGACTTCATCTGTGATCTATACACACACACGGAAAAATGTAATCTACTTGTTAAATTTAATATTTTGCTGCCGCAGTTATACTTATAATTTAGCGTTTAATTATTATTCAAATTACCTTGGCATTGAACCATACAAAAGGCAGGTGTTTCGCGCAAACCAGCGATCTCCCATTTCCAATTTCACTATATATTTCGAATCTCATTTTTCATTCTCACATTTAAATTAACATGCAAGTACACAAACCCACATTCATAAGTTTAATATAACAAGCTTAGCTTAATTAGCTAGCTTTGCGGCATCGATGGAATCATATTCCAAAATGTCAGTAACTACACCATTATTAACACCAACTGAGCTATACAGAGCCATTTTGAGAACAATGGTATAGAGCAACGGGTCGCCAGTTCGATTCTCAGCCGTCGTGGGTAAAGTTTTCTCTACTTTCTGGGATGGCTCATTAGCTTATACACGTCAGAAACATTCAATCTCACTATGACACGAGTACATAATCCCACATTCATAACAATGGGGTATCTGCTTTTAGAAAATAAGAAAACAAAGAAAATAGTCTCCGTTCGAAAGTCTGTATGCCGTTCTTAAAATCTCGGCAGCTAATTAACCAACTATTTCGTTTTGTTGTGTAAGGTGGTGTTTATACGAAGAGGGCCAGCCGTCTGCGAAGGGCTTGCCCTATAGCAAGAGCTCTGGAATTTACATCGTGTTTACACGAGTTATTTTGGTAGGGCTAGCCCCAGTAAGAGGGCTGGATGTCACCTCGCGTTGGCTTGTTTACGAAGCCCGAAACGATGTTTTCGCAAGAACGCTTTGGATTAATAAAAGACACATGAACAAACACAACTTGTAAAATAAAAATATTTCAGCAACGAGGGCTAGTCCTACCAAGCGGGGTGGCCCTCCTTCATGTAAATACCTCCTACAATATTTCCTTCGCAGCACTACTTTTTTTCTAATATGTTTAGCAACAGGTGTTGTGGCGTTTAGCAATAGGCGTTTCAAGACTTTCAACCGCCAGCAATCATAGACTAATTGTAAACTACGTAAAGAATAAGTTCGATACATCAAACGAAGTTATCAGTTTTTTCTCAGAATCTATTGTTGGTCGAAAATCCTGAAATCTAAGGGATTAAGATAAAATTACTTGTATAACTTATTATATAACTAATTTGTCTCAAATTAAATACCCATACAATTGCTCACAGTTTCAGTTACAATTAGAGGACAATTACAGGACAATTACACAACACTTCAAGCATTAAACCGCCTGTCTCCTCCACAGTACTGCTATCGCAGACTACCTCCTCATTGCTCTTCTTTTGTAGGAATGAAGGGAATTCGGGAGTGTGCAGGCTAGTAAACGTGACCGATCAAATTTGTAGGTTTGCTTTGTTTGAAATCCTGCCATAACACAATTG
Source organism: Chrysogorgia sp. JL179-B06 (assembly GCA_035772405.1). Taxonomy (NCBI): domain Eukaryota; kingdom Metazoa; phylum Cnidaria; class Anthozoa; order Scleralcyonacea; family Chrysogorgiidae; genus Chrysogorgia; species Chrysogorgia sp. JL179-B06. The sequence continues at coordinate 772,314 of JAYKKM010000094.1, read as the reverse complement.
TAAGATTCGCTCGTTTAACAGCAGGTGTTGATTACTTTTATGGCAGATGTTGATTTGTCGAAGGGCAAATACATATACGTATTCGTTTAATTCGGGTATGCCTTTTCCGTCGTCCAGGTTTTAGCACATGCCTTCTAAGCCGATGATTTTGTAGAGCCCATACGTTCTAAATTTTCCGGTGGGTCGCGCCGCCCTAGCGCTGGTCGTTTGAGCACGTCAGTTCTTAGATATACCCCGGTATAGTATACGATTTGCATATTATACAAACCCATTGTTCTGTTCCGGAAAATATAATGGCTTGCATGACTGTTGCTTTTGGTGTTTCAAGTCAGTGTACACAACCGAGCCGGAAAGATAAAACACATTAAGAGATTGAGGTTACTTCACACCGAATGTTGGAAATCACGAATTGCTTTTTTTACATAATTAGTTACTTTAAACTAAGTACTAAAATATGGCGAAATTTTAATTCCATATAAAGAAAAATTCATTGAGATATTTATTGATCAAAATTTCTAGTTGTGATTATTTGCCGCAAAAATAATTACTATTGACAAGTTTTGACTCATGCTCAGAGAAACATAACCTATTTGCGCGATATCAAATGTGAAGGTGAGAATCATTCTGGAATGTAGAGTCTGCACGTAGGCTACCAGCGCGGCATAACTGTGTTGCGACATCTGATAAAAAAGAAAAATATTATCAAAACAATGTTATTTGACGGAAGTAGGCGGGGTTTTCTGCCCAGATCGAAAACCCCTCCGCGTTGGATTTTCTGCCAAACTACCGCATTCAAAGACTTTTGTTACGCACTGGTTTTGTTCGATTTTCTTCAAATTTTCGCAGTGCATACAGAATAAAATGAGCCTTCAAAAGTGTGTGCGGTAGCTATACGATTTATTTTTAATTTTTAAGTATCGACTATAGGATTTACGTTATATAGAGGACTAAACAAAGGTTGAAAAAGAATGCCTGATATCTCATAAACAACATAGGAAACCCATAGCTACCGCACACACTTTTGTAGAACAGTTCATTATAGGTTTCCGACAAAATTTGTCGGTTAGCGTAACAAAACTCTCGGCGCGAAGTGAGTACGTTTTTAATCTTTCGCCAAAGTAGACGAGGTTTAAAACTTTAATTGTACTATATACATCAATATACATGTATTCTACAGTCATTTGTCTTTAAACTGTGAAAATTTGATCAAGATTGCTTAACTCAAGGCGCAGTTTCCTACGTCATTTATATTTTATTCTGGCTAACGCGTGTATTCTGCTTGGGTCTTGTTCCACAGAAATATCCAGAAATATATTTTGGATATTTATACGGTATGTATCATTAGTGTATCGCAGGAGTCGCGATGCCCGAAGCTCTAAATAATCAAAATGGCGCTAATGCATAACGAACATAACGGAGCATCGCAGTGGAACTAGACCCGTTCTGCCGTGCTCCCTTGGTTCAGTAAAACGGTTGGTCATAATAAATTACATATCACATTTTCTTTCTCCATTGCACTTTACACAACTATCATTCATATTATATATTAATTTACAAATTTATAATGATTCTTGAAGGAAGATATAGAAGAAAACCCTTGAGGTCAGCGGCTAATTAAACAACCTACTTTGGTGAATAATAAAATGACGTCACATAGACTATCGGTAGTAAAATTCGAAATTAAAATCAGCTGTTATTTCTAGTTAGGGTTAGTATTAGGTTTAGGGTTGGGTTAGGGTAAGGTTTGGGGTTAGGACTTTTTTAAATTCGGGATACTTATATAAAACGTCAGCCCCTAATTTATAAAATGTGCAGTAATACACTTAAACTGTTGTCCACGTACACCATTTTAACATGATGAGGTGGAAATATGCAGCATTGTACAAATTCAGCGTCTGCTTGAAGTGGAAAAAGTTTGATGTCTTGTATTCTATTATTGAACTATAAATGCATTCCGCAATAACACTTGCCCGCCTTTCAGACCAAAAAATATGTATTAATTATTTCAAAGAATATATTTTGTTTCGCAATCAGAATATAATGGTCCCCAGTACACGTCGGTCGCACGCCTGTATACGTAGATCACAAATCGCAAAAGCTCGTCGCAAAAGGCCACTTCGTCGTAGTTTTTCTGAATGTTATCTCGTCAATATTTAATCAATTTCAATTCTGAAAACAGATTTGGGATTACCGAGTGTAAGCTAAGTGCATAACATACGTGCCTATTATATCACGCGAACATAGATACGCTTCGTAATTAACCTGTTTACTAGCCTCCTCGGCCGCAGGCAACTCTGTGGCATCCGAATAGATGATCTGCACGTGCGCCATATTGACCCGCGTGATCACCTTTTAGGATGCCACAGAGTTACCTGCGGAGAACCTGCGGAGGAGGCTATACCTGTTTACATATACTTAGAAATTATTTATCGTTCATGTTTGAAACGTTTGAAATATTGATAATAAATGTCTGCTAATGATGTAATAAATAACTTTGCCTTGCACAACTTCAGAGTAACTATAATCCATAGCGATTCTTGGTGTAAAACTCACGAGACGAACGCAGATTAACGCAAGAGAATCATAAAAATTCACAGCTTGACATTGCCTGAACAGCTGGGTATTAGACTAGAAGCCGTTGGAATATTTTCCAATAAAGATTAGTAAAGATCGTTATAACTTATATGCTTTTGTCTCTTGGCGATCAAGGAACCAGGCGGAAAACGTAATCTTGTGAAGAAAATAATATCCCAGTGAACAGTTTAAAGAAAAACCATAATGTAAACATAATAAACATTTTTTTAAAGCTTTTGTCACTTGTTGTAATAATTTGTACATCGTAACATTAATCAATAGTTACGACGTTCTGACGACGTTAACCGCGGAGTCGAAAAATTAAATTACGTCGTCACAATGTTGAGTGACAGCATGTCGACAAAGTAAATCAAATCAAACGTTCTGGCAACGTTCTGAAAATCAAGATGTGTTTACTGGGTTATGGGCGTTGTGAGTGATGTACCGAGGTTGATGTATTAACTAAGAGGGTGTTTACTATGTATAATGAAGAGGGCCAGGCGGCCAGCCCTCTTGGTAGGAGATCAACTAGAGCGATCACGCAGAAAAGAAACACAAGTTACGGTTTTAGGTTAACGACTTACATGAGTATATTGGAAGAGACTAACAGAGTTAGCAACAGGGCTGGAATTTACATCGTGTTTACATGAGTTATTTTGGTAGGGCTAGGTGGTATGATTTCTCATCCCGTTGGTGTGTTTACCTACTTAGACAGCATTCCCACGAAGTCCGAAATCATGTTTTCGCAAACACGCTTTGAATTAATAACAAACACATGAGAAAACACAACTTGTAAAATAAAAAAATTGACCAAAAATATTAGTAAAGGCAAACTTTATCGCGCATACCGAGCTTCGATTTATTATTATTTTTTGATTAGAGATGAATCACTTTGATCAAAATACAATAAAATGGTTTCATTCTTATTTATCCGATCGATCTAATGGAGTACAATTCAAAATATCCTTATCTGATTCTCTATACAATTAAATCGTGGTGTTCCTCAAGGATCAATTCTATAGGGCCACTTGTATATTCATTATATTCATTAATGATCTTTCTCTAATTCATAATAACACAATATCGTTTAATTTCGCCGATGACTTTACACTGTTTGTCTCTAGTACATCAATGGCTGATGTGATTATATTAAGTTAAATTATAATATCAATCTAGTATCGGATTGGGTCAATGGATTGGGTTGGATCGGATTGGGTCAATCTAATGAACTTAATTGCAAAAAACCCAGAGTATAAAAATATACTCTAAGAAGAAATTTAATGACCCTGATCAGCTTGTAACGAAAGTTAATAATTTAGTGATAGAGGAGGTAAATTCCTCATAGAATAATATCGACTGCCAACTCCATTGGGAAGATCATATAAGTAACTTGTTTCGAATTATAAGCAAACGACATTTGTATTGAAACGTATAAGGGAGAACCTCTCGTATTATGTTCTATAATGCTTTAATAAATCCTCATTTATTGTATTGCTGTACTACATGGGGCATTATTATACACTCACACAGAATCCACCAATCAATTGTCTCTATTAGCATCACGTGGCAGCCCAATATTTTACGATGTAGGACAGCTACATATTGGGCAGTAACCTTTGGACTGTTTACGCGGACTGTTCACGTGCAAAGCAACGTCACTCGCGTGCCTTTTATCTAAATCGAAATTTCATTGGTTGAAATACTTCTCGCGGAACGTGATGTGTTTTTCCGAGGTTTTTTTATTATTCTTTTTGACGCCCAGCAACCTTTTGAGTCTTTTGACTGTTTATTTATTGTTCATTTGTTTGTTAACTTTACAACCAAGCAAAAATGAAAAATAATTAATACAACGGTTAAAAATAAAAAAACAAAAACGGAGCAGTTTTGAACATATTAAGTGAAGAACATAAGAACAGTCTTGACTGTCTGTCTGTTTACGTGCGAAGAAACATCTTTGTGTTAATATATTTTGTTCGATATAATAAAACACCTATTGGATTCATCTTCGCCCAATATTACAAAATATTTAAGTCTCGACTTGCAACATTAGGCTCGACCTTCGGTCTCGCCCAATATTGAATTATCGACTTAAATATTTTGTAATATTGGGCTCAGAGGAATCCGATAAGTAATAATGCATCGAATGAGCGACTTAATGATCTACTGAAATTTCAAAAAGCAGCAGCAAGGATAATTTTACAGACTTTTAGTGATACTCCCTCTGTTGTCTTCTTTCAAAAACTGTTGGATTGCGATAGAACCTAATAAAAATGAGAAAGCTTCTTATAGTATTTAATGTATTAAAGAACAAAGCTCCATATAATTTATTGGATTTATTCCAGTTTATAAATGAAACACACTCTGTTAGGACAAGCTATCATCTTTAATAGATCTTAAACTCTCAAAGGTACTGCAGTGAGATTTCCAAAACTAAAATATCATATAGTGGAGCTATGTTGTTTAATTCTCTTCCAAATAATATGAAAGATATGTAGATAATATATCTTTACAATCCTTTAAAAACTACTTTTGGACTTAAATTTTAAAGTATCCCATTTAGAGGAGCTTTATACTGTAGAAATTGTTAACACAATTTAGTTTGTACATGTATACCGCGGTAAATAGGTTGTAATTATTTAATGTTATTTAGTAATTTCTTGTTATTGGTATTAGTATTAGTGAGAAAAGGCAATCTGGCGGAATACCACTGTGTAAAGATGTATATACCTTCTGAAAATATAGTTCATTATTATTATTATCATTACTATTTTAGCCCTGCAGAGGGCTAGCCCTATTGAGTGTGTTTACATAGGAAATTTCAATCCTTCCTAGGCGGGATCCCAGGTTGTCAATAGCGAAATCGTGCCTAAGAGGGCTGGCCCTCTTGTCATGTAAACGCAAACAAATTTTACTCGCAAAGAGGGCTAGCCCTAACAAGAGGGTTGCCCTAACAAAAAGGCTGGCCCTCTTCATATAAACACCCCATAACAGACGATCGGCGATCGTTTGTTAAACCATGCAACTACTCTGAAAATAAGCTTCATGAGACATTGCCTGTTCAATTTTTAAACTTCTGATGTCTTGTTAGACACCTCCTGTTAGACACCATATGTCATAACGTCCAATCAACTACCGACATCCCACATGCAAACGCTTAGCGCTTATAGAAACACATATATGATTATGAACTTTAACTGAGATGTTGCACGAGCGACGTTTTTAACACAACATATTGCCGCAATAGAATTGAATGTGTAAGTATGCCCCCACATTCATCCTACCCAACACTAAATTTAAGGCCGAATATTGAGCATACTTAACAGTAGTGATTTTGTTGCAGCATGAACATGTTGCGTTAAAAATCGACGCCCGTGTAAACTGGCCACCTTAGGAGCGCTATAATAACACGCCCGCTAGGCGTTAACTCGGGCTACTTTTAGGGACATGGCGCGCATATTGCCCGCTCACTTGTCTTATATTACAAAGGATAATTTTTGACGCATTGATTTCTGTAATCAGGCACTGAAGGCATTGTGCAGCGTTCGTTTAAAGTGGGAAACTTTTAGAAGCAAGTTGGGCTAGAGTGAGGACGAAGAAAAATCAGGCGTCTGCACGCAGGTTACCCCCCCCCCCCCCCCCCCCCCCCCCAAAGCAGAACGAACGCCTGACACGCAGACGAAATTTAATGTAAACACTAAACACGGCAATGAAGTTTTGTCTTTATTGTCTAGAGATTTGAACCAAGTGATGGTTTCATCGGAATTTCTCCATGGGTTTGCCAGGGTTTTTTCTCGAATTTCCGTATTGAATTTGTCAAGGATAGATTTACTGACTTTGCCAAGGTTACTTTTAGCGGGTTAATCAGACCGCATTTAGTGTGGTCGAAGTCCTCCTTGTGCCAGTGGTTCTATGCGGTTTGCAATATTTAGATCGCTTGCTATTTCCTTTGCTTCACGGTTGATACTTTCCAATGTATTGTCTTGTGCCAGCTTGTATGTTTTGGTAATGTTTTCAGTTAATAGTTTATTGTAATCGTTAGCGGTCATTTCATAGACAGTGACATTAACATCATAAAACATGCTCGAAAGTCACTCCTGTTCAATAACGGCCGCGCATGGACGAAGACAAGTAATAGGACGTTCGACGTGACTATGGGAAGTTTTGATGGGGCTGAAGTTTGTGAGCTAGTAAATCGATTTGGAAAGAATGTCGGCTTGTACCGCGACGATGGGCTAGCTGCACTCAGCATAACGTCGGCAAGATTGGCAGACAAAGCAAGAAAAGATTTAATAAACATTTTTGACAGTTTTGGCCTTAAGATCACTGTGGAAACAAACTTGAAGAGCGTACACTTTCTAGACGTAACATTTGACTTAACAAACGGAAAATTTAGACCTTACCGAAAACCAAACGACGAAACACTATACATTAACCGCTTTTCAAATCACCCCCCATCCATTATCCGACAACTACCCGCATCTATTAACAAGCGTATAAACAAACTATCATGTGACAACGTTTAACACAGCTTCCCCTATTTACAATGACGCTTTGAAACAAAGTATCTTTGACACGAACCTTACATACGAACCAACTAACCAGAACAAAGGCAACATAAACAACAATACGAGACAAAACAGACGACGAAACATTATATGGTACAACCCACCTTATAGTAAAAACGCCGTCAGAACAAACATTGCACAAAACTTTTGCAACTTATTGACAAGCACTTTCCCACCATCACACAAACTTAACAAATTATTTAACAGACCAGGGTCAAGAAGATGCAATTTATGCCTTGTAATGGGACACGAAATAATGACATGTATAATCATAACTATAGTTTAATCCGATCTGTCAGTTGCCTGAAGATCGCATGTAGCGTGAAACTCAGAGTTGCGACTCCTGTATTCAAACTCATTATATTTCGCTCTACCTGCAATGGTATTGAGCGCTCTCATATCCATAGTCGTATTTGTAACTCATCTGTTACTTATATTTGTCTATAGGTGTATATATATATATATATATATATCCTTTCAACATGTAGTTTGATCGAGTGAAATGCCAAATGTTACCTATAATATACCCAGAATCTTATCCCGGAATTACCACCATATATACAGAACTCGTGACTAGGCTCTCGGCAACGGCTTCCGTAGCTCTGTGGTCAGAGCACTGCACTAGTAATCGCAGGGTCGCGCGTTCAATTCCTACCGGAAGGCCGCTAAGATGCATTTTTCGCTACTGGTCCCGGTTTGGCCTTAAAATGTATGTATTCCAACACTCGAAATTTTCCTTCACCACAAATCCTTTCAACATGTAGTTTGATAGAGTGAAATGCCAAATGTTACCTATAATATACCCAGAATCTTATCCCGGCATTACCACCATATATACAGAACTCGTGACTAGGCTCACGGCAACGGCTTCCGTACTAGTAATCGCAGGGTCGCGGGTTCAATTCCTACCGGAAGGCCGCTAAGTTGCATTTTTCGCAACTGGTCCCGGTTTGGTCTTAAAATGTATGTATTCCAACACTCGAAATTTTCCTTCACCACAAATCCTTTCAACATGTAGTTTGATCGAGTGAAATGCCAAATGTTACCTATAATATACCCAGAATCTTATCCCGGCATTACCACCATATATACAGAACTCGTGACTAGGCTCTCGGCAACGGCTTCCGTAGCTCTGTGGTCAGAGCACTGCACTAGTAATCGCAGGGTCGCGGGTTCAATTCCTACCGGAAGGCCGCTAAGTTGCATTTTTCGCAACTGGTCCCGGTTTGGTCTTAAAATGTATGTATTCCCAACACTCGAAATTTTCCTTCACCACAAATCCTTTCAACATGTAGTTTGATCGAGTGAAATGCCAAATGTTACCTATAATATACCCAGAATCTTATCCCGGCATTACCACCATATATACAGAACTCGTGACTAGGCTCTCGGCAACGGCTTCCGTAGCTCTGTGGTCAGAGCACTGCACTAGTAATCGCAGGGTCGCGGGTTCAATTCCTACCGGAAGGCCGCTAAGTTGCATTTTTCGCAACTGGTCCCGGTTTGGTCTTAAAATGTATGTATTCCAACACTCGAAATTTTCCTTCACCACAAATCCTTTCAACATGTAGTTTGATCGAGTGAAATGCCAAATGTTACCTATAATATACCCAGAATCTTATCCCGGCATTACCACCATATATACAGAACTCGTGACTAGGCTCTCGGCAACGGCTTCCGTAGCTCTGTGGTCAGAGCACTGCACTAGTAATCGCAGGGTCGCGGGTTCAATTCCTACCGGAAGGCCGCTAAGTTGCATTTTTCGCAACTGGTCCCGGTTTGGTCTTAAAATGTATGTATTCCAACACTCGAAATTTTCCTTCACCACAAATCCTTTCAACATGTAGTTTGATCGAGTGAAATGCCAAATGTTACCTATAATATACCCACAATATTATCCCGGCATTACCACCATATATACAGAACTCGTGACTAGGCTCTCGGCAACGGCTTCCGTAGCTCTGTGGTCAGAGCACTGCACTAGTAATCGCAGGGTCGCGGTTCAATTCCTACCGGAAGGCCGCTAAGTTGCATTTTTTGCAACTGGTCCCGGTTTGGTCTTAAAATGTATGTGTTCCAACACTCGAAATTTTCCTTCACCACAAATCCTTTCAATATATATATATATATATATATATATATATATATATATATATATATATATATATATATATATATATATATATATATATATATATATATATATATATATATATATATATATATATATATATATATATATATATATATATATATATATATATATATATATATATATATATATATATATATATATATATATATATATATATATATATATATATATATATATATATATATATATATATATATATATATATATATATATATATATATATATATATATATATATATATATATATATATATATATATAACTAAAACGAATGTGATGTTGTTCACGGAACGTTGAAAGTGCTCAATACCATAAAGAATATATAGTGAAAGTGGTCTTACCTCAAAATGATAAAAGCCGCAACTGTCAGTTTCACGCAAATTCGCCTGAAGATCGCCTTGTGCGAGTGCGCTCGACTTAGATATATATATATATATATATATATATATATATATATATATATATATATATATATATATATATATATATATATATATATATATATATATATATATATATATATATATATATCTAAGTCGAGCGCACTCGCTTATAAATGTGATGTTGTACACGGAACGTTGAAAGTGCTCAATACCATAAAGGTAGAGCGAATATATAGTGAAAGTGGTCTTACCTCAAAATGATAAAAGCCGCAACTGTCAGTTTCACGCAAATTCGCCTGAAGATCGCCTTGCGTGAAACTGACAGTTGCGGCTTTTATCATTTTGATGTAAGACCACTTTCACTATATGTATATATATATATATATATATATATATATATATATATATATATATATATATATATATATATATATATATATATATATATATATATATATATATATATATATATATATATATATATATATATATATATATATATATATAAAAGTAGAGTGCTGCGTAGACAGTGTTTTGAATAAATAGCAAAGTGAAAAGGTGGTAAACTGCCAAGAATTTAGTGACGAGTTAATTAATGTCAATCAAAGTTTAATAGCACTTTGTTAATTGGTTGTATGAAATTAATAAATATTTATCAGGACGATTAGAATATAAAGGTTCCTCTCCAGGATAAAAAAAATATTAGGACGGTTTGTTGACGGGTTTTATGATAAAACAGTTTATCAATTTCATGGGTGTTTTTTTCATGGATGTCCTCGTTGTTTTGAAAAATATGAAATAAATATTTTAGTAATGAAAAATTTGGGACATTATGGTGGCCTAAAACTGCCATTCACTTTTTAGATATTTTTATTATTTAAAAACAAAATTAAAATAATATCAAAACAAAAGCATTTTTATTTTGAAACTAAACTGCAAACAATATTAAAATAAAAATGAAACTTATTATTTATTTCAAATAAAATGAAATTAAAAGTGAAATAAAAATGAAAACATTTTCATTTTGAAATGAAAACAAAAATAAAAGTGAAATAAAAATGTCCATGGCCTATGGCTGCCATAGTATACCAGCATGCCTTGGGGGCATGCGCAAGTGTCAAACATGGCTGCCTGCTTGCGAAATGATTCTTGGAAAGATGATGGTGATCTCAAAGACGATTTACAGCGATATGTTAAACAATTGTTGAAACGTAGCGAGATATTAAGTTTCATGGAAAGAGATTATTCCCAGTATGCATGGAGTATGCGCTCCTTAGATCGAAGACTTCGTTATTTCGACATTTTCTACAGCGACAAACATGTCGAGGTAGACCAAGTTAGGGAAGCTGTTGTAAAGGAATTGGAAGGTCCGGGAAAATTGATTGGATACAGAGCCATGCAGAAAAAGATTCGTCAAGTTCACGACTTGAACGTTCCCCGGGACCTCGTGCATGCAGTTATGTATGACCAGGATCCAGAGGGACTGGAAGGTCGTGCTGTTCTTGCTAAGAAAAAAGCTAAGGGGCATTTCACAACTAAAGGGTCAAATTTTGTGCACTCAGTGGATGGCCACGATAAACTAATGGGTTATCAAAACAGTACTTATCCTCTAGCAATATACTGCTGTATTGGACACAGCAAGTAGAAAGCTGTTGTGGCTTCGTATCTGGGTCAGTAACTCTGATGCAATGTTAATTGGTCGCTGGTACTTTGACAACCTGTATGAGACGAGGAGCATTTCAACTTTTATAAGGAATGGTTATCAAAACAGTACTTATCCTCTAGCAATATACGGCTGTATTGACACAGCAAGTAGAAAGCTGTTGTGGCTTCGTATCTGGGTCAGTAACTCTGATCCAATGTTAATTGGTCGCTGGTACTTTGACAACCTGTATGAGACGAGGAGCATTTCAACTTTTATAAGGATGGATAAGGGTACAGAGACGGGTGTAATGGCGACCATGCATGCTTTTTTAAGACGACATCACAACGATATGGAGACTTGTGAAACAGTGCTTTATGGGCCATCAACCTCAAATCAAGTAAGTGCATTCTAAAACTACTAAAATCATTTATAAAACGTGGGTCACTTTTTCCATCATCCAATTTTTAACTGCACCCCCACCTGTTGAGGAATCTCGGAAATTCCAATGGAAGGGGATGATTTTTTAGCTCGGAAATTCTAAGGAGGGGGGGTGGATTGATCCTAATTCCGAGGGGGTGAAGTGGATTTACATTGGAAATTCCAAGGGGGAGGGGTGGATTGATCTTACTTCCAAGCTTGGAAATTCCAAAGGAGAGGGGGTGATTTTTTGACCTTGGAAATTCCTAGAGGGAGGGAGTAAAAAAAAAGAAGTTCCTCAACAGGGGTGTGGAAAAATATTGGAATAGCCCAATTTCAGCATGTATTTAAATTTTGCATTTAATAAGAAGAAAATATATTTTAAAGACCAGACTACACAAACCTTTGCATATAAGAAATATATTAAGCAACTTTTGAATATAAATAAATTTGCATATATTATTAAGCCTTATTTATCAAAACATTGCATTTTTACCAATTTCTGCCTGTTAAAGGATTCATGAAGTCATGATTTTTTTATTAATTACAATTTTAATTAACAGATTGAAAGGTGGTGGAAGGAGCTCCATGAGCGACTGGAGAAATATTTTAAGAACCAGTTACGCTGGTTAAAAGATCAAGGTCACTATGACCCTAGCAATGAAGTACACAGGTTAGCCCAACTTATAACAAATTTAGGTTGCATTTATGGGTGAATTTCACCTTGCCTGCCAGGATTATTTGACAACAACAAAACAATACATCACGCAGCTATGATTTTTTGAAAATGTCATTGCATTATATTCTGTGGATGTGGCAGGCATTCTGCCATGCAGGCTGTATGCATGTCAGCAAATTAAAGAGTGTTTACATTAAAAACAACATTTATTTTGTCTACATAGACCTCACTACATTCAAGTGAGATGCTGTCTACATGTACTTGGGCTCATTTACATGTTCTCATTGATAAAGCAAACTTGCTTGCCATACTATCTTACTTCTAGACAGCTTCATACCAAAGCTTGGGTTTTCTTCAGGGGGCATCCCCCCAAAAATATTCCCCCACTTTGTTTCTTTTTTGTTTTAAAACTTTGTGTGTTTTTTCTTTAAATTAGAGAAAATACCATATACATATACAGCCCATTAGCCAAATCACTGCCCTAAAACTTAAATGAACTGTTACTAATACTGTAATTGGAATACTAAGTCAGTTACTATTTCTTAATCTATTCCAGAATGCTCCTTGCCTACATTATGATCCCTGTTATGCAGCAGCAACTTGACATATTCAAAGAAACAATCTGGAATACCCATAGGATTAGGTCACAGAAGGATACCTATACCTACCATGTGGTATACCTAACCATATTTATGCTTTTCCAGAAGAATATGGACTTGAGGAATGTGGTAATGATGTGAATCCATACAGATTATCTAACAATAATGTAGGAAATTTGCAGAACCCAGTGCAGTCAACACCTACAAGAACCTTTTCTCTGATTTGGCCCCTCTCTTCTTTGGTCTTTTGTGCCTCGGCGGCAGAAAATTTCATTCTTTTGCACAACAAAGAAAGTTTAGTTAAACCTGGTGATCATGGTATTATGACATGTTGGGAAATCAATGATTAAATGTCCCCTAAAGCCTTGGGAGGATTTGTAAGACCCTAGGGACATATCCTCTCTTGACAAATCCTCCCTTGACTTTCGGGTAATTTAATCACTAATTTCCCTCATATCGTTGCTCTATGGTTATGTGAGTACAGAACTCAAGATGCTGACAGCACATCTAATTCTCTTGATATTTTAATTGTTTTAATGTAAAGGATTACCTGTCTCAGAAGAACAGTTGCAAGAAGCTGCTGAACAGTCAGGAGTTCTCGCGCCGTGAATGATGATTACCTAGAACCCGCCTTTCGTGCAGAGTGTGAGCGGTTGATTCCCAATTTACTAGAAGTTGAGCCCAAAGATTGTCAAGATGCATATATGTTTCTAAAACAAAACTTTAATTTGCCCTCTTGCATATAAATGTAGTGAAATCAACACATGGATCAATTTCGTGGTGTAACATCCCCTAGCACATGGCAGTGGATTTAAATGTTAGCATTATTAATGCTCTATCAAAATAACCACTCCAACATCAAACCCTGATTCAAATTCTTTATGTTTCAATTTCAGCTGAGGATGGGTATTTTACCCACTTGTATTGAGGCTGGTTGTAGTGCAGCTTGAACATTTTGGCTTATAATAGGCTTATAAATAAATAGTTTGTTAAAAATTGGCAGCACAAGATAGAGGCCACTTTCCATTACATCTGCTTTGTTGATCATGTTAGATGGGTAGAAAAGCATTAGGAATGTTAACATATTATCAGAGGTCTTTCCTTCTGTTGAAGGTAATCCTATAATGGGCACTTTTGGGCTGCAAGCAGGCTATATATTGGCTAGATTCTCAAAACTGACCACTCAACATGGCTTTGAAGTTTAAGAATAAATTTCGCAGTCAGAGTTGAGGGGTCCGCTCTGAAAGTTGAAAACTTTTAAATGAATCTCTACATGTACCTGCATAGGGAAAGTGGCCTATATTTTATGAAAATTGACACGGGGGGGGGGGGGGGGGGAGATGTTAAACCCTTGAATTGACCTGTGCATAAAAACATCCAATATATTGTAAAGTATTAAAGAACATGGTGTAAAAAATACCAGTGGATACAACATACAACGTTTCCACAAAGAGTTTTCCACATATTTCACTTATTAAAATGTTTCTTCTATTGTCTGTATTGAACAGTTTTTAACTTTGAAGCAATAATAAGTAACATGAAACAAATAACAAAATTCAAATAGTTGTTTACTTAAGGGGCCGTACACAAAATACATGCCGCTTTGGGGGGTGTTTGACCATGAGTCACATAATGTCACAATGGGGGAAGGAGATGACAATCACTGTCACGTGACGGAGAATGTTGATTAGAATTTATTGCAGAGTTGCAAATCAATCCTCCTTCTATACCACAAACAACAATATATTGGGGAGCTAGCATGAAGTATTTACCGTGAAAGTGGAGTGATCGCCGACACCAGATCCTGAAGTCTCAGTCCAAAAAAGCACGTGAAAAAGAGCTCGAATTAGTATATATTAATTTGATGTGGGGGGAGGGGGTGTGTTGGGTCTTGGCTCAGAGTAACGTAATTTTCGATGGCGTCACAGATTGTCATGGGGTAGGGGGAGTAAAAAATTGGCAAAACAAGCATCACGTATTTTGTGTACGGGCCCTAAATTCAAATGAAAAGCTCTAGAACTCAAGCTTATTTAGTCCTAATAGAGCACAATACTCATTGTAAGCATGATTATCAACAAAATTATTTATTGCCATTGTTGACAAATTTCCTGTTGAAAAGAGCACCTCATCTCCATCACGTAAATTCTTCGAGGCTATTTCTGGGTCAAACAAGGAGTGTCCACTACCCTGCATGTCGACTACCATAAGTTCTTTATTAGATTGCTCATAGGAAAAATGAGCTAAACTTTCGCACTTCTCTCGCACTTTAGAAGTATCACCGCACAGCATTCCATTATTATTTATATATTTGGTGAAATCACCATCAATAAATTCTTCAACTGTTACCCATTTCTCACCTTCCATTTTCCCCATAAAGATCTTCTTAAACTTCAGGGTTGTCCCATACAGTTCGCACACGTCCTCTTTTTCCAGCTCTTGCTTGAATAAAAAATTCTGCAGATTGCAAATACGTTTTCACAACCCAATCTTGGCTTTGAAACTCGGCAGCCTTGCTGGTCGCTTTAAATGCGTCACGAAATCCTCCTTGTCCAATTGCCTCTTTCGCAATTGAGAATTCCACGGTTGTTTGAATCGCGAGACCATGCCATCTCGTTGATATCAAAAGCAAACAGTTCTATAGATTCGGAGGAAGACTTTTCTTTGATGACCTTTCCCAATTTCAGCATGTCAAGGACTGGTAAAGTTTTTGGATAAGCTTTACTCGGGCTTGGTCGTTTATTAAAAGGCAACGACTGAGCGCTACTGCTGGTGGTGGTACATGTTGCTGTACGCTTTCTTTTGGGTGGTCTTGGGGCGTCAGTGTTGCTCGCGTCCTGTATTTCGACAAAGCGTACATGAACAACTTGTAGGTTGGGAATATGATCTAAGGAAGTGCAAGAAGGACCTTGTTCTCCAGCCAAGATGTCACAAGCCATGTTTTTCCTAATTGACGCAAAGTGCTTCATACAGGCTTCCTTTATGTTGCTGATGGTTATTTCATCGTACTCGTACGCGACAAATTCTCTGGGCCCAATTCGCGAATATTTTTGCGCCTTTCCAGCTACTTCAGCACTTAACCTCTGAATAATAATTACTTCCTTCTTCAGGATGTCATTAGTTGAAGTTTTTTTCTTATTACCCGTCCTTTTATTAGCAATGTTTTGCTTGTAGTTTTCCAGGCATCGCCATGTTGGATTAGGAACCAGTCTACCCGCGGTTGTGTAGCTGTATCTGCCCCCAAAGCATGCTGCTATACTATGGCAGCTATAGGCCATGGACATTTTTATTTCACTTTTATTTTTGTTTTCAAATGAAAATGAAAATGTTTTCATTTTCATTTCACTTTTAATTTCATTTTATTTGAAATAAATAATAAGTTTCATTTTTATTTTAATATTGTTTCCTGTTTAGTTTCAAAATAAAAATGCTTTTGTTTTGCTATTATTTTAATTTTGTTTTAAAATAATAAAAAATATCTAAAAAAGTGAATGGCAGTGCTCGGCCACCATACATTTGAAAACAAAAATAAAAGTGAAATAAAAATGTCCATGGCCT
Organism: Chrysogorgia sp. JL179-B06; assembly: GCA_035772405.1. Classification (NCBI taxonomy): domain Eukaryota; kingdom Metazoa; phylum Cnidaria; class Anthozoa; order Scleralcyonacea; family Chrysogorgiidae; genus Chrysogorgia; species Chrysogorgia sp. JL179-B06. The sequence goes on along the minus strand of JAYKKM010000094.1, from coordinate 755,743 downwards.
ATGGCTGCCATAGTATACCAGCATGCTTTGGGGGCAGATACAGCTACACAACCGCGGGTTGACTGGTTCCTAATCCAACATGGCCGATGCCTGGAAAAACTACAAGCAAAACATTGCTAATAAAAGGACGGGTAATAAGAAAAAACTTCAACTAATGACATCCTGAAGAAGGAAGAAATTATTATTCAGAGGTTAAATGCTGAAGTAGCTGGAAAGGCGCAAAAATATTCGCGAATTGGGCCCAGAGAATTTGTATACGAGTACGATGAAATAACCATCAGCAACATAAAGGAAGCCTGTATGAAGCACTTTGCGTCAATTAGGAAAAACATGGCTTGTGACATCTTGGCTGGAGAACAAGGTCCTTCTTGCACTTCCTTAGATCATATTCCCAACCTACAAGTTGTTCATGTACGCTTTGTCGAAATACAGGACGCGAGCAACACTGACGCCCCAAGACCACCCAAAAGAAAGCGTACAGCAACATATACCACCACCAGCAGTAGCGCTCAGTCGTTGCCTTTTAATAAACGACCAAGCCCGAGTAAAGCTTATCCAAAAAGTTTATCAGTCCTTGACATGCTGAAATTGGGAAAGGTCATCAAAGAAAAGTCTTCCTGCGAATCTATAGAACTGTTTGCTTTTGATATCAACGAGATGGCATGGTCTCGCGATTCAACAACCGTGGAATTCTCAATTGCGAAAGAGGCAATTGGACAAGGAGGATTTCGTGACGCATTTAAAGCGACCAGCATGGCTGCCGAGTTTCAAAGCCAAGATTGGGTTGTGAAAACGTATTTGCAATCTGCAGAAGATACCATCGCAGAGACGAATCAGACTGTTGAACAGCACACCACGAAAGTCGCTCAGATGCACATGCTGGCTAGAAATTTTGCATCGAAACTCAAGCAAGAGCTGGAAAAAGAGGCAGGGCCTTTTTTAAGGATTTTCCCATGGGGGGGCATTTTCCTAAAAGGGACCTTCGTAGCCAAAATATAGGTTTACTGTTTCCGAGGCAGACTTTTTCGTATATATATTATATATATATATTTGTCTGCCATTTTATTTAAAAATATTTTTTCTACAGTTCATGATCAGTGGCGGATCCAGGGTTGTTCGAAAGGGGCATGCCCCCTCAGGAACATTTTTAATTTTGCAAAGCCCAGAAGTGCTTTTACGGCGATTTCTGATAATAATTTTTGCGAAATTAAGTCACCACACCACGCCCTTGCTAAAAATGCACGATTACATAGGGCATCAAGATTATGAAACACTTTAATATATAAACTCAGAAGTAATACGGAACCAATATAAACACTTTAGCCTTTAGGCATCTTCATAAGCTACCAAAACATTGTGCTTATAATCGGTCATATAATATTGCGTTTATCATATTATGGTAAAAAACAGAAAACACTTGTTTGGGGGATTTTAAATGGGGGACGCGCGCCACGTAGGTCAACATAATAATTTCAGTAAGTCTATAAGTTGTTAATTAAGGGCTAAAACTTACTTTCATTTGTTTAATTTTTATTCCTTGCTTATTGGTTGATTAAATTTAAGAAAAAGGGACTTTTCCTGGGGGGGGGCAAAAATTGATTAGTGGGGGGGCACAAGGGGGGACTGGGGGGGGGGGGCAAATGCCCCCCCAGCTTAATAGTTAAAAAAGGCCCTGAAAAGAGGACGTGTGCGAACTGTATGGGACAACCCTGAAGTTTAAGAAGATCTTTATTGGGAAAATGGAAGGTGAGAAATGGGTAACAGTTGAAGAATTTATTGATGGTAATTTCACCAAATATATAAATAATAATGGAATGCTGTGCGGTGATACTTATAAAGTGCGAGAGAAGTGCGAAAGTTTAGCTCATTTTTCCTATGAGCAATCTAATAAAGAACTTATGGTAGTCGACATGCAGGGTAGTGGACACTCCTTGTTTGACCCAGAAATAGCCTCGAAGAATTTACGTGATGGAGATGAGGTGTTCTTTTCAACAGGAAATTTGTCAACAATGGCAATAAATAATTTTGTTGATAATCATGCTTGCAATGAGTATTGTGCTCTATTAGGACTAAATAAGCTTGAGTTGTAGAGCTTTTCATTTGAATTTAGGGCCCGTACACAAAATACGTGATGCTTGTTTTGCCAATTTTTTACTCCCCCTACCCCATGACAATCTGTGACACCATCGAAAATTACGTTACTCTGAGCCAAGACCCAACACACCCCCTCCCCCCAAATCAAATTAATATATACTAATTCGAGCTCTTTTTCACGTGCTTTTTTGGACTGAGACTTCAGGATCTGGTGTCGGCGATCACTCCACTTTCAAGGTAAATACTTCATGCCAGCTCCCCAATATATTGTTGTTTGTGGTATAGAAGGAGGATTGATTTGCAACTCTGCAATAAATTCTAATCAACATTCTCCGTCACGTGACAGTGATTGTGATCCCTTCCCCCATTGTGACATTATGTGACTCATGGTCAAACACCCCCAAAGCGGCATGTATTTTCTGTACGGCCCCTTAAGTAAACAACTATTTGAATTTTGTTATTTGTTTCATGTTACTTATTATTGCTTCAAAGTTAAAAACTGTTCAATACAGACAATAGAAGAAACATTTTAATAAGTGAAATATGTGGAAAACTCTTTGTGGAAACGTTGTATGTTGTATCCACTAGTATTTTTTACACCATGTTCTTTAATACTTTACAATATATTGGATGTTTTATGCACATGTCAATTCAAGGGTTTAACATCTCCCCCCCCCCCGTGTCAATTTTCATAAAATATAGGCCACTTTCCCTATGCAGGTACATGTAGAGATTCATTAAAAGTTTTCAACTTTCAGAGCGGACCCCTCAACTCTGACTGCGAAATTTATTCTTAAACTTCAAAGCCATGTTGAGTGGTCAGTTTTGAGAATCTAGCCAATATATAGCCTGCTTGCAGCCCAAAAGTGCCCATTATAGGATTACCTTCAACAGAAGGAAAGACCTCTGATAATATGTTAACATTCCTAATGCTTTTCCTACCCATCTAAACATGATCAACAAAGCAGATGTAATGGAAAGTGGCCTCTATCTTGTGCTGCCAATTTTTAACAACTATTTATTTATAAGCCTATTACAGCTTGCCAAAATGTTCAAGCTGCATTACAACCAGCCTCAATACAAGTGGGTAAAATACCCATCCTCAGCTGAAATTGAAACATAAAGAATTTGAACCAGGGTTTGATGTTGGAGTGGTTATTTTGATAGAGCATTAATAATGCTAACATTTAAATCCACTGCCATGTGCTAGGGGATGTTACACCACGAAATTGATCCATGTGTTGATTTCACTACATTTTATATGCAAGAGGGCAAATTAAAGTTTTGTTTTAGAAACATATATGCATCTTGACAATCTTTGGGCTCAACTTCTAGTAAATTGGGAATCAACCGCTCACACTCTGCACGAAAGGCGGGTTCTAGGTAATCATCATTCACGGCGAGAACTCCTGACTGTTCAGCAGCTTCTTGCAACTGTTCTTCTGAGACAGGTAATCCTTTACATTAAAACAATAAAATATCAAGAGAAATTAAGATGTGCTGTCAGCATCTTGAGTTCTGTACTCACATAACCATAGAGCAACGATATGAGCGAAATTAGTGATTAAATTACCGAAAGTCAAGGGAGGATTTGTCAAGAGAGGATATGTCCCTAGGGTATTACAAATCCTCCCAAGGCTTTAGGGGACATTTAATCATTGATTTCCCAACATGTCATAATACCATGATCACCAGGTTTAACTAAACTTTCTTTGTTGTGTAAAAGAATGAAATTTTCTGCCGCTGAGGCACAAAAGACCAAAGAAGAGAGGGGCCAAATCAGAGAAAAGGTTCTTGTAGGTGTTGACTGCACTGGGTTCTGCAAATTTCCTACATTATTGTTAGATAATCTGTATGGATTCACATCATTCATTACCACATTCCTCAAGTCCATATTCTTCTGGAAAAGCATAAATATGGTTAGGTATACCACATGGTAGGTAGGTATCCTTCTGTGACCTTTTCCTATGGGTATTCCAGATTGTTTCTTTGAATATGTCAAGTTGCTGCTGCATAACAGGGATCATAATGTAGGCAAGGAGCATTCTGGAATAGATTAATAAATAGTAACTGACTTAGTATTCCAATTACAGTATTAGTAACAGTTCATTTAAGTTTTAGGGCAGTGATTTGGCTAATGGGCTGTATATGTATATGGTATTTTCTCTAATTTAAAGAAAAAACACACAAAGTTTTAAACAAAAAAGAAACAAAGTGGGGGAATATTTTTGGGGGGATGCCCCCTGAAGAAAACCCAAGCTTTGGTATGAAGCTGTCTAGAAGTAAGATAGTATGCCAAGCAAGTTTGCTTTATCAATGAGAACATGTAAATGAGCCCAAGTACATGTAGACAGCATCTCACTTGAATGTAGTGAGGTCTATGTAGACAAAATAAATGTTGTTTTTAATGTAAATACTCTTTAATTTGCTGACATGCATACAGCCTGCATGGCAGAATGCCTGCCACATCCACAGAATATAATGCAATGACATTTTCAAAAAATCATAGCTACGTGATGTATTGTTTTGTTGTTGTCAAATAATCCTGGCAGGCAAGGTGAAATTCACCCATAAATGCAACCTAATTGCACACAACTTGCACTTTTGTGCGATAAATGTGTTATAAGTTGGGCTAACCTGTGTACTTCATTGCTAGGGTCATAGTGACCTTGATCTTTTAACCAGCGTAACTGGTTCTTAAAATATTTCTCCAGTCGCTCATGGAACTCCTTCCACCACCTTTCAATCTGTTAATTAAAATTGTAATTAATAAAAAAATCATGACTTCATGAATCCCTTTAACAGGCAGAAATTGGTAAAAATGCAATGTTTTGATAAATAAGGCTTAATAATATATGCAAATTTATTTATATTCAAAAGTTGCTTAATATATTTCTTATATGCAAAGGTTTGTGTAGTCTGGTCTTTAAAATATATTTTCTTCTTATTAAATGCAAAATTTAAATACATGCTGAAATTGGGCTATTCCAATATTTTTCCACACCCCCTGTTGAGGAACTTCTTTTTTTTACTCCCTCCCCCTAGGAATTTCCAAGGTCAAAAATCACCCCCTCTCCTTTGGAATTTCCAAGCTTGGAAGTAAGATCAATCCACCCCTCCCCCTTGGAATTTCCAATGTAAATCCACTTTACCCCCTCGGAATTAGGGTCAATCCACCCCCCCCACCCTCCTTAGAATTTCCGAGCTCAAAAATCATCCCCTTCCCTTGGAATTTCCGAGATTCCTCAACAGGTGGGGTGCAGTTAAAAATTGGATGATGGAAAAAAGTGACCCACGTTTTATAAATGATTTTAGTAGTTTTAGAATGCACTTACTTGATTTGAGGTTGATGGCCCATAAAGCACTGTTTCACAAGGCTCCATATCGTTGTGATGTCGTCTTAAAAAAGCATGCATGGTCGCCATTACTCCCGTCTCTGTACCCTTACCCATCCTTATAAAAGTTGAAATGCTCCTCGTCTCATACAGGTTGTCAAAGTACCAGCGACCAATTAACATTGGATCAGAGTTACTGACCCAGATACGAAGCCACAACAGCTTTCTACTTGCTGTGTCAATACAGCCGTATATTGCTGGAGGATAAGTACTGTTTTGATAACCCATTAGTTTATCGTGGCCATCCACTGAGTGCACAACATTTGACCCTTTAGTTGTGAAATGCCCCTTAGCTTTTTTCTTAGCAAGAACAGCACGACCTTCCAGTCCCTCTGGATCCAGGTCATACATAACTGCATGCACAAGGTCCCGGGGAACGTTCAAGTCGTGAACTTGACGAATCTTTTTCTGCATGACTCTGTATCCAATCAATTTTCCCGGACCTTCCAATTCCTTTGCAACAGCTTCCCTCACTTGGTCTACCTCGACATGTTTGTCGCTGTAGAAAATGTCGAAATAACGAAGTCTTCGATCTAAGGAGCGCATACTCCATGCATACTGGGAATAATCTCTTTCCATGAAACTTAATATCTCGCTACGTTTCAACAATTGTTTAACATATCGCTGTAAATCGTCTTTGAGATCACCATCATCTTTCCAAGAATCATTTCGCAAGCAGGCAGCAATATTTGACACTTGCGCATGCCCCCAAGGCATGCTGCTATACTATGGCAGCCATAGGCCATGGACATTTTTATTTCACTTTTATTTTTGTTTTCATTTCAAAATGAAAATGTTTTCATTTTTATTTCACTTTTAATTTCATTTTATTTGAAATAAATAATAAGTTTCATTTTTATTTTAATATTGTTTGCAGTTTAGTTTCAAAATAAAAATGCTTTTGTTTTGATATTATTTTAATTCTGTTTTAAAATAATAAAAATATCTAAAAAAGTGAATGGCAGTTTTAGGCCACCATACTTGTCACTAAATTCTTGGCAGTTTACCACCTTTTCACTTTGCTATATATTCAAAACACTGTCTACGCAGCACTCTACTTTTATATATATATATATATATATATATATATATATATATATATATATATATATATATATATATATATATATATATATATATATATATATATATATATATATATATATATATATATATATATATTATATATATATATATATATATATATATATATATATAGAAAGGATTTATGGTGAAGGAAAATTTCGAGTGTTGGAATACATACATTTTAAGACCAAACCGGGACCAGTTGCGAAAAATGCAACTTAGCGGCCTTCCGGCTGGAATTGAACCCGCGACCCTGCGATTGCTAGTGCAGCGCTCTGACCACTGAGCTACGGAAGCCGTTGCCGAGAGCCTAGTCACGAGTTCTGTATATATGGTCGTAATGCCGGGATAAGATTCTGGGTATATTATAGGTAATATTTGGCATTTCACTCGATCAAACTACATGTTGAAAGGATTTATGGTGAAGGAAAATTTCGAGTGTTGGAATACATACATTTTAAGACCAAACCGGGACCAGTTGCGAAAAATGCAACTTAGCGGCCTTCCGGCTGGAATTGAACCCGCGACCCTGCGATTGCTAGTGCAGCGCTCTGACCACTGAGCTACGGAAGCCGTTGCCGAGAGCCTAGTCACGAGTTCTGTATATATGGTGGTAATGCCGGGATAAGATTCTGGGTATATTATAGGTAATATTTGGCATTTCACTCGATCAAACTACATGTTGAAAGGATTTATGGTGAAGGAAAATTTCGAGTGTTGGAATACATACATTTTAAGACCAAACCGGGACCAGTTGCGAAAAATGCAACTTAGCGGCCTTCCGGCTGGAATTGAACCCGCGACCCTGCGATTGCTAGTGCAGCGCTCTGACCACTGAGCTACGGAAGCCGTTGCCGAGAGCCTAGTCACGAGTTCTGTATATATGGTGGTAATGCCGGGATAAGATTCTGGGTATATTATAGGTAATATTTGGCATTTCACTCGATCAAACTACATGTTGAAAGGATTTATGGTGAAGGAAAATTTCGAGTGTTGGAATACATACATTTTAAGACCAAACCGGGACCAGTTGCGAAAATATATATATATATATATATATATATATATATATATATATATATATATATATATATATATATATATATATATATATATATATATATTACCATCACCATATATATAGAACTCGTGACTAGGCTCTCGGCAACGGCTTCCGTAGCTCAGTGGTCAGAGCACTGCACTAGCAATCGCAGGGTCGCGGGTTCAATTCCTACCGGAATGAGCACTTTCAACGTTCCGTGAACAACATCACATTCGTTTTAGTATATATATATATATATATATATATATATATATATATATATATATATATATATATATATATATATATATATATATATATATATATATATATATATATATATATATATATATATATATATATATATATATATATAGAAGTGTTGTGATAGAAACTATCAGGTTCAAAATCATATGGGTAGAGTGCTCAATGCGTATATACGCAGAGACAAAGAATTACTAGTTCCCGCCGACAAAACAACTAACTTTTACCACGTTAAACCCGACTCATATCAACAGTTACTCAAAACCAACATTACCAAAGCCTACAAGAAAGCGCCACCCAACAGCACAACCAAAATAATAGCCGAAGAAAAGAAAATCACAGAGAAACTGAAACTAGACAACCGAATTGACACCCTAGCCGAGAAAGAATGCTTTATTACGCTGAAAGACCACAAACCGAACTTTGACAACAACCCGACATCTCGCCTAATCAATCCCGCTAAATCCGAAATTGGTATTATCAGCAAGAAGCTCCTTGAACGCATCAACACCAAAGTAGTGTCAGCCACAGGCGTAAAACCAGTGGAAAAATAGCGACGCCGTCATAACTTGGTACAAAAACATCACCAACAAACCAGCACATTCATTCATCGGTTTCGACGTAGTAGAATTCTACCCGTCGATAACAGACGACTTACTGAACAAAGTCCTCGCATTTGCCGCCGAGTTCGACGAGATCACTGAGCAAGAGAAACATATAATTATACAAGCAAAGAACTCCCTCCTGTTTAACGAAACAGAAGCTTGGTGCAAGAAGGATTCAAACTCAAATTTCGACGTCACAATGGGCAGTTTTGACGGTGCCGAGACTTGCGAACTTGTAGGTTCTTATCTCCTGTCACAACTACCTCCCAACCTGAGAAACAAGATCGGTCTATATCGAGACGACGGTCTTGGCGCTTTCGATGATCCACCAAGAACCATCGAAAACATCAAGAAACAAGTCTGCAAGATATTTAGCGACCACAATTTAAAACTAACTATCGAAGCGAAACAAAAAATGCGTAAACTTCCTCGATATCACCTTCAACCTGACAACTGATACCTACAAACCATACTCAAAACCCGGAAACATCACCCAATATATCAACATCAATAGCAACCACCCTCCAACTATCCTACAGAGAATACCTGAGACGATTAACCGGCGATTGACAAAAATCTCATCGAACAGAGAAACATTTGATAGCAGTTCCCAACCCTACCAAGATGCACTCAAACACAGGGGTTTTAACTACAACTTACATTACGACCCCCAACCCACAACCACAAAACACCGTAGGAGCAGAAACGTAACCTGGTTCAACCCACCATTTAGCTCGAACGTCGCCACAGACATCGGCCATAAGTTTCTTAAGGCAGTTGACGAGTGCTTCCCGAGAAACCATCCACTCCACAAGCTATTAAACCGCAACACAGTGAAGCTGAGTTACAGTTGTATGCCGAATGTGCAGAGCATCATCTCATCACATAACAAGTACATCTTGAAACAAGAAGCACAGAAGCACAAAGAGCCAGAACCAGAATGCAACTGCAGACAAAAGAACAGCTGCCCGCTGAAAGGAAAGTGCCTGACAAAAAGCGTAGTGTACCAAGCCACCGTAACCAATACCGAAAGCAACGAAAACCAAACTTATGTCGGTCTAACAGAGACCAGCTTCAAGACAAGATACCTGAACCACACTTCATCATTTCGAAACAAGCATAAAAAACACGCCACAGAACTAAGTAAACACATTTGGACATTGAAAGAAGATAACATCCCTTACACAATCAACTGGAAAACCCTCAAGAAATGCCAACCCTACTCCAACAAGACAAAACACTGTAACTTATGCCTCCACGAAAAATTTGTAATTATCTACCACCCCGAACTAAGCTCCCTCAACAAAAGAAACGAACTAATATCCACCTGCCGACATCGAAAGAAATATCTATTATGTAAATATCCAACATAACTTACATCACTAACCGTAATACGAGCCCTATTTGACTGTAGGCATATCACATATATATCCGGCTAAACTGTAATCTAAGTCATTCACCTGATGAGTGTGGCAAGCTTCGGCCTGTCATACGAAACAAATTTGTCGCGAATAAACTTCAATGAAATAATCGGTGTTTTCATTTTGTAATTATATATATATATATTATATATATATATAGACAAATATAAGTAACAGATGAGTTACAAATACGACTATGGATATGAGAGCGCCTCAATACCATTGCAGGTAGAGCGAAATATAATGAGTTTGAATACAGGAGTCGCAACTCTGAGTTTCACGCTACATGCGATCTTCAGGCAACTGACAGATCGGATTAAACTATAGTTATGATATACATGTCATTATTTCGTGTCCCATTACATGTCGACAACTCGAAAAAATCTCACTTCGTCTGTTCAGGAAGTCCTTTTTCTTAGCTTGCATTAGTAAAAGTTTTTCTTCAAGGCATAAATTGCATCTTCTTGACCCTGGTCTATGCGCTCCTATTTGTTTGATTATGCACCATTTAATGTCAAACTCGCGCCTAGCCGTTTTCAGCATCCAAACATATTTTGAAAGTTCAGTTTCACTTGCATATTTTGCGTTTCTGAAGGATTTCAAATGGTTTCGGTATCTTTGTTTAAAAGCGTTGGCTCATGTTATTCCGATGTACTTTCTTGGTCTCACCGTTGTCTGCTGTGGTGACTTCGGCTTGGTAGACTACGCTTTTCTTCATGCATTTTCCTGCGATTGGACATTCATCTGGTTTTCGGCAGTTGCAGGTTTGTTCAACGGTATTTAGGTCCTGTTTATGTTTCGCGTTTTTGTTCAAGATGTTGTTGTTGTGTTTGCGAATAAAAGTTTGCATGTTGTCCATGCAACTGTAGCTAACTCTTATCGTGTGTCTGTTAAATAATTTGTTAAGTTTGTGTGATGGTGGGAAGTGCTTGTCAATAAGTTGCAAAAGTTTCGTGCAATGTTTGTTCTGACGGCGTTTTTACTATAAGGTGGGTTGTACCATATAATGTTTCGTCGTCTGTTTTGTCTCGTATTGTTGTTTATGTTGCCTTTGTTCTGGTTAGTTGGTTCGTATGTAAGGTTCGTGTCAAAGTTACTTTGTTTCAAAGCGTCATTGTAAATAGGGGAAGCTGTGTTAAACGTTTCTTCGTCACATGATAGTTTGTTTATGCGCTTGTTAATAGATGCGGGTAGTTGTCGGATAATGGATGGGGGGTGATTTGAAAAGCGGTTAATGTATAGTGTTTCGTCGTTTGGTTTTCGGTAAGGTCTAAATTTTCCGTTTGTTAAGTCAAATGTTACGTCTAGAAAGTGTACGCTCTTCACGTTTGTTTCCACAGTGATCTTAAGGCCAAAACTGTCAAAAATGTTTATTAAATCTTTTCTTGCTTTGTCTGCCAATCTTGCCGACGTTATGCTGAGTGCAGCTAGTCCATCGTCGCGGTACAAGCCGACATTCTTTCCAAATCGATTTTACTAGCGAGTTTAAAGCATATTAAAGCCCAACTAGCTCACAAACTTCAGCCCCATCAAAACTTCCCATAGTCACGTCGAACGTCCTATTACTTGTCTTCGTCCATGCGCGGCCGTTATTGAACAGGAGTGACTTTCGAGCATGTTTTATGATGTTAATGTCACTGTCTATGAAATGAACGCTAACGATTACAATAAACTATTAACTGAAAACATTACCAAAACATACAAGCTGGCACAAGACAATACATTGGAAAGTATCAACCGTGAAGCAAAGGAAATAGCAAGCGATCTAAATATTGCAAACCGCATATAACCACTGCCACTGGCACAAGGAGGACTTCGACCACACTAAATGCGGTCTGATTAACCCCGCTAAAAGTAACCTTGGCAAAGTCAGTAAATCTATCCTTGACAAATTCAATACGGAAATTCGAGAAAAAACCCTGGCAAACCCATGGAGAAATTCCGATGAAACCATCACTTGGTTCAAATCTCTAGACAATAAAGACAAAACTTCATTGCCGTGTTTAGTGTTTACATTAAATTTCGTCTGCGTGTCAGGCGTTCGTTCTGCTTTGGGGGGGGGGGGGGGGGGGGGGGGGGGGGGGGTGGGGTAGCCTGCGTGCAGACGCCTGATTTTTCTTCGTCCTCACTCTAGCCCAACTTGCTTCTAAAAGTTTCCCACTTTAAACGAACGCTGCACAATGCCTTCAGTGCCTGATTACAGAAATCAATGCGTTACAAATTATCCTTTGTAATATAAGACAAGTGAGCGGGCAATATGCGCGCCATGTCCCTAAAAGTAGCCCGAGTTAACGCCTGGGCGTGTTATTATAGCGCTCCTGAGGTGGCCAGCCCTATTGAGTGGATAGATTTCATCTGATTCCATCTGGACGATCGCGATTGTCGGGATCGCCGAAATCGTTTGCGATGGTCGTGTTTCCATTGATCGTACCGATCGCTGGAGTATTATTTCAAGCGTTTGGGGCAATTGGGACTATCTTATGGAAACCGCGCTTTAGATGCTCTAATCCATTGAGCTACTGAGACACACGCGGGGAGCTAAAGTTAATGTTACACGGGCGACGATTTTTAACGCAACATGTTCATGCTGCAACAAAATCACTACTGTTAAGTATGCTCAATATTCGGCCTTATTGGGTAGGCTGAATGTGAGGGCATATACTTCACACATTCAATTTTATTGCGGCAATATGTTGTGTTAAAAACGTCGCTCGTGCAATATCTCAGTTATAGTTAATAATCATATATGTTTCTATAAGCTGTAAGCATTTGCATGTGGGATGTCGGTAGTTGATTGGACGTTTTGACATGGTGTCTAACAGGACATCAGAAGTTTAAACATTGAACAGGCAATGTCTCATGAAGCTTATTTTCAGAGTAGTTGCATGGTTTAACAAACGATCGCCGATCGTCTGTTATGGGGTGTTTATATGAAGAGGGCCAGCCTTTTTGTTAGGGCTACCCTCTTGTTAGGGCTAGCCCTCTTTGCCGAGTAAAAATTTGTTTTGCGTTTACATGACAAGAGGGCCAGCCCTCTTAGGCACGATTTCGCTATTGACAACCTGGGATCCAGGCTAGGAAGGATTGAAATTGCTAAAATAGTAATGATAATAATAATAATGAACTATATTTTCAGAAGGTATATACATCTTTACACAGTGGTATTCCGCCAGATGGCCTTTTTCTCACTAATACTAATACCAATAACAAGAAATTACTAAATAACATTAAATAATTACAACCTATTACCGCGGTATACATGTACAGACTAAATTGAGTTTACAATTTCTACAGTATAAAGCTCCTCTAAATGGGATACTTTAAAATTTAAGTCCAAAAGTAGTTTTTAAAGGATTGTAAAGATATATTATCTACATATCTTTCATATTATTTGGAAGAGAATTAAACAACATAGCTCCACTATATGATATTTTAGTTTTGGAAATCTCACTGTACCTTTGAGAGTTTAAGATCTATTAAAGATGATAGCTTGTCCTAACAGAGTGTGTTTCATTTATAAACTGGAATAAATCCAATAAATTATATGGAGCTTTGTTCTTTAATACATTAAATACTATAAGAAGCTTTCTCATTTTTATTAGGTTCTATCGCAATCCAACAGTTTTTGAAAGAAGTATCAATACCAGCCTGTAAAATTATCCTTGCTGCTGCTTTTTGAAATTTCAGTAGATCATTAAGTCGCTCATTCGATGCATTATTACTTATCGGATTCCTCTGAGCCCAATATTTTTTAAGTCGAGAATTCAATATTGGGCGAGACCGAAGGTCGAGCCTAATGTTGCAAGTCGAGACTTAAATATTTTGTAATATTGGGCGAAGATGAATCCAATAGGTGTTTTATTATATCGAACAAAATATCTTAACACAAAGATGTTTCTTCGCACGTAAACAGAGATACAGTCAAGACTGTTCTTATGTTCTTCACTTAATATGTTCAAAACTGCTCCGTTTTTGTTTTTTTATTTTTAACCGTTGTATTAATTATTTTTCATTTTTGCTTGGTTGTAAAGTTAATAAACAAATGAACAATAAATAAACAGTCAAAAGACTCAAAAGGTTGCTGGGCGTCAAAAAGAATAATAAAAAAAACTCGGAAAATCACATCACGTTCCGCGAGAATTATTTCAACCAATGAAATTTCGATTTAGATAAAAGGCACGCGAGTGACGTTGCTTTGCACGTGAACAGTCCGCGTAAACAGTCCAAAGGTTACTGCCCAATATGTAGCTGTCCTACATCGTAAAATATTGGGCTGCCACGTGATGCTAATAGAGACAATTGATTGGTGGATTCTGTGTGAGCGTATAATAATGCCCCATGTAGTACAGCAATACAATAAAAAAGGATTTATTAAAGCATTATAGAACATAATACGAGAGGTTCTGCCTTATACGTTTCAAGTACGCAAACAGGTATAGCCTGCTCCGCAGGTAACTCTGTGGCATCCTAAAAGGTGATCACGCGGGTCAATATGGCGTACGTGCAGATCATCTATTCGGATGCCACAGAGTTGCCTGCGGAGTAGGCTAGTAAACAGCTTAATTACGAAGCGTATTTATGTTCGCGTGATATAATAGGCACGTATGTTATGCACTTAGACTCGACAATCCCAAATCTGTTTTCAGAATTGAAATTGATGAACTATTGACGAGATAACATTCAGAAAACTACGACGAAGTGGCATTTTGCGATTTGTGATCTACGTATACAGGCGTGCGACCGACGTGTACTGGGGATCATTATTTATTCTGATTGCGAAACATATAATATATTCTTTGAAATAATTAATACATATTTTTGGTCTGAAAGGCGGGCAAGTGTTATTGCGGGCAAGTGTTAAACGCATTTATAGTTCAATAATAGAATACAAGACATCAAACTTTTTCCACTTAAAGCAGACGCTGAATTTGTACAATGCTGCATATTTCCACCGCATCATGCATGTTAAAATGGTGTACGTGGACAACAGTTTCAGTGTATTACTGCACATTTAAATTAGGGGCTGACGTTTTATATAAGTATCCCGAATTTAAAAAATGTCCTAACCCTAATAATAACATTTCGCTAACTCTGTTAGTCTCTTCCAATAGATTCATGAAAGTCGTTAACCTAAAACCGTAACTTGTGTTTGTTTTCTGCGTGATCTCTCCAGGTTTCAAGCAATTGGGACTATCTTATGGAAACCGCGCTTTAGAAGTTCTAATCCGATTGAGCTACTGAGACACATCCGGCGAGCTAAAGTTAATGTTACACGGGCGTCGATTTTTAACGCAACATGTTGCTGTAACAAAATCACTACTGTTAAGTATGCTCAATATTCGGCCTTAAATTTAGTGTTGGCTGAATGTGGGGGCATACTTCACACATTCAATTTTATTGCGGCAATATGTTGTGTTAAAAACGTCGCTCGTGCAACATCTCAGTTACAGTTCATAATCATATATGTGTTCCTATAAGCGGTAAGCGTTTGCATGTGGGATGTCGGTAGTTGATTGGACGTTATGACATGGTGTCCAACAGGAGGTGTCTAACAGGACATCAGAAGTTTTAAAATTGAACAGGCAATGTCTCATGGAGCTTATTTTCAGAGTAGTTGGGTTTGACAAACGATCGCCGATCGTCTGTTACGGGGTGTTAGTAGTATAGAGAGTGGGGCTGCGGGCCCAGCGACGCCAACCGCAATATAAACACCAAAACATCACCAAATTTGTGCCGAGCCACAACTCGGCAATGTTTTGGTATTTACATTTTACAGTCAACATTGGTGAGCTCACAGCCTCACTCTCCATACTATTATGGTGGTCATTAGTCAATCTAGACACCCCTCCCACGTTTTCTACTCAATTGATACCAAATACCAAAATCACAATTTTCGCTAAATTTTGCGCTAATTTAGCCATATTTAAAAATAGAATGTGTCGTTTCATCATTTTCACGTCTTTAAAAAGTAGAAAGTGCCGTTTCAGCGTTTTCGCGTATTTAAAAAGGGTATAGTGTGCCGCTTCAACGTTTTCACATATTTAGAAAAGTAGAAAGTGTCATTTCAGCATTTTCGCATATTTAAAAGTAGAAAGTGTCGTTTCAACATTTTCACATGTTTAAAAAATAGAAAGTGTCGCTTCAACATTTTCGCGTATTTAAAAATAGAAAGTGTCATTTCAACATTTTCACATTTTTGTTCAACAAACCACCAACACACTCTGCTGCTGTCTCACAAATTCACGCGCGAAAAAACCCACTAGATTTTGATTCTAGTGGTGATGTTTATCCAAATGGATAGCAAAATGATGCTCTTTTGGTTGGCTAACAAATAGCCGGTTGTTTTGCAAGTTAGTCCGTTTGCTCACTATTTTCAGTGGTGTTTCTCACTACAATGTTTTTGTGACCATACGCGTAGGAGTCAATACCATTTTCTAAAAGGTATCGTTTATCATCAAAGCAGGATAGCGACACTTTATTAATTTCGTAGCTACCTAGCTGATGTTTGACACTTCTAATGGTCTTCATTGTGTGTCGCAATTGTTTCTGCTCAAGTAACACACTTTTGTAATCTTCATGTCTGATTACCTTTTTAATTATATTCTTTCTAATACCTTTAGCAGTTTTCCCACCACCTCCATCCTCTTTTAAATAACTATACATTTTGCTGCGCAACCCAACGAACTCAATAATTGGCGTTCCAGCGCACTCGTCTTTCATCTTCCCAATAACTTTCTTATTCTCCTTAAAAGCGAATGGGTTGTCTGCGGGGTAATCACTATTATCAAACTTTTCGCGCTCCTCCATGAAGTCGGAATAAACGTCACCAGTTTTGATTGTGTACAACAGACTGTCAGTGTCGGTGAAGTGTAATCTGCAGGTGTCGCTAGAGTACTTTTTCATAATATAATTATAGTGAAAATCGTACATCAGCGTTTTGCTCAAGTCTAGTATGCACATACCCACATATGCAGGCCTGTTCAATGTCAGCGTTTCTTTAACTTTGTGGACAGCGACTAGGTTCTTGCTAAATATCTTGCAAGACACAAACGTTGGCTTTGAGACAAGCTTTTTAAATTTCTTCGTAGTGGTCACTAATCTCACGTCCACACGCTTCCTCAAATTTTCCATCGTTTTTCCAAACACACTGTTGTTCATCAACTTGAAGAAGTCCTTCTCAAAAGCGTTCTTAGCCGCAGTTCTTTTGACTGTGTTAAAGTCAATGTACTTACCCAACCACTTGGACTGGTCAAACTGTAGGACCCTATGCACCTTTTGATTTTCAATCCAAGATCCACATACAACTGCAGATTCTTGTAGTGACACACATACTTTTTTTTGTTCATCAAATTAGTCACCAGCTTCTTCACACCGCCAACACTCACATTAAACTTATTTTTAATTTTCGCGCAGTACTCCGACAACATGTCAACGGTTATCTCCATCTTCTCAGGAGCTAATGGGTAATCGTTATGTAGGTCATGCAAATGGTCTGGATACTCCAAGTCGACTTCAAGCAGTAAGCCCTTTTTACTATTGTTGTGATAGTTGTGTAGATTAACTTTTTTTATTTCTTTCTCAGTCAACCACTTGAAGCCACCCGTAGGTAAACTTTGACTCATTGCCCATCCGTACAAATTGTTGGCATCAAGGTACATCAAATACTTCGACTCTTGCGCTTTGTCATACCCTTCCATGTATTTATTATTCGCCACACCATGTCTGTTGCATATGTAGCTCACACCACCACGCATACCTAATTCTACGAACTGGAACATGTCAATGTCAGACAATAATTCGAGTTCTACTCCAGTCATCTTTAACATAGCATCCCAAGCCAATCCAGGCGATGTGAAATAGTGACACGGGTCTAATTTATACTCGCGATGACATGTCTTTCTAAAGTTCTCAAAAACGTCAGCGAGCAAGAGCACGTCGCTTTTCAAATACAGGTCGTGATACCCACCCATATTTTTAACGTCAAAGTAGTCCCACACATCACAAGCACGCTCGTGCATTTCTTCCGTAATATGCTCGTCATTCAGAACGCTGTAAAAGTCTTTTTTGGAGGGTAACTCGCTTTCGTCGAATTTTTCAAAGGAGTCCATATAATCATAGGGATAGACCCCCTTTCTTGACATTAGTGCCAACCCTGTTTCACGAAACACTTCTGACGTGTATTTGAAAGCGTCCCTTGGTAGGTTCTTCACCAAGTTGTCTAGACCACTACTCATGAACTGAAAGCTGTCCAAGAATACTAAGTTTTTTCCAAGCATAAACGCCATGTACTTCTCCATGTTGTTCGGTATCACATTCATGTCTTGACCAAACTTGCCAATCTCCTGCATAATGAAATGGCTATCGTAACCGCGTAAGTTATGAAAGATCACAGGGATTTTATCAGTCAACTTAAAGTTCACATTACACTCACGATGTGCAGACCCTCTATACTTACCTGACACGTGACAGTGGTCTCTAACTCTAACGTCAGCACCAGTGTACTCAACACTGCAAATGTGGCAACTTTTAGCCTCGTCAAAGTTCTTCTTATCGTCGTCAGTCAGCACCATTTCTTTGTTAAAGTGACTCTCAGATGTTTCTTTACAATATTCGACAATTTCTAACATCTCCCCAATGAACTTGTTGACTGCATTTTCACCGCGGTACACTTTTACTGGCTTACTATACTCGTCGTCGTAGCAACAAACCAATTTATACCCATAACCACAGTCGACGTGCCTCTGGTAGGCATTTGTGTAGCTACACTTGCTTGATGGTGTTGTTGTGTGCACCTTCTGTGTGATAGCCTCGAAGTCTGCGTACACCACAAATGGTACGTTTAGCTGCCTACTAAAATTCTCGTATTTCACTTTCGCACCTTTTTGCGGCATTTTAATAGCTTGCTTTCCATTGATGACCAAACACACTTCAACATGACTTTCAAGCACGTCCGCTCGACTAAAACACTGCAGGCAATGTCTACAAAAGTGTTTTCTTGCCTTGTGCTCTGTCTCATTACCAGAAATTCGGGACATTTTGCGGCTGCGATCGCGACCAGCGGTTTCTTGCATGAATAAATATTTCGCAACCATTTAGCCAGCCATGGCGGCTGCTTCGCAAAAAGATCGTGTTCCATATCTTGTGCTGCACAACTTAAGCAGTGCTGATATTCTATACGATGAAGCAAAGAAGAAAAAGACAACAACAAGGAAAATTGCTGGTGTGTTTGAGCCGAACGTCTGATTGCCCGCAAAAAGGATAATGAGGTAGGTAACAGTGTTTTGCAGCTCATTAATAATTTATCTCATTAAAAGCAATTATGACGATTGAGTGTTTCAACTTGATGTACTGAATATTTTTTGTGTATGCTTATAGGGATACCAGTACTTGGTGAAGTGGAAGGGCTATAGCTCCTTCGAGAATACCTGGGAACCAGAACATCATCTTTCAAGAGCGTCCTTAAGGTACATTACTTAGCCGAATAGCTTATTCAGACTACAGCTACAACCATGGCTTATGGCTATAGTCACTGTAACTATTACTAAGGTCCAGCGAGCTCGGATTTATTGAGTTCAGAATTTAAAACACTGAGTATGTCGTTTCACCGGACTTTGCGCTTTAATTCTCAGGAATTGAATTGAAGACATGAGAGCTTCTTTGACTTCACATATTTTGCAATTTGGAATTAGGAATAAGCACCAATTTATGGATGTATAAACATTTGAATACTTCCTTAGGTATTTTGAAAACCCTGATCCACCTATTTCTGCCATCCAAGAGAGTGTGGACCGGTTGAGAAGGGAGGTTGTTGATTCTCTCAAACATAAATGGCCTGAACAGCAGTTAAGTATGGAGTTCCGGCACGATATTTACAAGTTCTTGTTTGGCGGTAAAGGAAAAGCTGGAGAGCAAAGGAACTGGACATTGTTTGAGGAGCACGATTTTTCTGCGTGCAAGCTGCCCCAAATGTGGAATTACCGCCTCGACGAACATGGAGATGGGGTGCGAATGCGATTTCCGGTGATGAGGGCATTTCTTGGCAGCTCACCGAAGAATTTTAAAAAAGAAGGAGGAGTGATTGTTGAAACCCCCCGAACATTTACTGAAAAAATTTCAGTTCATTTTATTAAAGTCCCTTCATCTTCTTGACAATATTGTCAGAATGTTTTTGTTGTTTTGGTGTGTATTGAAATTATAATTATATTCATTATAACAATTGATAAAATAATAGTTTAATGTAATGTTGAATAAACTTGCAGCGGTGTTTTATCAGGTTTAAAACCATGAAGGCATACCTGAGTGGCTTTTAACCTGATAAACACCCACTTCGAGTTTGTTGAACAGCTTCAGTGGCCTTGTTGTCAGAGCGACTGCCTCCCACCTCTGCAGTCAAGAGTTGTTTGGACATTTGATCACACGCAGAAAGAGTTTGTCAACACTCTGCTGAAAGTCGTGAGTTTTCCCCGGGTACACTGTAAATGAAAAAGGGCCAAAACGACTCCAAAAATGGGGCCAAAACGGTGACCGCAAAATAGATCTTTTTTTGGGGCCAAAATGGCACCTATAACAACGCGGTCCCTAAGGGGCGTTTTGGCCCTCTCGGGGTAGGGGCTGTTTTAGCTCTAAGTAGGGACCGTTTTGGCAGAAGCAGGGGCTGAATCAACTTTTGACCAGGGTCGTTTCAGAAAACTGTGGGGCCGTTTCGGAAAATCAAGGAGTCGTTTTGGCCCGTACGCGGAGCCATAATGGCCCCTAAAAAGCGTCGATTAGCTTTCTACATGGGGCCGTTTTGGCTCCATTGAGATGAGCTATTTCAGCCACCAAGAGGAGCTGTTATGGAAGAAATAGGGGCTGTTTCGGCTTTAACGCGGAGCCGTTTCAGATAGCTACGGAGCCGTTTTGAAAAATAAGGAGTCAATTTGACCCCTTTTTTGGAGCCATACTGGCCCCTAAAATACGTCGTTAGAGCTGTTTTGGCTCTTGTGAAGAAGGGCTATTTCAGCTTTCAAAAGGGGCTATTATGGGAAAAGTAGGGGCTATTTCAGCTTTTTTACAAGCGGCGGAGCCGTTTTGAAAAATAAGGAGTCAATTTGACTCCTTTTTTGAGCCATACTGGCCCCTAAAAAAAAAGTCGATTTAGCTCGGTATTTAGAGCTGTTTTGGCTCTTGCGAAGAAGGGCTATTTCAGCTTTCAAAAGGGGCTATTATGGGAAAAGTAGGGGCTATTTAAGCTTTTTACCATGGCCGTTTCAGAAAGCGGCGGAGCTGTTTTGGAAAGTAAGTTTTTGGAAAGGAGTCAATTTGACTCATTTTTTGAGCCATAATGTCCCCCAAAACGCATCGATTCAGCTCGGTGTTTAGAAAAGTATACATTCAGTATGTGACAATACCATAACAAATTTAATGATTGAATTATATATATATATATACATATATATATATATATATATATATATATATATATATATATATATATATATATATATATATATATATATATATTATAATATTATAAATATATAAAATAATATAAAATACACAAATTAAAGTTCGGCTTTTTGAACAAATATATTTGTATCAATAGATAACATATTATAAATCTAACAATTTAACGCAAATCCAACTCCAAAACAAAATGTAAGCGTGCTATTTATTAGGGCCCAATTGTTCAAAGAGCAATAAGCACCGATGTTAAAATTTAATCGGACGAGCAATTTGATTTCCTAGTCTTAAAGTGCTACTGAGATGAAAAATTCGTCTATCCAATTTTGATTTTATCTAAAAGTATTTTGAAAGAGAAACAGAATGGGCCGGAATGGCTTTCGCAGTTTCTCAATACCTCATATCGTTCCAGAGATATTCAGGTTATTAGATGCCATAGACCTCTTTCATAATGGCGCCCAAATTAAATATTCTTTTATATTCATTTAAATTAGCCTTTCTGACCTCGTCTTGTGTCTGTAATTCCAAAGAATCGTCGCTTTGTAACGAGGCCAGAAAGGCTAATTTGCATGCATATAAAAGAATATTTAAACTGTTCGCCATTATGAAAGAGGTCTATATGACGTCATTTTCTCACATAAACTAAAGAAAATTCACAAAATGAGGCATATCTCTGCAAATAACATGCAGAAGGTTTTGAAACTTTGCACATGTATGCCAATGATGAAAGTGCACACCACCGTGCATGGTATGTTGTTGACATGGAGATCACTGGGAAGCAGGAGGTTTTAACTAAAAAACTAAAATCTTAATTTCTGTATCTTTCTTAAAGTGTTTATGAAACGAAAATTGGCATGACATTTTATTGATTTAATAATTTATTTGAGAGAACTTCTCAAATGATACAGAATGGCGTTTGTAGTTCTTTAATATCTTATCTCGTTCTCGAGTTATATCAAGATTGTGTAATATGACCTATGACGTCACTGGATGTACCCACCATTATGATGAATCAGAAAATGAAGCATATCTTCAAAAATATTGAGCAAAATTGTTTGAAACTTTATACAAGTATACAGGTCACTAAATTAAATATCCACACGTCAACTTTGCCCTACAAAGAGTTTGACTCGAAGTTGCTCTGTTCTGTTGGCAATACTATCGAAAATATACATCACTGATCAACAGTTAAATATTGGTTTAGAAAAGGCAGAATATAAACAAGTTTATGAGAGGAATAAAAGGAGTCTGGGAACTAATCTGTTACCATGGCAACGATAAAGTTTACGTGGGTTATTCAATTTAGTGACCTGTATACTTGTGCAAAGTTTCAAGGAATTTTGTTCAATAGTTTTGAAGATATGCTTCATTTTCTGATTCGTCATAATGGTGGGTACAACTAGTGACGTCATAGGTCATATTACACAATCTTGAATAACTCGAGAACGAGATAAGGTATGGAAGAACTACAAACGCCATTCTCTTTCAAATAAATCAATAAAAAGTCATCTCAATCTTCGTTTCATAAACACTTTAAAGAATAAGATGATTTAGACCTCCGCAATACAATATCTACATGTGTACGAATCTTCAACTCTATGCACTACAGTAAACGCTGTTTGATAGAGGAGAAATAAACAAATTTTGTTTTACAAGTGGAAGAGATCTGACGCCAAGCGATCTCCATGGCAACAACATACTGTATACGGTGGTGTACCCTTTCATCATTGGCATACATGTGCAAAGTTTTCAACTTTCAAAACATTCCGCTTGTTATTTGCAGAGAAATTCCTCATTTTGTAAATTTTATTTAGTCTGTATGAGAAACTGAGGTCATATGGCATCTAATTTGCATGTTTCAAAAACCTGAATATCTCTGGAACGAGATGAGGTATTCAAAAACCAAGAAAGCCCATTCTGTTTCATTTTCAAATTATTTTTAGATAAAATCAAAATTGCATAGACGAATTTTTCATCTCAGTGGCACTTTAATATTTTCAAACATGTTTGCAGTCATCTTTATAACTCTGTTCACACACTTATCACCCTTTGAACAGCTAGCCCTATGCAGATATATTTATGACAAAGCATTGAAAAATGAAGTTACTCTTATCGGTAATTGGCCTCCTTGTTTAGTATTACCAAATACAATTGTTTCTAAGAAACATAAAATACCAACATGGCTATATTCAATGTTAAAGATGTAAAAACTTGCCAACAAGGCAATATTGCCTCGAAACAGCTGTTGGCGCTTGCAATTGTGCAGAACCCCTTTCCCTCAATTGAAATAAAAACTCTGTCATATTTGAGGATGCTGCCCAAAGTCACAATATGGGGTTGTGCCAAATTTTCTATGCATTTTTGTACTTTTCCAGCATCCTAAAAAAAAAAACAACTGAAAATTAGATTGTCTTACTCCAACCACTAATTTAGGGGCCTGTTCATATGAGCTTCACCAGGGTGCGATAAATATCAAGTCAATTTCATATGGGACGTATTCGCTTCACTTCCATGGAAAAGCACTCAAAAGTGCTGGAGCGAGATCGTCTTAGCAAATCAGAATGCACCATGAAGAACATTCATCCTTGTTAACCAGGCTACACTGGCTCACCGAATTTTAGTTTTTGTGGGAAATCTTCATCCCACTTCACTACCAATAAGAGATATTTAATATAAAGTATTTATGTACTGTACAGCTGATAGTTATATACATGTAATTCAAAATGTTCCAAAAAGGATTATTACCTTTATACAGTGATCCCATACTCTTAGACCCTGTTCATATGAGCCCGGCTGGCTATAACTTATCTGGGTGTGAGAACTAATTTTGGGATTATATGTGAAATGAACCAGCCCGGTTCTCACCTTCACAATAATTAACACTTTGTCTTGAGGCGCTGCATTTTTGCTGTTATTATCAACATACGGTATGGTAGTGATATAGTACTTAGAACTACTGTATGATGAAAAATATGGGAAAGAAATTATATACCGGTACATATAATGCTAAGGTACCACAATATAAAGGCGATGTAAATACATATATTACAGCTTGAGTAGCAAAAACTAACAACTTTAATATATACTTGTTGTTTTTATGTACAGGTACATGTATTATTCACTGTATCACTGCTTGGTACTGTACTGTATTTATTGACGAGTAGCATAGCCACAAGCCAATGAGATAAAAGTATTAGCAACATATACATATTAGTTTCTACTAATATAACAGGTACTGCACTGTAGGTGCAAATCTTACAAACGACAAAAAGGATGCAGCTTGACGGGGCCAAGTTGAAGGCAACTAAGGCACCATACTGTAGATTAGCACCATATAATATAACCCATGTCTGCATGACCTCGGAGTACAGCTAAGAGGTTAGTGTGAGGGTTGATATTGGAGAGATGGGAAAAGTTGGTAGTAATAACCTGGAGAAAAACCTTCGAAACACAGGAGATAATCAACTACAACTCTACCCACATGAGTCTCGAGCTCAGAAGAGCATCCGCTTGTCAATAACTTTACAAGCTCGTATATCCCACAATATTTACAACAATTGTTATTATAGACACAGTATACTTTAAGAACAAATGTACTATAAGAACAAATAACAGTTGCAATGTCATGCATAATTCTGAAACATCGACACAACCCTATTGTGAACATGTTAAACAAATTCTCAAATTATATTATAAAAGAGAAACATGCATGGATACTGTAAATAGAAAACTCACCAGTATGATCGCCATGTTCATTATCTTCATCCTCGTCTAGTACATGTTCCATTTTGTCAATAATTGGCATTTTCTTTTCTTTTCCACATATAAATTTTTTTGGAATCAACATTTTAAAATAACTCCCGTTGCAGCGATTACCAACAGAGTCAGGCATACCAGCTGTTGTTAACGTGTCTTCGTCTGGCAAAGTAAGTATTGAAATTACGATATGTTTATAACATCTATATTATAATATTTCAGTCGAGTATACATAAACATTTATATCACAGTAAGTCACTGGCACAGTAGTCATTGTTGTTATTAGTTGTACGTAGTGGTGGCACTAAAAATATGAACATAATTGAAACAATTCTTATCATTTTCAGATTTAAAATGAACTATAGAGAAGTCTTTAGGCTACTAATTTTCTTTTTCCTTTCTGTTTTATAAAGTAGTAGTTTCTCCTTCTTCTTTTGTTGCTGTCTTATTTTTCTATCTTTACAATGTTTCTTTTTTCCAGATTGGTGTGTATTCTATTTTGGGAAAAATATCAGTAATCATATTTCTAATCTGTACAGTTCTGTTCCTACACAACATCTTCGCACCTACACATCGTGTTTAGGACAGAGTTCCAGAACATGAAAATGTTCAGCGCTACAGCCCTGTAGGTTCCCAAAGAGTGTGCAGCCCATGTATATCATAGTACAGACCGTAGAAATGTGATTAAATAATATTTCCCATATAGAACAGGACAGAGGTAAAAATTGCTAGAAAGGTTTGACAGGAAAATTAAATATTTGGACTAAAGGTGTATATAAATACACTACTCCTCGTCTCCTCATAGACTTTGGCTCAGCAGTCAGCATGGATAGTAAAAGTTCTTTTACTATCAATGGGCTCAGATAGGAAGTTAATTTTTATTCTTTTGCAGTATTTAAAAATGGAACTTGTTGAACAACCAGTTTGATTAAATGACCCATAATTGTCATTCAAAGAATAATTTTTGCCATGGATGAAATGACAAATTAAAAATAGGAAGACTACTGCCATAAAGTTCTTATTATGTTAATGGCGGCAATGTGTCAGTGACTTACTGTGATATAAATGTTTATGTACACTCAACTGAAACATTATAATATAGACGTTATAAACATATCGTAATTTCAATGCTTACTTTGTCTTTGCCAGACGAAGACGCGCGTTAACAACAGCTGGTATGCCTGACTTTGTTGGTAGTCGCTGCACAGGAGTTATTGGGCTATCACCTAGTAATGCGGTCGATGGGCTGCCGCTCCTTCGACATCTTGAACTGTCGAACAGTCAAACTGCTTCGTTTTCACTGAGTCAGTATTAAATAGCATCAGGAACCTAAAAATACGTCGACACAAAGAAGAATCCCAGAGAGATCTGCCACACAATATTCTTTAGAATTAGACTGCCCCACTACGAGGCGTTTCTCGAACGTATATATTGACATCTGGTAGTAAAACGAGTGAATGTTTAGCCTTCTAAACTGTATTTGATTCAAATATCCCTCTTGCAAAGAAATCCAATCCAAACCGTCACTTCCAGAATTGGCGCCAACAGCTAGTGCGCATGATTCGATATAATGCCAGGCGCGATTCATCGCGGGCGCGCACTACGTCCCCAGTTTTCTAGCCAAGTACATGCATTCGTTGTGCATGCATTCGTTGCGCGGTATAAAACAGTAACACTATTTATATACATTCATTTTTCACTTATACCATAATGTTGTATAAGACCACCATTTGTCAAATACTTAAAACTGTAATGCGTTTTAGATTTTTAAAATCATAATTATATATTATGATAATTATAACTTCACAGCTGGAACATATCGTTTCCGACACGTACAAGAGTCGATTTAGTGAAATAAGATGCGGGATTTGAAACAAGAATCGATTTGATGTCAATTTGAGACAAGTGTCGTTTCGACACGTACAAGATAGAGTCGATTTGTCGCAACAGTCGTTTTGACACAAGGATCGATTTGAGGCAAGAGTCGATTTGACGCAAGAGTCGTTTTGACACAAGAGCCGATTTGTTGTCGCAAGAGTCGTTTTGACACAAGGGCCGATTTGACGGCGTGACGCAAGAGTCGATTTGTCGCAAGAGTCGTTTTGACACAAGGGCCGATTTGACGCAAGAGTCGATTTGTCGCAAGAGTCGTTTTGACACAAGGGTAGATTCGACACATACAAGAGTCGATTTACCGAAAAGGGCCAAAATGAAGCAAATTAGAGCTGAAATGGCCCATATTGGATGGCCCCAAAACTTGGGCCAAAAATAGACCCAGACGAAGAGTCGTTTTGGACAGGGGGGCTGAATTGGAAAACGGGCGGGCTAATTCAGCAAATGACAGGGCTGAAATGGCAAGGGATGGGGCTGATTCGGCATTTCCGCATAGCTAAAATGGCCCTGTCAACGCCGATTGAGCTCTCAAATGCCAAAACAGCTCGCGCATAGGGCCAAAAACGGCTTTGGCCCCAAAGGAGCTGAAACGAAATTCAGGGTCGTTTTCAGCCCTTTTTCATTTACAGTGTATACTCTGGTTTCCTCCCACTTGGAAGTTGACAGGATGGGTTCTGATAAATACCGGTAGTCATATATAGTTAAGGTTGAGGTTCGAGGTAAAATATATAATTATAAATGTAAAGCGCTTTGAAACGCCATGTATAAAGCACTATATAAAATAATAGATATTATTATTATTACTGTATATAATAAAAAAGTGTAAGTTCATATATTACTGATAATATATATAATTGATTATATAATAATATATATAATTAATAAGTAATAATATATATATATATGTTAATATACACACTGCTTGTAGGCTCAATGGTTAGAGCATCTCACCGGCAATCAGAAGGTTACAGGTTCGATTCCTGTCCGGGACTCAGAATCATTTTTCTGAGGATACGAGCTTGACGATCGCCCATGTATCGTCAATAATATATATATATAATTAAATGTATATGTTAAATTAAAAAGTCTGATTAAAACTTCAGGAGGACAACACAAAGGAAATATCAATTATTTCATAGCTGATTTAGCATATACATATACATTTAATTATATATATATATATTATTTATTACTGTCAGTATACATCACATACTTGAATCAGGCATATCACATGGTTTGCTGTGAGGTCCTGGCATTATGATCATCTACCGGTACTTGGGGTGTAGTAGGTTCTGATAGAAGTCTTCTTTCCTTCCGTATCCTACAGATATCTCCTTCCCAATATTCAGTCTTTCTTTTGGTATAAGTGCCTTTCACACGCTCACATTCCTTTAGGTCCCATTGTCTGCTTTCACAAAGGAGAATATCCTTGGCAGCATCCCACTTGTTGGATTTTTGAAATAAAATTCTCTTGGCATCGTCATTGTTTTTCTCAACAGCTTGTCCAGTGAACTTCTTAATGCAACCATGTTCTTGGATGAAAAATGGAACATGGTAACACATCATATGCATGTAAGGTGTTACCCTAGCCCTGGTGTAGCCAGATCTAACACCCCTTAAGCTACAAAATAATTCAATCCACTTTTTGCCTTTGCTGAAAATTGTCCTGGATGAGTCACTGGTCAACTCAAAACTTGTAATACAATCATAATAATCTTTGAAGTCATTCCATATTTTAGTTACAGTTTCACATGTGTTCGGATAGAGATAATTATGCAATTTGTTTGGCAGCTTTTTTAACAGGATTTTCTTCTGTCCTCCAACAAGACTGGTATACTCCAAAATTTTGCTTCTTGAGCCATCAGCATTTTTCTTGAACCAAACTGAAAATGTCACACCAAATTCATTGACATCTTCCACTAACTTATTTAATAGACGTCCAATAGGTTCTGTCTTTTTTTACCAAAGTCCTCGATTGCATCCCTTTCCATGATTTCATCAATGACATTGTCAAGTAGTCGGTCTGTTACCCTTAGCAAAAGGTGTAATTCATCAGGCACCACATGATTTAGCTCTATATCAACCAGAGGGGTGTGAATGCATCCCAAATTACTGCTTTTTGACTGGCACAGGCTTTTGATTTGTAACAAAGTCCTCTTTTGGGGCTCCTCATTGTAGAAAATTAAAGGCTTTGTTGTATCCCATCTGTCCTTTTTATGTATGTTGCACCATAAGCAAGAATAATTTGATGCGGCTGAATTTAAACCCATGACCGCAAGCAAAAATTTCAAATCACCACCTAGAAAGATCTCTAATTTGACTTCTTTACCATCAATTAAAATAAATCCTTGTTGAATAAGTTCATTGATCTCTTGGAAGAAAATAGGTAGTGAGGTCTGAAGAGTTTCATAATCTTCAGGACCATTAATTATTGCTACAGTTCTATTATTCTTTGACGACATGACATTTTCTTCAAGTTGCAGAAGTACAAAGGAAAATATCATAAAATTGGTGGTCCGTGTCATTCGGGCACCATCTCCACTTATCTTTACTTGAATTGGTTTTTCCTCCAGCTCAGGATTTTTAGCTAATAGATCTTTCACGTGATCTACAAGGGTGCGGATGAAATCAAGTTTTGCTCCAGGACACTCCCCAAGGGTTCTCTCTATATAGTATGTCTTATTTAATGCCACTCTTGACTGCTTTATGAGATATGATTTTGGCAATCCATCTGAAACCATTGATAGTTCATGATAGGCCTCATCGCTAACACAGAATTTGTCGAGAAGGAACAAAATGTTATCAACATTGTTCTTGTCTTCTCCAGTGGATGCATCATAGTCCAGCAAGTGACTAGTCCCCTCTTCATCTTTAAGTGTGACATGTGAAAGTTCTAGACCAAAACTATTCAGAAACCACACTGCGCATTCTACCTTGCTTTTTAGAAGCCGGAGTTTTCTTAATTTTTGCTTCTTTCCAACTTCATGGAACTTTTTCCCTTGACATTTCAAGGCATCTCTCTTTGCAAGTGTTTCAATGTAATCAGTTAACTCATTGTTTACATGTTTAAGTTCACATACTTCTTCCTTTAGCTCATTAATTTCTTGAATCATTTCTCCATATAATTGTCTTCTTGCCCTTTCTATATCAGTGTGGTTCTTCTTGTACTGCTCAAATTCTTCACAACACTGCCTCACCTCTGATTTGTACATCTCTGTTGATTCAACCTCCCCTCTTTTGACACTCACTTTGTACAACTTGTCATTCAACAATTTCTTCTTCCTTCCTTTTGTCTTTTGAATTGTAACTTTGACATAACTGCATTGTTTATAAAGCAAATCCTCGATACGTGTGCAGTCACGTCTTATGGCAAACCACCCATCGGTCACAGTTGAATTGAGCAAGTCAATGTAATTTACATTTTTATTTCCGGAAGTGCCCTTTATAATTGTATTCCACAATTGCAGCAATGGCCATGGAATCTCCACAGAAAATAATATCTTGTCTCTTAAATCCACCTGGCGATTTACATAACTAAGCGGAGGTTCGGTACTTAATTTCAGCTTCCAATCTATATTTCGTTTTCTATAATCGTCAATTACCTCAGACATTTTGAGTTTCGCGCTCAAACACTACGTGTGATGCAATAGTCCGCGAAATACATCTCGCGGCTTTCACGCAATCGCTCTATTTCTCTCGAGAATAGCCTGGAAACAAGATTTAGAGCCTTGCTGCTATTGGCTGGAAGCTGGCTTTCGAAGTACAACAAGAAACATGGCTGCTCCAAAGAGAAAAAGAGCCTTATATCGCTTGGCGGCTCGTAGCTCAAATCGCCCGTTCCGACTTAATGGCCGCCTGCTGATTACTGAACACACTGCTAAAATAAGAAAGTTCAAAGGCATTGGGAACCGTGAATTCGTTATATACTAAGATATTTGCGAGTTTTGTTGCCAGTTTGAACATTCTCAAATACATATCGAGCGCCGATTTTCGCATCGCCTGAGAGGAAATTAGTCTATTTGGTGGATTTGTACCGCATGTTTACACGGATTACTATGGTTTATATAATAGAATGAGTCATCGGCAGCGAAACACAGCGAGCGTTGGGAACCGCGACTACATCACGGTGAGCGAAATTTTTTGTTATAACTCTTCGTTACTTGACTGTGTACAGGAATCGCGCTCTGATTCCGGGAAATATATGTGCCAAGTAGGAGCTATTTTAGATTTTACAATTTCACTGTATTGTTCATTGGCAGCCATGTTTGTATTTTGCCTTAATTATGTTGCCGGCGCTCCGCCATCTTGTCCCGAATTTCTGGTAATGTGGCGGTACATAAATTTGTTGAAATCGCGAATGTAGACGTAATGCTTGTTGCCCACGTCATTAGTTATCAACAATAGGTCCATGTGGTCAGGGTACACTTCCTTAGAAACATACACAGGGAATGGCTGCTTATTTTCGTACCCAAAAACATTAATGCTAATTTCGTTAGCCTTTTCGATCTTGTTGTAATCTTTGAGTGTGACTGGGAAGTCGACTCCGTCGTAGTTCAACTCACTAACATGTCTGACATACTTTGACGTTCTATCAGAGTGTTTTCCAACAGGAAACTTATGTGCTAGGTGACACCATCTAAAGCACTCGTTGTCGTCGTCGTTATTTACATTTATCAAACCCTTCATACTATTGCACAGCTCCTTTGGCAACGCAATGTAGCTACTCCCATTCAAAGGTCTGTAAATAGCGATATTAACGTAGTGTGCGTCTATTTTGTCGATAGTCCATCCAGACCCCTCAGATAACCACCCAGCTATCCGCGTCAAGATCTGTTCCGACCCACGGTTGGCAACACCTTCAATGTCACGCTCGTTAATGACGACAAACGTCCCGCTGTTAAAGTAGGCAGTTTTGTATGTGGTCTTATTGAGTTCTAAAACTTTCTCAAAAGTGACCTTAACTGTCTCTACCACTTTCATTCCGTTGGTCTCGCCTAGTTCACGTCTCAAAAGGTTGATGACAGCGCCTCTACTGCCGTTCACCTGGTTGATGTCTCTGTCGTTAACCACCTCAACTCCATAAGACCTTGTGAACCCTCTCAGTGCTCGATCCAACAGCCGTGGGCTATGGTCTTCAACTGTGGGTTGTGCCTCCTGGTTTCTGACAAGACGGTTGTGTGTCCGACTACCAACGTTAACTCGTCTGTTTGTCAGCGGATTAACAATACTGGCATTTGTCGTGTCGCTAAAAACACCATCTCTAACAAGTTGATTGTAGACTCGCCCACGAATGTTGACTGCTCTACCTGTTAGCGGATTTACAACAGCTGCACCAGCTCTAGCGACGTCACCCATGGCTTCTATATACATTACACTTATTTTTTTTTCCTAAGCCACTCGTTGTAGTAACGATCGCTATTTTCGCACCATCCCAACTTTGGATACACCACCCCGAACAGATTGTCGTCAAACAAGTCTTTCACCTTTCCGTCTTTGAGGTCTGACACCCTTTCGAGCGTCTCGAATTGTCTTCTACAACACAACCTAATAATGTAGTATCCGTATCTGCTGACGTTTCTACCCTTTATCAAATTGCACGAGTACAACACACTAACAACTTTCAAGAAGTCCTCTTTTATCAACTCGAGGTGCTCATACTTCACAACGTTCCGTAGTCTCCTCCCCATCCACCAAGACCGCTTGTGAACGCTTTTTGGTCGTGTGAGTCTCATGTCGCTGTAACTCTGAGTGTAACCCCATTCGATGTCGCCACACTTTGGACACGCGTACCCACCGCAGTCACTTACGTTTTTCACAACGTCACAATCCGAGCAGTAGTAAAGCCTGGAGACGCCTCCACGCTCAATTTGCGTCTCATTCGCGATCTCGTCAATTGTCAAACCATAACTCATCTGCCTCATAAGTTTGTCCATCGCTTATACTACTCCAACATTTTTTTTATCGAGTGAGTACCCACACCGCTATTCCACTACCCAAACCTAACGCGCTAACAAACAACAATTGGTATTCCTTCATTTCCGCACTCGGTTGGTAGTAATCCGCAATCTTTGGGAGGTCAGTGAACACTCGTCCGCTGTACTGTATAGTCATTACGCTTCTAAGTTCTTCCAACGCGTGGTTTGTGTCGTTGATGTCAGCGTTAGCATCAGAGAGCCGTTGTCGTAAACGCTGAATATGATCTTTTTTAGCAATCTCATTTTCATACCACACTTCTTTCGCACTGGCTAGCCGTTCCAACGCATGATTGTGTCTCTTCATCTCAGCCTCATAACCTGAATGATTAAACTTTGAAAACATAAAGCCAGCGCCTGCAAAAGCCACTGCATTAAAAATCCCTCCAGCCACAACACTCACCATTAACTTACGTTGATTTGAATGGATCTGTCGGTATCCACTTTTTCGATTGTACCCATTTTACTAACAGCGTTCCTGCACCAACAGCCGCAGCAAGTTTCACTGTGCCTTTCACAGTCTCTGGTGTTCCCAATGGTTCTCCCAAAGCCCTTTTAGAAATCATGCTCACTGCCACAGCACCAGTCGTAACGAGTAGCGCGTCATACAATTCGTTCATAAGTTCTTTTCGATCGATCGCAGCCATATATACATTGTCGTGTGTTTTGTTCAAGAATCAAATGTGTCTAACGCTGGACGACAAGTTCTACGATTCTCTGACGCGCTAACCGCAGCACTCGCAGGTTCCAGTTGTGTTTCTCTTTCACTGCTAATTGTGTACCACAATGAAGCAGCAGCAATGATAACACCAAGTGTTCCGACAACATAGCCATAGCTCCACTCACTACCCCGTTCTTCGTTGACTATCATCTCACGCATTTTCTTTTCTTTCGCGGCTTTCGATATTTCAGCCAACTTTTTACCAGCAGCGACACGCTTTGGATCCTTCACCTTAACACTTTTCACATCAGCTGTGTTCTTAGCTTCAACAGCCGTCTGTGCATGGGTCTTCAACCATCTAATACACTATCACGTGTTATCTTACTCACAGTTGACCTCACAGGTATCTCACAGGTGTCTCACAGTTCCAGACCAAACGCACAAAAAAAAATTAGGATTTTTTCTGGGAGTATAACATAATGACTCGAACCCGAGAAATTAGCGAAGCGGAGATTGCTGAGTTTCGAAGAGACCACTTTATCAACGTGTCTATCCCACAAGACACCTCTGGACCCAACGTCTTAAAAGAGTACTTATCAGCCTTCACGTTGCACGACATCTATAGTAAAAACGAGGAGTCACCAAAACGATTCAACACTCAGACTCTCACCACAAAGCGTGTTCACGAGGCTTGGGTCAATCTTCAAGAGGACACAGCCAACTGGTGAGTTAATAAGTTAGCTAACGAGATCCCCGTGTGGTGTTACTTAACGTTCAAGCGTCTTATGTTAGCAGGTGGTGTCTACTTGAGCAACCCTTGTGAGTCCACCGCCACATTACTCGGTAACTACCTCGAAGTGTTCTTAACAACCCTTCTATGGAGACCATGCCCAACCAAAGCCAAAGCGTGGCTAGAGCTCGCCGCGAACCGTGACGTTAACGTTTGCATGGTGGGGTGTAATGATATACTGAGTGCGGACGACCTCGAGGACCACATACGCTCGTCCACCCATCAGAGCTTTGCACACGCGCGCAACGCGTACATGTGTTACCCATGCGGTGTGACCACGAACAACCCAATGCATCGCTCAAGACACGAGAGCTCGCAGTCCCATCTTAAAAACTTAGAGCTTCAGCGGATATTCAACAACGAACAGCAGTTGCCGCAACAGGAGAGAACATTTCTCTGGAGGTATAGTAATCATGAAGAAAGTTGGTAAACTAGAAATTGTGATTGGCCCCATGTTTGCAGGGAAAACGACAGAGACTCTTCGTAGGTTAGTCGCGTTAAGTAAATCAGGGCTCAAAGTCCTCTACATGAACAATGCAGGCGACACCAGGCGAACTGACCACACGTTCTCCACACATCGTCAGACCATTGTTGTCGGATCAGACAGTTTACCTGCCGAGTTAATCACCAACCTTCCGAGTTCTTCCGAAGTAACTGGCTACGACGTCATCGGAATTGACGAAGGCCATTGGTACTCTGATCTACTCCCAGTTATTCACGAGTACATCAAAGCAGGCATTCACGTCATTATTTGTGGTCTCATAACAACGGAGCATTTAAAAAGACTTGGTGAACTCGACACACTGTTTCCAATGGCAGACGACATCACGTTTCTAAAAGCGCGTTGCGTCGTTTGTCGTGACACTTACGGAATAACTGTTGAAGCACCATTCAATTGGAGATATAATCCAGGACCATCATTCGTTGGTGGTGCTGAGCAATATCGCGCAGTGTGCAGACATCATCCTTCCACATAAAATTAAGGGTGTTCTCGGATACCCCACTTTATTAAATTTAGACATTGGTCACATGAAGCGTCCAATGTACCGTAGAAACATTTTTTCACACTGTGGTCAGAAGGTTTGTGAAATAAAGAGAGAAAGTTTCGCAGATATTTTTATCAAGTTAAAAACGTCTTTAAAAAAAAGCTAGAACAGTTGTCACTTTAAACATCGTCTCAACAACGAGAACGAGCGCTAATTCGACTCATTACTCACCGTCTAAAAAGTCTCTTTACAATAGCGTCTCTCGTGGTTACTTAGCGCTGCTTTATTTTTAAATTTACGAAAACACTGGGAACATTGAAACCCAATGTCAAAGAAATATTTTATTACTGTAGTAATAGCGTCGTCGTACGAGTCACACAACAATGTTAGATAACCAGCGGACTTATATCTGAGTAGCAGAGAGTCTTGCTCTTTGGATGTCTTGCCTGTGCCACCTGGGTTCTTGAACTCAATCACAAGCCCGCTGTGCTGTCGGTTTGCATTAGCAATAACCAAATCAGGTGTTCCACGTTGATAACCTTTTTTCCACGAATTTATTCTTTTACTTGAGGTGTCTTGATTTTCACCACAAGCAGCTATCAAAATAGCTTCTGGATAATATTTCCTAAGAAAACCAACAACTTTCGTATGGAGATCGAACTCGGTGATCATTTTAAACTGATTGTGTTTGAGACCAACGTCAGCCAAACTTTTTTTAACGCTTGGTAAGACTTCTGAGTGCACCCACCTTCCGAAGTGTTTCGCGCGCTCTAGGTTACTCGAGAACACTAACGAGTAGACCCCAAGTTCGTTGATAAACGAGGCCTGCTCTATCTTCATTTTACAATCAGGTTCGACGTGGTCGTTGACTGCATCTTTTGGTCTAGCGTAGCCTAGAGCGCTTGCGACTTCTCTTGCTTTGAACCACGTGTCACCGTTGTGATTAACCGTTGTGATTTGATGACCATCGAAATCGAATAGTTGAAGCGCTATGGAAGTCATCGCTATATTATAGTCTCCCACAAAAAAAAACTACTCGATGTGGGCTCTAGGTTATTTATAGATCTGGTTTGTTGTTGTACCAACGCATCAGATGTGTTTTATTAGTCTTCAGTTTTCTACGTCGTCTGAAAAAGTTTCTAATATTATGAACCAGTTTTCTAAGCCAACTCATTACATAACTTAAGTCACGTCTCCTATCACCCCCACAGTGTCTGATTCTGCAGGTAACACGATAGGTTTGCCGTAAGTCTTTTTAGACCTCATACCAATCTCAGCATGGAGCTCGAGAGTCACGTCACCGCGGCCAAACGACCCACCAGCTTTGAACATGTGGTCAGTCGTTTTATTTATCTTATATATTTCATGGGGTCTCGAAATACACGCTCCCATTTACTTTACATTATATTCCTTCATCATTTCTCCACCCATGACTATGATGTCTCGGTTCGTCATGTGCACTCACAATTTTCACACCGTAGAATTCTATCAACGATGGGTACGCATAAGGTGCGAGTGGTACTCTTGGTCGGTGTATTCCAAAAATTGTTCCATAAGGTGTGCCTATCTTTTTCATATTCGCTACGAAGTCTGAATCGGTTGACTTAACGTTGTTGACCCTGACATGTGAATTGCTCATTTGCCAGTGTATTGATATCATATGCATTTTGGTGAGGTCAACACCACTTGGAATAGTGCATATGCTCTCCATTGCTGGGACGCTGCCACCATACGCGAGCCCGTTGGTCATACCAGTCTTGTACCCTATGAACTTGTCCCACTGACCGTCGTCGTTTGATATAATTGTCTCCCAATTTGATCCAGCAGTTCTCATAGGTAACCTCACTACGACAAAAACGGAAAGATCACACCATTGCATACTGGGGCAATTAAAATGAAGACCTGACTCAAGTGGGAGTGGTGTTAGCACAGGTGATAGAAAACTTTGGCTGTGACTGTTAATGCCAATAATAGGACCATAGGTCGGGTTGTTTTGCACTAATTTACTTGTTTCACCAATGGCTTTCACTTTGTTTGAACCATTGGTGTGAAATTCCGTGTTTTTCAAGGCGTGTGTGTTAACGTTGAAGTCGAGCACAAGATTATATGACTGACTCTTGAGTGATAGCAATTGCTTTAGAGTTCTTTTGTTGATAGCGTCTGAGTCATCGACTGGGTCTGCCACGTTTTTTATCGCTGAGCCTTGCATGTCTATTATTCCAGACATCCTTCCGCCGGTCGCGCTTAATTTGGGATCTTCGTCCAGATGTCTTTTCGTTCTCTTTAGTATTTTATCGTGAGGGTCGTCAGACTCATACCCGTAGTTTAGACTCATCACTACTTCAAGGTGTATTTGGTTAGTAGATAGCCAGAGACCGCTGAGAACCCTAAGATTATCGCTAGCGTTGTCGTGTCTGACTTACTTGTGGTGGTGGTGCGTGCTATTTGATTGGTGGTCACTGTTTTCTTCACGGGTGGTACCACGTTTTCTTGGTGGACTTTTTTAGCCACAGTCGTCGCATTCAAGTTAGTCACCACATTTTCTTGGTGAACTTTTTTAGCCACAGTCGTTGGCGTTGTCGCATTCAAGCGAGTGTTCACTCCAAATTTCATGGACTCTGTAGCAATCTTTAATAAGTTGTTGTACCCAGCGATTTTCTTCTTGAGTATCACCACGTTACTTGGCATCAACCATGTACTTGGCGACACTGCAAGATTTTGGACAACGTTGGTGTCTCTAATCGATTTATTCATGTTGAGAATCCATGTCGATACACGTGTTCTCGCTTGCGCACCAAGTGTGGAGTACACAAAGGCTTCTATGCTCTGATTTAGATATTGCAGTCCAATGTTGGTAAAGCCGTCTGACAATCGCGCGACGTATCGTTTATAATCGTTATGGACGTCGTTGAGTGTGAACACTCTGGATTCGCCTGTTGTGCCATCGCTCAGGACTTTATTCTGGTAGTAATGTTTTCTAGGGATCTTGGAGATCTCACCATATAATTCGGAAGCGTTGAATTCTCTACTTATTGACTTCATGGTCTCACCACCTTCCATTCTTCTCAGAAGTCTTCTAATGGTGAAGTACAAATGAAATCTCATCACACTTGTGACCACAGGGTGGACTTCTTGTGACACTGATAAAAGTTGCAACGACACTCCACAACAGAAACTAGCACAATACGTCGCAAACACAACACGATAGTAAGATTCGTTGTCGTCCCACTCTGATTTTGTCTTTGACGTGGTGATTTGTAAGACTGGTAGCTTTGACATGAAGTAGCTATTTTGGTTAACAAAGACTTTAAAGTTATTCACTGGATAATTTAACACATTTTCTGTTGGATAGCCATCCCAAAGCCCCCAGTGGTTTTTATGACCTTTTGGCAGTGGTTGGATAGTTCCACCACCTTGCCATATTATTGGGAACTTACTATTGTGTAGCCACTTCCACATGTTTTTATCATTTTTAAAGGTTGTGCTGAGGATGTCTGTGCTGAGGATGTCGTTGTTTCTGAAATACACATCGACACTCATGATTTTACCATCTTGCGAGATATTTGGATAGAACTCGAATTTGCTTAAAGTGGCGTGGGGGTACTTTTTGATGAGGTCTGCCTTTGCATCGTGTGTAGCCTTTGATGTGTTAGCCATCGCACGTTTGTAGTACTTCCCATAGTAGTCATGAAGGGCTTTCTGCATATAATATACCATATGTTATACATAATGCGAAAGTTGACGGTACTCATTGAAGGTGCGGAAAAAGTTGTGTCCTTTGACAACGCAATAACGATCGTGAGTGACAACCCATACATTATGGTCAAGACAGCTACCGTGTTTTGGGACTACGACAACGTACTGGCGAACACAATCGACTTTTCCTTCAGTGGCTCTAGTGGTCTCATACAACACTCACTACCTCAAGGACACTATAACTTCAACGCGTTGGTTGAGTACATAAGGCTCCAGATCCCCAACATGGGGTCAACTCTTGAAGTAGAGAAAACCCCACCTGGTGGGTGTAGAGTAAAGACTGCGACCCCGTTTAGATTGCTGAGGGTTGGACCTCTTCTTGGCTTTGCGGAAAACACACTAATCCTAAGTGGGAAGAGGTGGCACGTCAGCCCAAACAAGGTTGATATGTACAGAGGTCTGAAGTACATAGAGATCTCATGTGACATTGTTAACCCTGAGAGCAATGTGGGTATTGATGGAAAGCGTAGCAATGTGATCGCAACGTTGCCAATACCCACCGAACAGTCATTGAAGGGGTCAGTGCAACGCCATGTAGACATCGAATCCAAGGTGGGTGTTAAAAAAGGTGTTTACTCAAGTGTGACGTTTCGCGTCAAACCAAATAACGACGATCTCAAAATTGGCGCGGTGTTATTGGAACTGTATATTGTGTGAATTATATGGAACTTGGTGTGGAAACAGAGCAAGGGTTGAGAGACATTTATTATAATCCTAAGACAGGGTTCAGTGGTGCAGAGAGGTTGTATCAAAGTGCGTTGGGAGACGGATTGAAAGTAACTAGAAAAACAGTGAAAGAATGGCTGACCACGCAGGACACCTACACTAGGTACAAACCTATTGTGAGAAGACATAAGTTCCGCGCGACTTTTGTTGGATTTCTTGGTGAAGAGCTCCAAATGGACCTAGTGGACATGAGTAAGTACTCAAAACAGAATGGAGGGTATTATTGGATACTAACAGGCATTGAAATATTGAGTAGATACGCTTTTGGAATTGCAGTTTATAGAAAAGACACTAAGAACATGACTAAGGCTGTTGGAAAATTGTTGGTTGACTTTAAAGATCGGTTTGGGACCACACCTAAGTTAGCGCAATTTGATGACGGGACTTGAGTTCTACAACGTTGGTGTGAAAAGTTTGTTGAAAAAACATGGTGTTTGAATATTTCAGCACTAAGAGTGATAAAAAGGCTGCTGTTGTCGAGCGCTTCAATAGAAGTCTCAAGAGCATTATGTGGAAGTACTTTTACACTCGTGGGACGTACAAATGGATTGGGACTTTGGACCAGTTTGTGAGCAATTACAATAGCAGTGTGAATCGCAGTATTATGATGAGGCCGAAGGATGTCAATAAGTCAAACGAAGGCGAAGTGTGGACCACTTTGTTTTGGTCACCAATTTGCGGACAACCCATTGCCGAAGTTTAGAGTTGGTCAATCGGTGAGAATTAGTAAATACAAGAGTGTGTTCACAAAGGGCTACGAAGCCAACTTCACTGAGGAGCTGTTTAAAGTGGTAAAGGTTATTCGTGGTGATCCGAATGTGTACGA
Source organism: Chrysogorgia sp. JL179-B06 (assembly GCA_035772405.1). Taxonomy (NCBI): domain Eukaryota; kingdom Metazoa; phylum Cnidaria; class Anthozoa; order Scleralcyonacea; family Chrysogorgiidae; genus Chrysogorgia; species Chrysogorgia sp. JL179-B06. Next base: position 715,028 of record JAYKKM010000094.1, on the reverse strand, counting down.
AATTGAGGACATAAGTGGTGAACAGATTATTGGTAAATTTTATGAACAGGAATTATCGCTGGTCAATAGGAAACATGGTGATGACGTGTACAGAGTTGAAAAGGTGTTGAAAAGAAAGAAAGTCAGAGGGAAGAAGATGGCGCTGGTTAAATGGTTGGGTTATGAGAGCAAACATAATTCGTGGATACCAGAAAGCGACATTCAAAATGTGAGCTAATGTAATATGGCTGAGAGTGGCTTCGACAACCTCGAGACGGAGGGCTCTGATGAATACAAAGATATGAGTGACGACGAACTAAAGTATAGTTTCGAAAAAGCCACCCAAGACAGTGAGCTAGCTTGGGACGACCCAAACGTCACAGTCGGCGAGAAAGTTAGACTAACTAAAGTGAGAAGCGGGCTGGTTCGTGAACGTGGTAGAAGGGAGCGTCGACGCATGGAGGAGGCCTTTAGCAATATTGAGACGCGGATTAGTGACATTAATAATTCATGAAGAAAACACAGGCGTTCGGCGTTCGAACAGGCGTTCGTTCTGCTTTGGGGCGGGTAGCCTGCGTGCAGACGCCTGATTTTTCTTCGTACTCACTCTAGCCCAACTTGCTTCTAAAAGTTTCCCACTTTAAACGAACGCTGCACAATGCCTTCAGTGCCTGATTACAGAAATCAATGCGTTAAAAATTATCCTTTGTAATATAAGACAAGCGAGCGGGCAATATGCGCGCCATGTCCCTAAAAGTAGCCCGAGTTAACGCCTAGCGGGCGTGTTATTATAGCGCTCCTAAGGTGGCCAGTTACACGGGCGTCGATTTTTTAACGCAACATGTTCATGCTGCAACAAAATCACTACTGTTAAGTATGCTCAATATTCGGCCTTAAATTTAGTGTTGGGTAGGATGAATGTGGGGGCATACTTCACACATTCAATTCTATTGCGGCAATATGTTGTGTTAAAAACGTCGCTCGTGCAACATCTCAGTTAAAGTTCATAATCATATATGTGTTTCTATAAGCGCTAAGCGTTTGCATGTGGGATGTCGGTAGTTGATTGGACGTTATGACATATGGTGTCTAACAGGAGGTGTCTAACAAGACATCAGAAGTTTAAAAATTGAACAGGCAATGTCTCATGAAGCTTATTTTCAGAGTAGTTGCATGGTTTAACAAACGATCGCCGATCGTCTGTTATGGGGTGTTTATATGAAGAGGGCCAGCCTTTTTGTTAGGGCAAGCCTCTTGTTAGGGCTAGCCCTCTTTTTCGAGTAAAAATTTGTTTGCGTTTACATGACAAGAGGGCCAGCCCTCTTAGGCAATATTTCGCTATTGACAACCTGGGATCCCGGCCGCCTAGGAAGGATTGAAATTTCCTATGAAAACACACTCAATAGGGCTAGCCCTCTGCAGGGCTAAAATAGTAATGATAATAATAATAATGAACTATATTTTCAGAAGGTATATACATCTTTATACAGTGGTATTCCGCCAGATGGCCTTTTTCTCACTAATACTAATACCAATAACAAGAAATTACTAAATAACATTAAATAATTACAACCTATTTACCGCGGTATACATGTACAGACTAAATTGTGTTAACAATTTCTACAGTATAAAGCTCCTCTAAATGGGATAATTTAAGTCCAAAAGTAGTTTTTAAAGGATTGTAAAGATATATTATCTACATATCTTTCATATTATTTGGAAGAGAATTAAACAACATAGCTCCACTATATGATATTTTAGTTTTGGAAATCTCACTGTACCTTTGGGAGTTTAAGATCTATTAAAGATGATAGCTTGTCCTAACAGAGTGTGTTTCATTTATAAACTGGAATAAATCCAATAAATTATATGGGCTTTGTTCTTTAATACATTAAATACTATAAGAAGATTTCTCATTTTTATTAGGTTCTATCGCAATCCAACAGTTTTTGAAAGAAGACAACAGAGGGAGTATCAATAAAAGTCTGTAAAATTATCCTTGCTGCTACTTTTTGAAATTTCTGTAGATCATTAAGTCGCTCATTCGATGCATTATTACTTATCGGATTCCTCTGAGCCCAATATTACAAAATATTTAAGTCGAGAATTCAATATTGGGCGAGACCGAAGGTCGAGCCTAATGTTGCAAGTCGAGACTTAAATATTTTGTAATATTGGGCGAAGATGAATCCAATAGGTGTTTTATTATATCGAACAAAATATCTTAACACAAAGATGTTTCTTCGCACGTAAACAGACAGACAGTCAAGACTGTTCTTATGTTCTTCACTTAATATGTTCAAAACTGCTCCGGTTTTGGTTTTTTTATTTTTAACCGTTGTATTAATTATTTTTCATTTTTGCTTGGTTGTAAAGTTAATAAACAAATGAACAATAAATAAACAGTCAAAAGACTCAAAAGGTTGCTGGGCGTCAAAAAGAATAATAAAAAAACTCGGAAAAACACATCACGTTCCGCGAGAAGTATTTCAACCAATGAAATTTCGATTTAGATAAAAGGCACGCGAGTGACGTTGCTTTGCACGTGAACAGTCCGCGTAAACAGTCCAAAGGTTACTGCCCAATATGTAGCTGTCCTACATCGTAAAATATTGGGCTGCCACGTGATGCTAATAGAGACAATTGATTGGTGGATTCTGTGTGAGTGTATAATAATGCCCCATGTAGTACAGCAATACAATAAATGAGGATTTATTAAAGCATTATAGAACATAATACGAGAGGTTCTGCCTTATACGTTTCAATACAAATAGTCGTTTGCTTATAATTTGAAACAAGTTACTTATATGATCTTCCCAATGGAGTTGGCAGTCGATATTATTATATAAGGAATTTACCTCCTCTATCACTAAATTATTCACTTTCGTTACAAGCTGATCAGGGTCATTAAATTTCTTCTTAGAGTATATTTTTATACTCTGGGTTTTTTTCAATTAAGGTCATTAGATTGACCCAATCCGATCCAACCCAATCCGATCCAACCCAATCCATTGACCCAATCCGATACTAGATTGATATTATAATTTAACTTAATATAATCACATCAGCCATTGATGTACTAGAGACAAACAGTGTAAAGTCATCGGCGAAATTAAAGGATATTGTGTTAATATGAATTAGAGAAAGATCACTATAGAATTGATCCTTGAGGAACACCACGATTTAATTGTATAGAGAATCAGATAAGGATATTTTGAATTGTAATCTTTTAGATCGATCGGATAAATAAGAATGAAACCATTTTATTGTATTTTGATCAAAGTGATTCATCTCTAATCAAAAAATAATAATAAATCGAAGCTCGGTATGCGCGATAAAGTTTGCCTTTACTAATATTTTTGGTCAATTTTTTTATTTTACAAGTTGTGTTTTCTCATGTGTTTGTTGTTAATTCAAAGCGTGTTTGCGAAAACATGATTTCGGACTTCGTGGGAATGCTGTCTAAGTAGGTAAACAGGCCAACTGGAGGAGAAATCCAACCACCTATAGCCCTACCAAAACAACTCATGTAAACACGATGTAAATTCCAGCCCTGTTGCTAACTCTGTTAGTCTCTTCCAATATACTCATGAAAGTCGTTAACCTAAAACCGTAACATGTGTTTGTTTTCTGCGTGATCGCTCTAGTTTATCTCCTACCAAGAGGGCTGGCCGCCTGGCCCTCTTCAAATAAACAGTAAACACCCTCTTAGTTAATACATCAACCTCGGTAACACATCTTGATTTTCAGAACGTTGCCAGAACGTTTGATTTGATTTACTTTGTCGACATGCTGTCACTCAACATTGTGACGACGTAATTTAATTTTTCGACTCCGCAGAACGTCGTAACTATTGATTAATGTTACGATGTACAAATTATTACAACAAGTGACAAAAGGTTTAAAAAAATGTTTATTATTTTTACATTATGGTTTTTCTTAAAACTGTTCACTGGGATATTATTTTCTTCACAAGATTACGTTTTCCGACTGGTTTCTTGATCGCCAAGAGACAAAAGCATATAAGTTATAACGATCTTTACTCCAACGGCTTCTAGTCTAATACCCACCAGTCCAGCTGTTCAGGCAATGTCAAGCTGTGAATTTTTATGATTCTCTTGCGTTAATCTGCGTTCGTCTCGTGAGTTTTACACCAAGAATCGCTATGGATTATAGTTACTCTGAAGTTGTGCAAGGCAAAGTTATTTATTACATCATTAGCAGACATTAATTATCAATATTTCAAACGTTTCAAACATGAACGATAAATAATTTCTAAGTATATGTAAACAGAGGTATCGCCTCCTCCGCAGGTTCTCCGCATGAGGTAACTCTGTGGCATCCTAAAAGGTGATCACGCGGGTCAATATGGCGCACGTGCAGATCATCTATTCGGATGCCACAAAGTTGCCTGCGGCCGAGGAGGCTAGTAAACAGCTTAATTACGAAGCGTATCTATTTTCGCGTGATATAATAGGCACGTATGTTATGCACTTAGCTTACACTCGGTAATCCCAAATCTGTTTTTCAGAATTGAAATTGATTAAATATTGACGAGATAACATTCAGAAAACTACGACGAAGTGGCCTTTTGCGACGAGCTTTTGCGATTTGTGGTCTACGTATACAGGCGTACGACCGACGTGTACTGGGGACCATTATATTCTGATTGCGAAACAAAATATATTCTTTGAAATAATTAATACATATTTTTGGTCTGAAAGGCGGGCAAGTGTTATTGCGGAATGCATTTATAGTTCAATAATAGAATACAAGACATCAAACTTTTTTCACTTCAAGCAGACGCTGAATTTGTACAATGCTGCATATTTCCACCCCATCGTGTTAAAATGGCGTACGTGGACAACAGTTTAAGTGTATTACTGCACATTTTATAAATTAAGGGCTGACGTTTTATATAAGTATCCCGAATTTAAAAAACCCAAACCTTACCCTAACCCAACCCTAAACCTAATACTAACCCTAACTAGAAATAACAGCTGATTTTAATTTCGAATTTTACTACCGATAGTCTATGTGACGTCATTTTATTATTCACCAAATTAGGTTGTTGAATTAGCCGCTTACCTCAACGGTTTTCTTCTATATCTTCCTTCAAGAATAATTATAAATTTGTAAATTAATAAATAATATGAATGATAGTTGTGTAAAGTGCAATGGAGAAAGAAAATGTGATATGTAATTTATCATGACCAATCGTTTTACTGAACCAAGGGAGCACGGCAGAACGGGTCATGCATTAGCGCCATTTTGATTATTTAGAGCTTCGGGCATCGCGACTCCTGCGATACACTAATGATACATACCGTATAAATATCCAAAATCAAGGATATTTCTGTGGAACAAGACCCAAGCAGAATACACGCGTTAGCCAGAATAAAATATAAATGACGTAGGAAACTGCGCCTTGAGTTAAGCAATCTTGATCAAATTTTCACAGTTTAAAGACAAATGACTGTAGAATATATTGATGTATGTACAATTAAAGTTTTAAACCTCGTCTACTTTGGCGAAAGATTAAAAACGTACTCACTTCGCGCCGAGAGTTTTGTTACGCTAACCGACAAATTTTGTCGGAAACCTATAATGAACTGTTCTACAAAAGTGTGTGCGGTAGCTATGGGTTTTCTATGTTGTTTATGAGATATCAGGCATTCTTTTTCAACCTTTGTTTAGTCCTCTATATAACGTAAATCTTAGTCGATGCTTAAAAATTAAAAATAAATCGTATAGCTACCGCACACACTTTTGAAGGCTCATTTTATTCTGTATGCACTGCGAAAATTTGAAGAAAATCGAACAAAACCAGTGCGTAACAAAAGTCTTTGAATACGGTAGTTTGGCAGAAAATCCAACGCGGAGGGGTTTTCGATCTGGGCAGAAAACCCCGCCTACTTCCGTCAAATAACATTGTTTTGATAATATTTTTCTTGACATCAGATGTCGCAACACAGTTATGCCGCGCTGGCTACGTGCAGACTCTACAATCCAGAATGATTCTCACCTTCACATTTGATATCGCGCAAATAGGTTATGTTTCTCTGAGCATGAGTCAAAACTTGTCAATAGTAATTATTTTTGCGGCAAAAAATCACAACCAGAAATTTTGATCACTAAATATCTCAATGAATTTTTCTTTATATGGAATTAAAATTTCGCCATATTTTAGTACTTAGTTTAAAGTAACTAATTATGTAAAAAAAGCAATTCGTGATTTCCAACATTCGGTGTGAAGTAACCTCAATCTCTTAATGTGTTTTATCTTTCCGGCTCGGTTGTGTACACTGACTTGAAACACCAAAAGCAACAGTCACGCAAGCCATTATATTTTCCGGAACAGAACACCTGATACGCACAATGGGTTTGTATAATATGCAAATCGTATACTATACCGGGGTATATCTAAGAACTGACGTGCTCAAACGACCAGCGCTAGGGCGGCGCGACCCACCGGAAAATTTAGAACGTATGGGCTCTACAAAATCATCGGCTTAGAAGGCATGTGCTAAAACCTGGACGACGGAAAAGGCATACCCGAATTAAACGAATACGTATATGTATTTGCCCTTCGACAAATCAACATCTGCCATAAAAGTAATCAACACCTGCTGTTAAACGAGCGAATCTTACAATTGTGTTATGGCAGGATTTCAAACAAAGCAAACCTACAAATTTGATCGGTCACGTTTACTAGCCTGCACACTCCCGAATTCCCTTCATTCCTACAAAAGAAGAGCATGTGGAGGTAGTCTGCGATAGCAGTACTGTGGAGGAGACAGGCGGTTTAATGCTTGAAGTGATGTGTAATTGTCCTGTAATTGTCCTGTAATTGTAACTGAAACTGTGAGCAATTGTATGGGTATTTAATTTGAGACAAATTAGTTATATAATAAGTTATACAAGTAATTTTATCTTAATCCCTTAGATTTCAGGATTTTCGACCAACAATAGATTCTGAGAAAAAACTGATAACTTCGTTTGATGTATCGAACTTATTCTTTACGTAGTTTACAATTAGTCTATGATTGCTGGCGGTTGAAAGTCTTGAAACGCCTATTGCTAAAGGCCACAACACCTGTTGCTAAACATATTAGAAAAAAAGTAGAGTGCTGCGAAGGAAATATTGTAGGAGGTATTTACATGAAAGAGGGCCACCCCGCTTGGTAGGACTAGCCCTCGTTGCCGAAATATTTTTATTTTACAAGTTGTGTTTGTTCATGTGTCTTTTATTAATCCAAAGCGTTCTTGCGAAAACATCGTTTCGGGCTTCGTAAACAAGCCAACGCGAGGTGACATCCAGCCCTCTTACTGGGGCTAGCCCTACCAAAATAACTCGTGTAAACACATGTAAATTCCAGAGCTCTTGCTATAGGGCAAGCCCTTCGCAGACGGCTGGCCCTCTTCGTATAAACACCACCTTACACAACAAAACGAAATAGTTGGTTAATTAGCTGCCGAGATTTTAAGAACGGCATACAGACTTTCGAACGGAGACTATTTTCTTTGTTTTCTTATTTTCTAAAAGCAGATACCCCATTGTTATGAATGTGGGATTATGTACTCGTGTCATAGTGAGATTGAATGTTTCTGACGTGTATAAGCTAATGAGCCATCCCAGAAAGTAGAGAAAACTTTACCCACCACGGCTGAGAATCGAACTAGCGACCCGTTGCTCTATACCATTGTTCTCAACATGGCTCTGTATAGCTCAGTTGGTGTTAATAATGGTGTAGTTACTGACATTTTGGAATATGATTCCATTGATGCCGCAAAGCTAGCTAATTAAGCTAAGCTTGTTATATTAAACTTATGAATGTGGGTTTGTGTACTTGCATGTTAATTTAAATGTGAGATTGAAAAATGAGATTGGAAATATATAGTGAAATTGGAAATGGGAGATCGCTGGTTTGCCGCGAAACAACTGCCTTTTGTATGGTTCAATGCCAAGGTAATTTGAATAATAATTAAACGCGAAATTATAAGTATAACTACGGCAGCAAAATATTAAATTTAACAAGTAGATTACATTTTTCCGTGTGTGTGTATAGATCACAGATGAAGTCACAATGTGTTAAGAAGAACTGACACGAGACGTAGTCGAGTGGCGTGACATTTTGTTCTTTACATGGTGTACTGGCTTCATCTATCATCTATAACAGTGCACACAAACAGAAAAATGTAATCTATTTGTTTTATACTATAACAAAATTACACAAAAAAGTGTTTTTCAGCCAAGTATTTGGGGCTTAAAAGTTCGTAGGTAAAAAATGAACACGCCGTTTGACGCCATCTCTGTGTTATGACAAAACAACGCACGCCATTGGTCCGTGATACTTCCTGTGAGCCGTCATTGGCAAGTGACGTCAAACGTGCGTCTATACTGTGATAACAAATAGCAACGAACCAATAAAAAAACAGAATGAACAAAGAATAATGTATAAAATTACATAATTACATAAGCTTGGTTATAAAAGTTGGTGAATCTGTTCATTTCTTAACACTTTTTGTGACACGTAGTTCAAGGAAAAAGGAAAACAACTCGGTGAGTTTTTCGAATATGTTGTTAGAAAATTTGTAATCCTGTTAGAGATACGCATGTTTTAGTGCATCTGTACATTTGTTCACTTGTGCGTCGGTGTATCTGTGTATTTTTTTGACTTGTATTTGTAATGCCAATGTACCGGTGGAGAATTTATACTCCTTTGTTTTTGTGCATTCGTGTATCTGTACATTAAGTGCATCTGTAGTGGCTCTGTGTATCTATATGTATCTTATGCATATCCGTAAGGGTATGACTAAACGGAGAGTTATTTTCAGAGAGTTAAATCGGGGAATTAGCATTTCGAAGAGTTAAGTTGAACCACGCTCATTTCACGCCCACTTTTTTCAATGGCCACACCCAATTTGTTAACTCTCCCGACACGTATCGCAAGAAAGTTAACTTTGATTTAACTCTGTTCCCGAATAATTGTGAATCTTGTGAATCTATTTGGCGCCGCAGTTGATTCATACGCCGAGTACGTAATCATAGCGCGTTCAGCATTTTGGTATTGAAATGCATTTTTATAATCTATGCATTAGATACGGAACAATCTGGAGTAAGAATCACATCCAAACACGTAGGCAATATAAATCCATATCATTCGACGTTAAAAACAATTATATAACACAAAGGTTACTAACTATCCTAACACAAGCACCTAATATTTTATTTTCTTGCTTGAACAAAAAGTGTGATGTTTGTCATCATGTGTACCCAGCTGTTAATGTAGATATCGCGAATTAAAGGAGCAGTGTCACCATTTGCGCATCTTTCTGCGCATCGTAAACTTGAAAAACTACAGCCTTAGTTTTTCAAGTTTGTCATTCCAATATGGCGGCCGAATCTAGTGGAGCGCACGGTGGAAAGCGCGATAATTCTGGTCGAAAAAGGAAACATGAAAGCTCAATCGGTGCACAGAAACTGTGGAATAGTCAGCACAAACGTGTTTATTTGTCGTTGACAATATTTGGGGCATGGAAAGCTGCCAAAGCCGAAGCTGGATATGCTTTATCCAACGACAGTGAATTTGCAGCCCATTTGCTCTCACTGGAATACCGCAGAAGGTGCAGTATATATTATTTATATCTGGTTTCTTGTTTGAGTTAGAGTTTTTATATATGGCTAGAACAAATTTTTATTGCTTTATTTTAGATCAGATCTTAATATTCCGAAACAGCGACAACGGAATCTTCGACGCACAGTCGACGTGGAACAACCACAACAAGCAAGCGAAGGCACAGACTTTGAAGGCAAGCTAGCACGATTGTTAAACGAAATTTACATAATGTGAGCAAATTTGAATATTTACCGATGATCAATATTCAACGAGATATAATAAATAAATCGCGATATGTTTATCTAGGAATGGGTCCACAAACTTCTACACCATTCAAAATTATTAATATGCCTTTGACGATATCAGAATCGCCAATCAGCTCTGAAACGCAGCAAATACAAGCGGACCAGGATGTGGAAATGGTTAGCATTTTGGAGCCTGAAATACCTCTTCAAGAAAGGTAATTTTACAACATATATACATAAGCTGCTAAAATATCAGAGCCCATATATATTTATTTATATTCGGACACGTCTAGTTTTAGATCTGAGACCCACACGAATTATATGAATACATCTTTGTTTACGGATGACGAAGGAGATTCAACAAGCACTGACTGCTGTAGTAGCTCTGAACAAGAAATCAGGTACCATATGTTCATATTATTTTTTATTCTTCAAAAAATGAAGATATTGTAAGATTTTGTTTGAATAATAAATGATATTGAATCACACAATAAATGCAAGCAGGGGTTTCAGTTAGTTTGGGGCTGTTTTGCTTTTACGTGGTATTTTATTTTTAAAGTAGGTCATGTGGGTGGGAATTTTGGCTATATTATATTCATATCCAGGTCTGATCTATTATCTCTGCATATAAATGTGACACTGATGAATTCATTTTGATTGTTTTGCAGTCAACATGATGTTTCTCAGTTAGCCATTGCTGATTTGAATGCTGATAGAGATCTAGGCGAGCATGATTCAGAGGATGATAGGTAAGTTGGACTTCCATTATGCCAATACAGCTTTTTTGCTGGCTAAAATTGTTGGCTAAGATATAAGTAGATATAATTTTTTTGCCTTCATTTATAGTTCTCTACACTCCACACCTGGTTCAACTTACGATTCAGATGATGAATTATTGGATGAGGAAATATAGTAAGTATATTGTGGCTATTTTATCCTAGATTTAGGTCGCTTGGTTGTACCTCAGATTTCAAGTATATGTATTCCAAGCATTTGTGCTATATACAGTAACATCTCAAATAATCTGAAACAATGCATGATACCCTTTTCCGAAAAGTACATCATCTTGGCCTCGTTTTCGTGATAGAGATGCTGGGCTTTAACTTATGTGTCACATACATGAAAACGAAGCTTTGTAACAATGGTGACATACTTTCCAAAAGGGTGTATTGCATACCGAGAATAAAACAGTTGTGAGACTTTTAAATAAACTAGTGAAGTACTGGTTCTTGTAAGCAAGACACATTTTGTGATTTTCTTTTTCAATTATAGCAACACTTGTTATTTTTAGTGTTCCAATGATTTTTGACAGGGCTTACTTTGATACATTTTATATTTAAAATGCTCAAGTCTTATCATATGTATATGAAATGATTTTCCTTTTTAACCTAATTTAACATTTTTTTAAATGTCGTTAACAGTTCAATGGGTTCTGCTGATGAGTGGGAACCTGAAACAACTGAACAACATTGTGACACCCCAATCAGCAATCAAACCTTGTCAAGTCAGAATCTGGCCAGTGGCAGCAGTGTGACAATGTATGGACCGCATCGTAAATTGAGCAGAGGTGATGAAATGCATAATGTTCAGGAACAATTTAAAATGGTTACAGAAAGAAAAATTATTTGTTCCTTGGATTTGTTGTTGCAACTGTTTCGAGCTCGTTGTCAGACACCTGGTTGTGTTGGTGTTCCCGCAGTAAATCACCACTTTATTGGCACAGCCATTGTTATCAACTCCACTTGTTCATCTGGTCACAATAATAGATTTTGTTCATCACATGAACTACTTAATGGACTGTATGTAAACAACCTTCAGGCAGCTGCATCTTTACTATTATCAGGCAATAACTTTGGTAAAGTTGAACGTTTGGCAAAATTTTATGGTTTGGCATTCATATCAAAGAGCACATACTACAGGTTTCAACGATTATATTTAATCCCTGAAGTCAATGAATGGTGGTGCTGGATGAGGAGAGAACTCCTTGGTGAATTTTCTGGGAAAGATATTGTTGTTGGTGGTGATGGCCAGTGTGACTCCCCGGGTTTCAATGCCAAAAATCTTTGTTATTTCTTTGTTGAAGTTGATACAACTTATATTATTGACATTGAAATCCTGGATAAGAGGCATGTTGGTCTAACTTCTAATAATATGGAAAAAGAAGCAGTAAAGCGTGGGTTGGAAAGGCTGATTGCAGATGATGTCAAGGTTGTGGAGTTGGTGACTGATGCTTCAACTTCTGTTAAAGGACTACTTGGTTAGTAAATTTTAAATTATTGTAAATATTTTACTTGATAACTATTTTCATATTTGCCTACACTGTGGTGTTAATTACTTGGTAATTAGAGGTCATGATGTCATCCATAATTATCAACATTTTCATTATAAATGTTCAACATTCAACTATGCTCTGTGAATTATCATACTGTAAACTGTTTTTATATTGCTTTCCAGAAGCCCAGTTTAAGGATGTTGTCCATAGCCTTGATGTTTGGCACAAGTCTAAAAGTATTAAGAAGTGCCTGGCAAAGGTGGGTGCCATACTAATCTATAACCTTAATGCATGCCCAAATATATGTTGGTGACTAAGGTCACTAGTATAGATGCATCATACTACGTTCCATTGGAGGCAGCATTGAACAATATTCAAGATGTTGGTTGAGGACACAGTAACTGCCTGAAAAATATCGCAAAACACCTCAATGCTATGAGCAAATTCCTTTCATCTTGTCTTGAAGTGCGTGTGGTGGCAGTTACAACCTTCAAACACCTTTTTGAATATATATCATCCTATAAGTTGTCATTACTGTACATGCGTATGTTTTTTTTTGTATATTTGATTTTAGTTGAGCAAGCCAAAAGCAATGAAAAAAATAAAAGACTGGTCCAGCCACATCGTAAGGCATTTCTGGTACTGTTCCAGTGAATGTCGAAAGGACACCTCTACTTCTGATGAAGAAGCATTGAAAGTTATGAAGGTACTTGCTTTCAAGGTTATGTAACTAGCATGTGTTGCATGTACTCAAATTAGAGCCCCTTTTCGCAAAAAATGGTATTTTTCTTATAGCAACTAATTTTGTTAAATTCTCACATATAACAAGTACTGTAACTCACCTCTTGTCTGTCTTGAAAATTTGAGATAAGCACACATTATTCAAAATAGTAGCATTTAGTAATTACAGTAAAATGTGACCAATATAATTATATATTTATTTTAAACAATTTCTTTAGGACAAATGGATAGGATTACTGCACCATGTGTGCAATGAACACACATGGTTGGGAGGAGAGTGCAATCATGATGAAGAGGAACATGATGAAACTCTTGAATGGTTTGACCGCAGGGACAAGGACTTCATTGAATTACAGAAAGTCATCCTCAACTCAAAATTGCTGGCTAGCTTCCAATATTACACCCGTTTCAGGTAAAATGTCATTTTCCACAGGCTAACTTACCTATCATAATATAGCATATATCAACATGTTTGAATAAATAAAATATATGTTACTGTTTTAGTGCCTAATTATATTTATATTATCTTTGTAGACACACAGGAAGCATTGAATGTGCTAACGGCCTTAGTCTGGTTTACACATCCAAGCAAGTGCCTTTAAGGTTAGGTTTTAATTATATATGTTGCCAATTTCCTAATTAATATAGAACATAGTTTTTAGATATTGAAGATTTAATTTTAGAAATTAATCATTCTGCTGTATTAATTCTAGTTACAAAGCATACAAGGCCAGAAAGCAGCTCACGGCAATTGATTGGAATTATCATATAAATCTTCCTCAAGCAAAGACAAATTCTGGGGAGGAGCGTATTACAAGAAAATACAATGCCAGAACCAGGCAGTGGGATGTAAAGATTGTGAAAGTGGCAAAGGGATATGACTACATTCCAATACTCATTTCCAAAATTTTGAAACGGAGGCTGCAAGATGTGGACAGTGTAACACGAAATGTGTCTTTGAATGAAAGTGACCCTGCACTTATCTCACCAACTATAGCCCATGTCCCTCCACCTCCCACAAAGGAAATTGTACGAAGAAAAAGCAGATTTTCAAAGAAATAAATGTAAAATAATGTATTATACTTCAATAAAACTAAATCATTAATGTGCAGAAAATACCTATTTCCAGTCTGTATAAAGTGTTAATAGGCCATTCCATTTAATATCCACCCCCACCCCTGACAGCTACGTTCTAAAATATTTTTCTAGCACCCTTTGGAAATTTCAGAACTTTATTATGTAAACAATGTCCTCATTTGCTCTCACACCTAAGAAAATTTGCATTTTTATGGGGGTTGTGGATATTATCTAGAATTGCCATATATATTTGACTGCAACAATTAGTGCTCCCTATATCCCATATAAACACCAGTAATTGCTGGAAATCGTTCCCTAATTTTCAATACTACACAAGAAGGGCAAACTCTTCTATTTCCTCTGCCCAAATGGCCATGGCGTGCTAATATAAACTGTCTATAAGCAGCTTTTCGAAATGCCCTTGTGCTATTGTCTTCTCTGTCATTACGGATATCGCCTGTATTTCGAATGCAAAGTTCTAGAACATCTGGGTCGAGGCTTAGTTTGGCAAACCGAGATGAATTGGTGATGCATTTTTTTTGCTTACAACATTTGTTTTCAATTTCTTGCGGCATTGGTCGACATTTCCCACATTTGCACCAATCTGGCACCGCCCCATGGGGGGTATCCTGTGATGGGTTGGGGGTGGACAGCTCAGAAGAATGCTGCGAAGGCTCCAAACCATGTTCATCCATATTAAAATGATTGCCAGTATTGGATGATTCACCTAAACTTTCACCATTATCATCCAGATCATCTTCCATGATCAAAAGAGTTTCGATGTAGTCCATACTTCCAATACCTCTTCGAAGACTACGGATAGCTAGCTTTCTTACCATACCATCATCCAGTGTATCTATAAAGTTCTAAAATAAATACACTATGTTTATGGTTTTGGTATATATAACATAGTCCAACTATTTGGCTGTCCATCAGGATTTAAACCTACTACACTGTCCTTCAGGTGCAACTCAGATATAGATTCATGTCTCGTTGTTTATGAGTTGAGTCTAGTGCAGGGTAAGGAGGATTAGGGTGAGCAATGAAATTGTCAGCGAGTTATGAATCTATAACCAGCAACTTTCTGATCTGACTCACTGATTCAGGCCTTGGCACAAGTGTTAGGATTCAGCACATAGTAAACAGTGAGACATATTACATCAATAAGCTACACAGTGAAATACATACCTACAGTATGTTTACAGCTGTAGGTTTTTAAAAGGGAATTAATACATCTAGTTCTACCTTATATCAAAGCACAACGTAAAACAATCTACCTTCACGACTTTATGTTCCTTTTCCCGTTGAATTTCTTCCGTCTCCCCAGGTTTGTCAGTTAGGCGAAAGCCTTCGCCTTGTGTTCGTCTGCCGCGGCTTTCTCGTTCTCTATCATTCTCACTAGTCTCCTGTAACAAAAATATCCGTCATTAATTCTTCATCAAAACATAGTTGTAATAGAACACAATCTGAGAGTTTTGCCTTGTAGATTTACCTTATTTTTGCACGGTTTAGCACGTGTACCACACCGACATTCGGTCGAACACAATATATTTTTACCCTTGCAAGGACAACCTCGCGTTCCATTTTCCTTCCTTTTAACGCTGCAAGAGCTCTTACAATCACAACGATCAACCTATAACAATGTAAACAAAAATCAAGTACTTTCGAATCCGTTTAATGCGAATATATTTAAAACATATGCAAAAATATGGAGATTTTTACTCACCGTGGATGACATTACGCGCCCAAAACAATATGGCAGATTGTGGAAAACCGAACGATTTACGAAACATTCCGAAGTTTTTCAACGATGCGCATAAAGATGCGCAAATGGTGACACTGCTCCTTTAAGGCTTGTCAGACGGCGTACGTTTCGTGTGCCGAAACCAACAGCGAAGATTAGGTTTATGGTAAGTACGGCATCGGAATCAAACATATACTACAACAATTGTTATTTGGTTCGACCTAATTGATTAAGATCGACTGATTTTGTCGTACTTAATGGTTTCGCGCGGCGTTGATTCAGACGGCGAAGTTTTCATGTATACGAAGATGACAGGTTTAGTTTGTCTGTGCCGCAGCTATATACCTGCAGACTACATACCTTTCTCCAAAGATCAACCGAAAAGCGCAGTAACATGGGGTGTGTCCTCTTTCTCCGTTGTATACGTGATACGTGCATACATGGTTAGCTGTATTACCCTACTTACCGTTTCTTTTCTCTCGCGAAATTGGATAAGTTTCTTAAAAAACATTTTCTTGCTGAGAAAAACTATCAGCAGTATTTGGAAACTGCCAGAATAGTTGTTCAATTTATACTCGACCCAATACGTACAATAAACGATGGTCAGGTAGGAATGGTTCAATATCGATTTGTTCCTTAAGGATATGTTCCTTTTGCTTCCTATCAAGGAGTTTGCAAATAATAGGTCGAGGACTATGCCTAGGTGATCCCTTGGGTAGGACTACCAATGCGATGAGCTCTCTCAATCCCACCGCTCACTATGACCGTTTGAACGGTTTTCTTTAAGCGTTCGAACAGATAGTAGCAAGCTAGCTTTCAGACAGTACAAACGGATATGCGCAGCAAGCGCGTTGAAAAGTTTTACTACACGCGTTAAGACACCGGATTATGGCGGCAATGGTTGAAATTTTTGATCTCAAACGTAAAAATAAACGGTTTGCTTGAACGATTTTCTCAGTACATTTGGCAAGGTTCGCTTTAATCCAACGACTCATTGTAATACTTTAAGAACCCGTTCGCACGAGTCCGGTGACTGTCTATGTAACTCTCGCGTCGTCTTCAGGAAGAGAGTTAAATCAAAGTTAACTCTTGTCGGGAGAATTAACAAATTGGGTGTGGCCATTGAAAAAAGTGGGCGTAAAATGGGCGTGGTCCAAACTTAACTCTTCGAAATGCTAGCCTTTTATTTAACTCTCCGAAAATAACTCACCGTTTAGGCCGTTCGCTATCCGTAGTGGATCTATACGTTTGTCGTGGATCTGTAGTGCATCTGTATTTGATCTGTACACCTGTAGTGCATCTTTAATTGATCTGTACACCTGTAGTGCATCTTTATATTTGATCTGTGCACCCGTAGTGCATCTGTATTTTATCTGTATATCTGTAGTGTATCTGTATTTTATCTGCGCACCTGTGGTATATCTGTATTTGATCTGTACACCTGTTGTGCATCTTTAATTGATCTGTACACCTGTAGTGCATCTTTATATTTGATCTGTACACCTGTAGTACATCTGTATTTGATCTGTATATCTGTAGTGTATCTGTATTTTATCTGCGCACCTGTGGTATATCTGTATTTGATCTGTACACCTGTACTGCATCTGTATTTACTCTGTGCACCTGTAGTGCATCTGTATTTACTATGTGCACCTGTAGTACATCTGTATTTAATCTATACACCTGTAGTACATCTGTAATTTATCTGTGCACCTGTATAGTGCATGTTTATATTTGATCTGTGCACCTGTAGTGCATCTGTATTTGATTTCTACGCCTGTAGTGCATATGTAATTGATCTAGCTGTGCACCTGTAGTGCATCTGTATTTCATCTGTACATCTGTAGTGCATCTGTATTTGATCTACGCACCTGTAATGCATATGTATTTGATATGAGCCTGTACTGCATCTGTATTTGATCGGAACACCTGTAGTGCATCTGTAATATTTTGCTCTGTGCGCCTGTAGTGCATCTGTATTTTATCTATACACCTGTAGTGCATCTGTAATTGATCTGTACACCAGTAGTGTATCTGTGATCTGTATTTGCTCTGTACACCTGTCGTACATCTGTATTTGATATGTACACCTGTAGTGCATCTGTATTTAATCTATACACCTGTGGTGCATCTCTATAATCTGTACATCTTTAGTGCATCTGTATTTGATCTATGCACATGTAGTACATTAGTAATTGATCTAGCGGTACACATGTATCGCATCTGTGATCTGTATTTGCTCTGTACACCTATAGTGCATCTGTATTTGATCTATACACCTGTAATGTATTTTATCTGTGCACCTGTAGTGCACAGCATCTGTATTTGCTCTATACATATATTTGATCTATACATGTATTTGATCTATACATATGTATTGCATCTGTATTTGATCTGTGCACCAGTAGTGCATCTATATTTGATCCGTGTGCCTGTAGTGCATCTGTATTTGATCGGTACACCTGTTGTGCATCTATAATCTGTATTTGCTATGTACACCTGTAGTGCATCTGTATTTGATATGTGCACCTGTAGTGCATCTTTATATTTGATCTATACACGTGTAGTGCATCTGTAATTGATCTGTGCGCCTGTAATACATCTGTATTTGATCTGTACACCTGTAGTGCATCTGTGTTTGATCTATACACCTGTGGTGCATCTGTATAATTTAATATGTACATCTGTAGTCCATCTGTATTTGATTTAATATGTATATATTTATTTCTATAATATTAATATTATTTATACACGGTACGTAAAATATCAACCAAGTAAAACTTCTATAAAAATGTATAAATATAGAAGTATATGAAAGATTGCTTTTCATAAGATCGTGTTAACTAAACATTTTATACAAGTCTATTTCCTCTAAATCTAAATCTAAAACTAAAATAATTACATGCATTTTATAAAAATATAATACACAAGGCGTTTCTTTGCAATAAATATATTAATTAATAACTATAAAATAATCAATAACTATAAAAAAACTAATAAGATATTTATTGGTCTGTAATTGCTACAGTCATATTTGTTCCCGAGAAACAAACGCGTTGTTAAGGTCCTATGGGAAAACCCCTAGTTGCAAGGATCTGTTAAATATTATTCATTCAAACTACCAAGCAAAAAGAGGAAACGTTAATTGTTTTCGAGCCCTACCTCTAAAGAGATTGACACTTTTCCATAACTGCTTTGGATTATTAATATTGCTGGAACTTATGGAAATTTGTAAGTGATTTGACTAAGCCTTTTGAATGATTTTATTGATTTTGTTTCGTATTATTTGTAAGCCTGATAGAAGTACAGCGCCAAGAATTTGTTTCAAATAATCTCGATAATTCATCTCCTTCTTAATAGCACTAGTCAACAATGGAGTGCGTATACTTCTAACTTTTCGAGTTCTTAATAAAGCATGTTTATCAGCTGTAGAAGTAAACACATTCCGCTAGTTTTCCCACATTGTGTTTGGCTCTAATTCTTCATCAATAAAAGTAGAATTAAAAGCGTTTAACAACTCACTTCTAAATAAAGATTTATTGTAATTTTTAGATTTTAAGATCTATGGTTTCGACAATTTTAGGTAGTAATTTGCAAAGTAGCCAACTTTTGTGCTTGCATATATCATATAGTGATCACAAATGCCCATAGGAATCACCCAACTAGATATTACCCTGAGGGTTGTTTGTAATAAATACACCAATCAATGATTTAGAATCATTTGTGATTCGAGTGGGCTCTGTAATAACTTGTTTTAACTGATAAATATTTAAGATATCTATAAGTCGTTTACTATGAGCTTTCTTTTCGACTATGAATGTGGAACTGCCGATCTACTTTGGTGGTGGATTTTTAGTGCTTTTGTGCATTATTTTATGCATCTTACGTTCACCTGTAATTCCTCTGTAGTGTATAGCGATTAATTTTCAAATTTTCATCGGAGGTAAAAAAGACTTTTTTAGCAGGAAAAAGGTAAATTAAAAATAGTAAAAGTACAAAGTTCGATACAAATCGGGCAACAATGGAGGAAGCTAAACACTCCGGAAGTTTTACTAGTCCGGTCAACCTATTGGAAAGGGCAAATTTCGTCTTATATAACTTCTTTCGTTTTTACGCGATTCGCTTCAAACTTTGCACTTCTACTAATTTCAATATCCCTTTCCAGCTAAATTAGTTGTTTTTACCTCCGATGTAAATTTGAAAATAAGTTTGTTACTGCGCATAGTTGCGCAACGGGGTTATAGCATCTCTCATGCACATCTGACTGTAGTGCATCATCTTCGCACCTATGAGTTAAGATAGGACGTAGCTCGGTAAAGACGCGTAAGCGTCGAGGTTACAAAGATATTTATTCAGGACAAATTTACACAACAGGTTCTAAAAAATACTTTTTTGAAGTTCACTTACGAGAGCACACTTCGAATATACTAAACTATTATATTATGAATTATAATATTAGTTATAACTCTCTCTCATGTTTTAACAAGTCATATATATCAAATAATAATGATTTGTTACTCCAGAACTAGGCCTTTTTTGGAATGTTCTGCCCAACGCAAATCGCTTTGAAAAGTTTTTCCTTATGCTAAATAACAATATATATATTTCTGACCACATAAACATAGTGGAACACGCCGGTATCACACGCTATAAGCATTTATATTATATTATATTATAGTTTCGTCAGTTATTTAAGAAATCTTTAAACTTTGAATAATCATTACGAAAAGTTGTTGTTTGCTTGTGTAAACAAACTCTATAAGCTTCTTCTTCGTTTACAATTATGCCAAGTTCTATTATTAATTATTAATTTCAATATATTAATTATTATTCAATATTATTAATTATTATTAAGTTCTATTATTAATTATTGGTCAACAAAACTATTCCTGGCCATGAAATCATGCTAAATAGAACAATAAAAAGCTTTTAATAACATGTTGACAGATGGTAACTCTACTATGAACATGCAACGTTTACAAAACCATGCTGCCAAAATTATCGTCCAAGATCCAAACGTTCATGTATTTGATGCATTAAGCAGTTTAAACTTGTTACCAAAAATAATTTAAACTACAAAAAGATAGAGTGTTAAATCACACTATATATTGTGTAAAGCTTTTGTAAAACAAAAATTTTAAACTTCATAAATTTTAAAAACCAAATAACCGATCTTATGTCAATGGTCGCTACCATTAGAAATATAACCTCTGCTGACGTCATCTTTTCCCGCTACTTTTTCGACAGAGCCAGCAGTCCAGTTATATTATAGAGGTCAGTGGTTGCCACTCAGTAGCAGAAAGAGATTACCATAAACTCAAATTAGTATATAAATGTATAAATGCTATTGTACTTGAATATCTGTCAGTATCTTTCCAGAGTCGACAAAATAATATTCATTCATACTTTACTAAAAATTATGATAATTTATGTATTCCATCATTTAAACGTAATTCTGGAAAAAAGACTTTTAGAATAAGTGTTGTTCAGCTATTTTAACAACTTGCCTAAGAACGCAAGAACAGCGCAGTCATTTCCATATTTTATAAGATTAGCTAAAATCTTTTTAACTAAATGATGTATTAATATATTTGATTTAAATTTACTTGTAAAATTAGATTCATTTATTCATATAATTTTCTATGTTTATATTGTAAATTAACTATATTTAGTACAAGGTCCCATGGAGGCCAGCTTTCGTGGTGAAGGGGCCACCCTGTATAAATAAAATTACCTTACTTTATTACCTTACCTTTATTATGCGATAAGGAGGCATACACCATACCACAATCAATTACATAAAATGTCGACGCCAGTCAATGGCTTACAATACTCATCAAAACCTTTCAAATATTTGTGCTACTAAAAAGTAACCAAATTAGCTTAATAATGGACCATACATGCAATCAATGCATGCGACCTTTCGCTACCAGTTTACATTACTAATATAAATATGTTGCACAACATATGTAGCACATGTTCATTTGTATGTTCAATTTGCAAAGCATCTGTAGCAGATCTGTAGTGGTTCTGTAGTGCATTTGTACATCTACTGGATGTATCGCGCTGTATAACTGAAGTGCATGTGTATCGGATATCTGTGGATCTATGTATCTTATGTGCATCTGTTGTACATTTATAGTGGATGTGGGCAATGATGTATCTAAATAGCGATGTGTAATGAATGGCGGCGCTCTAAATAAATGTGAAAATTAAAACTTACTAATGTAAAATTATACTCACGTTCTCTTGTAGTGCGCTCAGAGCGAACGAGGGACATCTTCAACCGTTAAAAGAGACAAAGAATCTTCAGAGCAATGGCGTCCAAAACAGCTACGCTTGGAAACTGGATTAGAGGTGACAGAAAAAGTATTGCAAAGTTTCTGGAGAGGATCAAGAGAAACGAAGTAATTAACCAACCCTCTGTATTAGCTTTGAAGGAGCTGATTGAAACTGATCCAGAAGTGAACATGCTCTTCAAGACCATGTTTTACTCAAGATCCCGCAACCGATCCGCTAAATCCCATCAAGAACTACACTGATATGCTGCGGCAGATAGATGCCTTCATCGGTGAAGCTCCCAGGTTTGAAGATACTGCAGTGCCTATTAATCACCTCCTGATGTACGTGATGCCAACTCCTTCAGGAAGCATGGCTTTTATCAACGATAAGGTCAACAAGTGCTTTCGGGAGATCCTTCGCAGTTGGGCTCAGTTTCTTAACAGTCCTGATTCACAGAGTGTCTTGAATACAACGGATGGGTGGTTGTCGCCTGAATCTCTGGAAACCATGCCAGGCTTCGAGGATCTTTACGAATGCGATCCATCAGCCCCCTATTATGGGTTCAAGTCATGGAATGACTTTTTTGCCAGGAAGCTGAAGTCAGACGATGTTCGCCCAGTCGCTGAACCCTGTAATCCTTTTACAATCACTTCTCCCTGTGAAGCAACCCCATATTATCTTGAAAAGCATCCACATCTCCGAGATACATTCTGGATCAAGGATCAGCCGTACAGCTTGCAACACCTGCTAAATGATGATCCCTTGACTGAAAGCTTCGTGGGAGGCACTGTCTACCAAGCCTTTCTTAGTTCCGCTAACTACCACCGCTGGCATGTACCTGTTGATGGCACGGTAACAAAAGCATACATTAAGGAAGGAGCCTACTATGCCGAAGCTTTTTCCGTGGGTTTTGATCCAACGGCGAACACATATTCACAACGCTACCTCAGCCATGTGGACACCCGAGCCATAGTCATGATCGACACAGGCAATGCAAAAATTGGTACAGTTGCCTTTCTAGCTGTAGGAATGGCCGAGATCGCAAGCTGTCCCAATTGATCTCTACTTCGGGCAGAAAGTGAAGAAAGGTGATCCTATGGGAACCTTCGAATTTGGTGGATCCACGTACTGTCTACTGTTTCAGAGGGGTGTGAAAATTAAGTTCGATGTTGAAGACATTCCAAAAGAGGACTGGCCAGAAATTCTGCAGAACGTCAACAGCAAAATCGCTAGTATCGAACTGTAATTTTTATTCTTCACAATGAACGTTAATTTCAAAATCAATGGAATATAATCGAACAGTGATTATTATTTTTGGCATAATGAACGTTAATTGGAAAATCATTGGAATATAATCGAACAGTAATTATTATTTTTGGCATAATGAACGTTAATTACAAAATCAATGGAATATAATCGAACAGTAATTATTATTTTTGGCATAATAAATGTTAACTACAAAATCATTGGAATATAATCGAACAGTAATTATTATTTTTGGCATAATGAATGTTAATTACAAAATCATTGGAATATAATCGAACAGTAATTATTATTTTTGGCATAATGAATGTTAATTACAAAATCAATGGAATATAATCGAACAGTAATTATTATTTTTGGCACAATGAACGTTACTGGAAAAATCACTAGAATCGAACAGTAATTATTATTTGCGGCACAATGAATGTTAATTGTAAAATCGCTAGAATCGATTGGGTAATTATAATTTTTTTGATTTGATTTGAATAGCATAAACTTTATCAATGGCTGGATGGCTATAATTTCATGTCTGTGTTAAAATTGTATTTGTTATCTGTTTTTGCACGCAAGGTTTGAGTGTACAATATACAGAGATATATGTATATGAAATAAATCTATGAGATATGATTGGGCATGCCTTAGTCGGTGAACCTTTAGACCATTTTTTATGATATTCGGCAACCGTCATTTTTGTCAAAAGTCCAATATTTGACCAAACGTAAAGGGTAACATCCCTGGTTTTGGTAAATTTTAGACCATTTTGAAACTTTCAAAATAATTTTAAAATGTGAAAGTATAGCCAAAATATGGTCCTATGGGTTAAGCCGAGGAACAGTTTGACCATTTTATTAGTGGTTAAAGATCAATAAAACTCTATTTTATATAATAATTAAGAAATATAAATCACTATCCGTGTAATTTACATCGAGTTATATAAACACGAGTGGAAGTTTGTGGTAACGAGAAATTGAAGTGGGAACACAAGCCCGTAGGGAAAGTGTTTCCAAGAAATTCAATTTCGAGTTCTACCAAACTTCCACAAGTGTTTCTATAAATCACAGGGAGCCCAAGCGTTTATTAGTAAAGTTTGTTTGTCAGTTAAAATGATTTTTACGGTATATTTCCCTCGCGAAGCGTGTAGGTGATAATATATGGGTGATAAAGTGGTTGATAATCCCGACTGAGCTATTATAGACTCGCTTGCGTCGATGCAGGGGATCAATGTTCCAGACTTTCAGATTGAGTTTCTATGTTTATTTATATATATTTTCAGTCGATTTTCTATTGGATTTTATTTTTGTTATATATATATATATATATATATATATATATATATTTAGCATATACCTGGGAGGTGAATAGTGCTTTTCACGCAATTTGATTGGCTCCTCTATCTCTGAATATCCTGCACTATTCACCTCCGAGCAAAATAAAAAGCTTCCCGTTTTGTTTCAGTTACGGAAGAAGAAATTTTTTTAATAAACGAGGGTGCTGTGTCGGACAATACCAAAAAAAAAACAAAGTTTGTTTTTTTACTTTATTCAGCTGTATAATGCGACTAAAATTTGCTCGAACTTGCTGTTTTGTTTACAAATATCGAGCGGGCCAAGCTTACGTAAAATTAATTTAAAAAGTAAAATACTTATTTAGGAACGAATAATATTTTACAGAATGGTTTCTACAACAAAAACTATTTAGAATTCCTTTGGAAGAAATGTCTCCTCAACAATTAAACAAATGCCTTCAAAAGTTTTACAGTATCTCTAAACGAGAAAACGTGACGGAAGCTACTTACAGTCTACGACAATAAGTCGCTTACCGCAATTCGAGCCACGTTGAATCGCCATTTGAGAAATCCACCATTTAGCAAATATTTTTCGATGGAGATGCCCAGTTTTCAGAAGCAAATAAAAGTCTGAGCAATTTTCTGAAAACCCTCAATAAAAAGGCGAAATTGCACGAACTGTCCACAAACAACCATTGACAAAAGAAGTCGTTGAGAAGCTGCACGAAGAAGGCGAGCTACCTGTAGTTGAAATTGACACTCTCAATCCTGTCAAATTGCAGCAAACGGCATATTTTTTCATGGCTGCTTGTCTTTCAAACCCCAGCTATAAATGTCTTGGGGATTCCAATAGCCAAAATCACGTTCATGGCTTCGTTTCTGGTGGTACATTTCATAACTGCAATTTCAACTTCAATGTCAAACTTCCAAGCAACCATGGCAGTGACAGTATTCAGCACGAGCTTTAAGACTTGCGAAGATGTACTTGCAGCGATCGGATTGAAAAAATCCAAATTTTCCTTGCCTTTCATCGGACACGATTCGTATGATTGTTTGATCAAACGAACTCGTTAAGTTTTCTGTCGTCAGTTTATCACATGATGTTGTCGTGTCACGTTTCTCGCG
This sequence comes from Chrysogorgia sp. JL179-B06, assembly GCA_035772405.1. Lineage (NCBI taxonomy): Eukaryota > Metazoa > Cnidaria > Anthozoa > Scleralcyonacea > Chrysogorgiidae > Chrysogorgia > Chrysogorgia sp. JL179-B06. Next base: position 689,395 of record JAYKKM010000094.1, on the reverse strand, counting down.
CGTTCTCGCACGCCAAATATTAAAGTGTAAATCGAGTTTTTGCTCATTTTTTGTCCACAACAACAAAAAAAAGTTTTCGAGTTTGCTATTCACCTCCCAGGTATATGCTAAAACAATTATTCACCTCAGTGTCGGTGAATAGTGTGGATATTTACCTCGCCGCTTCGTGGCTCGGTAAATATCCAACACTATTCACTTCCACTTCGGTGAATAATTGCTATATATATATATATATATATATATATATATATATATATATATATATATATATATATATATATATATATATATATATTATATATATATATATATATATATATATATATTGAAAGGATTTATGGTGGAGGAAAATTTCGAGTGTTGGAATACATACATTTTAAGACCAAACCGGGACCAGTCGCGAAAAATGCAACTTCAAGGCCTTCCGGCTAGAATTGAACCCGCGACTCTGCGATGCTAGTGCAGTACTCTGACCACTGAGCTACGGAAGCCGTTGCCGAGAGCCTAGTCACGAGTTCTGTATATATGGTGGTGGTAATGCCGGGATAAGAATCTGGGTATATTATAGGTAATATTTGGCATTTCACTCGATCAAACTACATGTTGTTATATATATATATATATATATATATATATATATATATATATATTGTATGTACTATTTACAAAACCAGTTGGAGGGCTTTATTGGTGTATAAAGACGCGAGCCGAAGGCGAGCGGCTTTATACACTGATAAAGCCCGATAACGAGTTTTGTAAATGGCTTCAAAAACGTCCATTAATTAGTATTTATCTTTGTGTGAAATTATTTAGCAATGCAAACGAGGGACACGCTGCAGTGCGTTTGTACTGCTGCTTGTGCCGCAGCATAGTTTAGTAGTAATATATATATATATATATATATCAATGTGTTTGGGATTGGAACCGAGCTCTAAGCCAATCAGAATCAAGAATGATTTGAATGGACCAATCAGAGCACAGCACAATCCCAAATTTCCAGGGGGGTTGAAACATTTTAAGGTGTGGTCACCCTGTAAAGAACGACCAGTGATCAAATCAGGGGGGATATGCACCTGGTCGTATATAAGAGGTTTTATGTATAAAATTAGTCAAAAAGTGGTCGCGGTCAAGAGTATATATATCACTTGGGTCGTGTTGTTGTACGACCAGTTTTATAGTCGTCCCTGAGTGGAACGACCAGAGAGATTGAAGGTCATTCAAGGTGAATAGTGTTAAGCAAGTACTGACGTCATTTGCTATATGGAGGGTGAAAGCTGTGATGAACCAGGAACAGGATGTTTAAGTCGTAGAATTTAGTGTTCTGAACAACTGATGATCAGTATGGAAAAGTTCACCGAGAAACCAAACATGTCTAAGGTGAAACAGTGTGGAGAACGAGAGACGCGGAATATATCCAGAACTATGCAGTATGAATAGTTCTGGATATATTCCGCGTCTCTCGTTCTCCACACTGTTTCACCTTAGACATGTTTGGGTTCTCGGTGAACTTTCCCCACTGATTATCAATTATTCGGAACACGAAATTCTACGACTAAACTTCCTATTCCTGATCCATCACCGCTTTCAACACTCCATATAGCATCCGTGCCAGCACTTAGTCAAATCATCATCCACACTGTGATATATATACTGACACCCACGTTTTTGAAAAAAAATACAAAAAATTCTATTATACATAACCATCATACCTCACCCGATGTGATGTTATACTTACGTACCATCCAAAAAAATGCCATATTTTTATTTGAAGACTTGTAATGATGTTTGAAAATAAAAATAAACAGTTTTGAACTGTCCTTATTTTTATTTGGAAGAGTAGTCATATTTATTGAAATAAAAATAATCATTTTGAATTAATCATAGAAATTTCCGCCATGGAGCTCTTACCTCGACGCCATCTTATGGCCGAATGACTGATATTCCTTAGTGACGGTATTTTTAAAAAGGATCTCAAAATATTATCAGAGGATATATCTCATAAAAATTATTTCAGGTGTTGCTTCCCAAAAAAGTTTTGGAGAGATAGAGTTTTGAAAAAACCTCAAAATAATTTTAGATGCATTATCCAATAAAAATATTAGAGGTGTAAAAGTGTTTTATTAAATTTGGAGAAAAACCTCAAATAAATTTTAAGAGATTTGTTTAGTATATAAGCAGATGTTATTTCATATTTTATCAGTTGTGTGTGTTTTGCTCGCTTGTAAGTTGTGCTTCGGTACAAGACTCTGAATTCTTCCGATGTTCTGTTTTTTATTAAAACTGCATCGGTGCGCGATCAACCCGTAGTCGAATTTGCGATTCGAATGAGATTGGCTCAGGTCCATAGCGACAATCTGGTCATCCCTTGTTCAATGAATTGCTTATTTTACGCCAGGGTTTGTTCGTTAGCATATGATGAAAGAGTTAGCTATAGTAAAAACACACACACGATGGAGAAGTTTGGATGAATATATATTTTTACAAGGAAAACAATAAATTTTTTTATACGAATAAATTCGTGATGTCTTTGAATGGTTTTCTGGTTGGGTATAATACCCCTCTGTATACTACCCCTACAAATTAAAATTAAATATTTATTGTTTTATTTTTTTCCAAATGTTGCACACCTACAAATTAAAATATAAATATTCATTTCATTTTAATCATAGTGTCAGTACTCTCGAAGTACATAAATTGCTCACCTCGCGTGTCAACGTATCCCCACACGCGAGGGTCATCGTCTTCTTCTTCGGGTACCCGCGGTTCGTACTCGTCAAAGTCGAATTCCGTATCCGGTTGGACACGGAATGCCCACTCGCTCTCTCCATCTAAATCGCGTACCAGGAGTACCCCGAAACGGTATCTGGGACATCTACGTCTTCTATGGGTGGAGGAGGGATGGTTTCTTTCTAAGAGAAATATAAAAAAACATAATAAATACATGTCGTTTGTATACAGACAGTAAAAATTGCTATCTCACATTTTCTTCTTTTTTTGTTTGTGCGTTTGTGTCGCACGGTTTCTTGTCTTTCTGTTGATGGTCTGGGTTTCCTTTGTCTGGGTTGTTATCCATCTTTTTTTTGTTCGTCTGTTGCGTGCCAGCTTGAATTCGTTTTGAATTCGTTTTGATCCTTCGTGCTTAATTTATAATGACGCTCTCGGTCTATTACAATGGTTTGCGGTTTTAACCAATCAGAGTTTCTATAATCAAACCTCCCCCGTATCTATCCAATCAGAGCTCGTTCATTAAAGCCTTCATGTCAAAGCATTTGATTTATTATGGATAGGAACAATACGGGTTGTTAAACGCTTAAGGATGCGTATATATAATAAGCGTCGTGTTCTATGACCGCCCTTTATGTCAAAACAGTTTGATAAATGATATGGCTAGGAACAATGAAGCTTAAGGATTCGCATATATAATAAGCGTTTTGTTCTGATTCCTCCCCTATGTCAAAACAGTTTGATAAATGATATGGTTAGGGACAATGAATTTACTTGTTGGGATTAGCGGGCATTTTGTTTATGTACTTGGGTAGCTACGATTTTTAATGAGTTCTAACATTAATTACTTGTAGGGATTAGCGGCCATTTTGTTTGTGTACTTTAGGTAGCTACGGTTTTTTAATGAGTAATAACCTTAATTACTTGTAGGGATTAGCGGCCATTTTGAAGGGATTAGTCCCTGTGAAATATATATTTCCCGTGTTTAAATACGTCTATTTCTAGATATTTAAGCATTTTTATACTTATCTAAGCATATTTTTATGCTTTTTGATACTTTATTTTACACTTTTCACACATTTTAGTATATATTTTAAGATACCCGTGAGCGCGATAAGGAGAGCGTGTTAATTAATTCACACATGTCAAAATAGATGATAATGGTTTTTTAATGTTTAACGTAATACTTCGGGATTGCAATACATCGTGTAAGAGTTTACAAAGAAGATATGTCTGCCCAAGAGATCTTCTTGATTTTCCTGGCGATGAATCATAGCAACAATAATTCCAGCTTCGACTCCCATGCGGGTATTAAGAACAGAGGTGAGGTTAAAGTCCTTTAGTATTATCCCGCGCCGGTTGTCTAACCAAATTTTATCTTCTTTCATGAAGTCAACCACATAAAAATCAGAGTCTTTGCATGTTGTATATAGAAATTCAGAAGTGTATAACTTCACGTTATCAAGTTTAATTTCGCTTATATCTATACTTGTTGCCATCGTGTCTAATAATTAATGTTTTTAGCTAGAGATGGCTATATATACAAAGGGATTAGTCTTTTACGATAAATATATACGGGTTGGTAAGATATATATTTTTACCAATCTTAGCGTGTTCGGATGAATCGAATTCGATTTTAAAATAATTGTTATCTTCATCTTTAAAGAAAAGTTCATACATCTGTTTCGGTGCTGCAGGTTTTGGTCTTGAACCCATTAACTGTAGATTTCGTTCACGAGATAGATCTCTCAAGCTCCTCATAGATATAAATTTTGCTTGACTCATGGTTGATACGGCGGCGGTTCCTCGATTGCTACATGTACAAACTGTCCGATTAAATGTGTAAAATCGTCCGATGAGTAGGTATATATATATTTCTCATCCCATAACAATAGTATCTTATATAGTATTCTATCGGCACGTGCATTGTTGGGTAACATTTCCACTTTACAACATTCAATCACGTGATATTCAATGTGTGAAAAATACTTTGCTAAATCGGTTAGTATTACCAACAGTGGATTTTCTTTTGTACCTGTATTCATTTTGAAAGTGTTCTAATAAAAATATGACTTCTAACATGTGTTTATATATCTTTCCCTGCAACGTTTTTAACCGATAAATATTTTGGGGACAATGTTGTACCGCATTAAGTCAACAAAAGATTAAAGAGATTTACATGTATAATCGTCGGAGCGCGATTTCGTTCACGAGATAGATCTCTCAAGCTCCTCATAGATATAAATTTTGCTTGATTCATGGTTGGGCGGGTGGAGGTTCGTCGATTGCTATATGCACAAACTTCCCGATCAAATGTGTAAAATCGTCCGTTGAGTAGGTATATATATATTTCTCATTCCATAACAATAGCATCTTATAGATTATTCTATCAGCACGTGCGGCGTTGGGTAACATAGCCACTTTATGACATTCAACCACTTGATATTCAATATGTGAAAAATACTTTGCTAAATCGATCAGTATTACTAACAAGGGATTTGCTTTAGTACCTGCATTCATTTTGAAAGTGTTCTAATAAAAATATGACTTCTAGCATGTGTTTATATATCTTTCCCTGCAACGTTTTTAACCGATAAATATTTTTGGGACAATGTGTACCGCATTAAGTCAACAAAAGATTAAAGAGATTTACATGTATAATCGTCGGAGCTCGGTTTATAATATTGATTTTATCATTCAACCAATGAGAATACTCCGATATTTTATTATGGAATTAAGTTCAACCAATCAGGATACCCCATTTTTTTTAACGTATTTTTTATAAACGTTTGTTCCTAATTTCTTTAGTCACAATATCATTATGGCTCGTGTGAAGCAGACTCATAGAAATTTGGAAAGTGGAAAATCAATTGCTCGGGTTGAACGTAGGGGAAAAGATATTCCTAAAATGTTAAAGCAACATCGTCTAGAGCGACAAGAATATCGTAATAAGACTCTGGATATTTCAGATGGTGAATACCATCAAGGAAAAAAGAAAGTCAAACATTGTACAATTAAGGACAACATTGCACAGTCGCAATTAAATTTCGCTGTACCGATAGTTCAAGAACAGTCCAGTTACATTCTACATCCGCAAGCGAAGTATAACGCGTCACCACAGCAAGCAAAGATACTACCGCAAGCGAAGTATAACACATCGCCACAGCAAGCAAAGATACCGCTCTACCCCAGCAAGTAAATTCTCCTCTACTACAGCAAGCGAAGTATAACGTGCCGTCGTGGCAAGCAAAGGTACCGGCTCTACTATCGCAAGTAAACCCCCTACCTCCGCTACTATCGCAAGAACAGTATAATATTCCCCTTCAAACACCGCAAGCAAAGTATTATACATCTCCTATTCCACCGCAAACGATCTCACCGCCACAGCCCGAAGATGAATTAGATAATTACATATACGATATGCCCATTGATTTCTTTGGTCAAATCCCTATTCCTTCTCCTGTGAATTTAATACGAATGTGTGATGAAATGGTACCCGTTCAACAAGGAAAACAATTATTACAAATTGTGGATGAATTAGCAAATGCTCTTTCCCCAACATTATCTCCTATTCCTCTTTCGCCACCACAACTACCACACCCACCTAATTCACCCCAGCCATTATTTCCAGTGTGTGAAGAAGAGGAAGAAGAAGAAGAGGAAGACGACCGAGAAGTATTGAACGATCCACCATTGAAGAAAAGATGTTATAAACGTTCGTTAATATATATGAAACGTGAAAAAAAAGGCGATGAACATCATGAAGAAAAACGAATGACAATCTATTCGAATTATGATCAAGATATTATTTGTACACAACGCGATAAATATCGTGAGTTAGAGGGTCTCTATATTGAGAAACTATATATAAATAAACAATATTTGCAATGGCGTTCTAAGAAATTTACGAGCGATTTGATGGAAAAACGCTATGTAATGGATAATAATAAGGATTTGAAAAGAAAGAATGATTTGAAAAAAAGGAAACCCAAATGTATAAAATGAGAGTGTTGTAAATAAAAATAGTAGTGTAGTGAAATATCATGGAGGTGTGGAATATTATGGTAAAAGAACTGGCACGTTTTGAAATAAAAATCAATAAAAATATGGAACAAAGTGTGTGGAAATGTCTTGCCGAACATGAGAATTTATTTAAAAATATTATTGCTCATTTAAAAATGCCCCGTGAACTTTTGGATGTTTATAATCGCATGGAGCGACATGAAATTGGACAAATAATAGCATTTTTTGCTTTAATCCTGTGTTTTTTTAGATATAAACACATTGACAATGAGAAATATTATATAAAATTGTGTGTACGTCAAACAATTTTAGATTTTAGAAATTCGCGTTTATATTGAATGTTATATTTTAAGTTTATATTGAATGTTATATTTCAAGTTTGTTGAATGTTATATTTAAAGTTTATATTGATTGTTATATTTCAAGTTTATATTGAATGTTATATTTCCAGTTTATATTGAATTTTATATTTCAAGTTTATATTGAATGTTATATTTTAAGTTTATATTGAATGTTATATTTCAAGTTTGTTGAATGTTATATTTAAAGTTTATATTGATTGTTACATTTCAAGTTTATATTGAATGTTATATTTCAAGATTATATTGAATGTTATATTTCAAGTTTATATTGAATGTTATATTTCAAGTTTATATTGAGTGTTATATTTCAAGTTTATATTGAATGTTATATTTCAAGTTTATATTGAATGCTATATTTCAAGTTTATATTGAGTGTTATATTTCAAGTTTATATCGAATGTTATATTTCAAGTTTATATTGAATGTTATATTTCAAGTTTATATTGAATGTTATATTTCAAGTTTATATTGAATGTTATATTTCAAGTTTATATTGAGTGTTATATTTCAAGTTTATATTGAATGTTATATTTCAAGTTTGTATTGAGTGTTAATTATATTTCAAGTTTATATTGAATGTTATATTTCAAGTTTTTATTGAATGTTATATTTCAAGTTTATATTGAATGTTATATTTCCAGTTTATATTGAATGTTATATTTTAAGTTTATATTGAATGTTATATTTCAAGTTTATATTGAATGTTATATTTCAAGTTTGTTGAATGTTATATTTCAAGTTTATATTGAGTGTTATATTTCAAGTTTATATTGAATGTTATATTTCAAGTTTATATTGAATATTATATTTCAATTTTATATTGAATGTTATATTTCCAGTTTATATTGAATTTTATATTTCAAGTTCATATTGAAAGTTATATTTCAAGTTTATATTGAATGTTATATTTTCAGTTTATATTGAATTTTATATTTCAAGTTTATATTGAATGTTATATTTTAAGTTTATATTGAATGTTATATTTCAAGTTTATATTGAGTGTTATATTTCAAGTTTATATTGAATGTTATATTTCAAGTTTGTATTGAGTGTTAATTATATTTCAAGTTTATATTGAATGTTATATTTCAAGTTTATATTGAATGTTATATTTCAAGTTTATATTGAATGTTATATTTCAAGTTTATATTGAATGTTATATTTCAAGTTTATATTGAATGTTATATTTCAAGTTTATATTGAATATTATATTTCAAGTTTATATTGAATGTTATATTTCAAGTTTATATTGAGTGTTATATTTCAAGTTTATATTGAATGTCATATTTCAAGTTTGTATTGAGTGTTAATTATATTTCAAGTTTATATTGAATGTTATATTTCAAGTTTATATTGAATGTTATATTTCAAGTTTATATTGAATGTTATATTTCCAGTTTATATTGAATGTTATATTTCAAGTTTATATTGAATGTTATATTTCAAGTTTATATTGAATGTTATATTTCCAGTTTATATTGAATTTTATATTTCAAGTTTATATTGAATGTTATATTTTAAGTTTATATTGAATGTTATATTTCAAGTTTGTTGAATGTTATATTTCAAGTTTATATTGAATATTATATTTCAATTTTATATTGAATGTTATATTTCCAGTTTATATTGAATTTTATATTTCAAGTTCATATTGAAAGTTATATTTCAAGTTTATATTGAATGTTATATTTTCAGTTTATATTGAATTTTATATTTCAAGTTTATATTGAATGTTATATTTTAAGTTTATATTGAATGTTATATTTCAAGTTTATATTGAATGTTATATTTCAAGTTTGTTGAATGTTATATTTCAAGTTTATATTGAGTGTTATATTTCAAGTTTATATTGAATGTTATATTTCCAGTTTATATTGAATGTTATATTTTAAGTTTATATTGAATGTTATATTTCAAGTTTGTTGAATGTTATATTTAAAGTTTATATTGATTGTTATATTTCAAGTTTATATTGAATGTTATATTTCCAGTTTATATTGAATTTTATATTTCAAGTTTATATTGAATGTTATATTTTAAGTTTATATTGAATGTTATATTTCAAGTTTGTTGAATGTTATATTTAAAGTTTATATTGATTGTTATATTTCAAGTTTATATTGAATGTTATATTTCAAGTTTATATTGAATGTTATATTTCAAGTTTATATTGAATGTTATATTTCAAGTTTATATTGAGTGTTATATTTCAAGTTTATATTGAATGTTATATTTCAAGTTTATATTGAATGTTATATTTCAAGTTTATATTGAGTGTTATATTTCAAGTTTATATTGAATGTCATATTTCAAGTTTGTATTGAGTGTTAATTATATTTCAAGATTATATTGAATGTTATATTTCAAGTTTATATTGAATGTTATATTTCAAGTTTATATTGAATGTTATATTTCAAGTTTATATTGAGTGTTATATTTCAAGTTTATATTGAATGTTATATTTCAAGTTTATATTGAATGTTATATTTCAAGTTTATATTGAATATTATATTTCAAGTTTATATTGAATGTTATATTTCAAGTTTATATTGAGTGTTATATTTCAATTTATATTGAATGTCATATTTCAAGTTTGTATTGAGTGTTAATTATATTTCAAGTTTATATTGAATGTTATATTTCAAGTTTATATTGAATGTTATATTTCAAGTTTATATTGAATGTTATATTTCCATTTTATATTGAATGTTATATTTCAAGTTTATATTGAATGTTATATTTCAAGTTTATATTGAATGTTATATTTCCAGTTTATATTGAATTTTATATTTCAAGTTTATATTGAATGTTATATTTTAAGTTTATATTGAATGTTATATTTCAAGTTTGTTGAATGTTATATTTCAAGTTTATATTGAATATTATATTTCAATTTTATATTGAATGTTATATTTCCAGTTTATATTGAATTTTATATTTCAAGTTCATATTGAAAGTTATATTTCAAGTTTATATTGAATGTTATATTTTCAGTTTATATTGAATTTTATATTTCAAGTTTATATTGAATGTTATATTTTAAGTTTATATTGAATGTTATATTTCAAGTTTATATTGAATGTTATATTTCAAGTTTGTTGAATGTTATATTTCAAGTTTATATTGAGTGTTATATTTCAAGTTTATATTGAATGTTATATTTCCAGTTTATATTGAATGTTAAATTTCAAGTTTATATTGAGTGTTCTATTTCAAGTTTGTTAAATGTTATATTTTAAGTTTATATTGAATGTTATATTTCAAGTTTATATTGAATGTTATATTTCAAGTTTATATTGAATGTTATATTTCAAGTTTATATTGAGTTATATTTCAAGTTTATATTGAATGTTATATTTCAAGTTTGTTGTATGTTATATTTCAATATATTATTATTTCAATATATTGAATGTTATATTTCCAGTTTATATTGAATGTTATATTTCCAGTTTATATTGAATTTCATATTTCAAGTTTATATTGAATGTTATATTTTAAGTTTCTATTGAATGTTATATTTCAAGTTTATATTGAATGTTATATTTCAAGTTTGTTGAATGTTATATTTCAAGTTTATATTGAGTGTTATATTTCCATTTTATATTGAATGTTATATTTCAAGTTTATATTGAATGTTATATTTCAAGTTTATATTGAATGTTATATTTCCAGTTTATATTGAATTTTATATTTCAAGTTTATATTGAATGTTATATTTTAAGTTTATATTGAATGTTATATTTCAAGTTTGTTGAATGTTATATTTCAAGTTTATATTGAATATTATATTTCAATTTTATATTGAATGTTATATTTCCAGTTTATATTGAATTTTATATTTCAAGTTCATATTGAAAGTTATATTTCAAGTTTATATTGAATGTTATATTTTCAGTTTATATTGAATTTTATATTTCAAGTTTATATTGAATGTTATATTTTAAGTTTATATTGAATGTTATATTTCAAGTTTATATTGAATGTTATATTTCAAGTTTGTTGAATGTTATATTTCAAGTTTATATTGAGTGTTATATTTCAAGTTTATATTGAATGTTATATTTCCAGTTTATATTGAATGTTAAATTTCAAGTTTATATTGAGTGTTCTATTTCAAGTTTGTTAAATGTTATATTTCAAGTTTATATTGAATGTTATATTTCAAGTTTATATTGAATGTTATATTTCAAGTTTATATTGAATGTTATATTTCAAGTTTATATTGAGTTATATTTTAAGTTTATATTGAATGTTATATTTCAAGTTTGTTGTATGTTATATTTCAATATATTATTATTTCAATATATTGAATGTTATATTTCCAGTTTATATTGAATGTTATATTTCCAGTTTATATTGAATTTTATATTTCAAGTTTATATTGAATGTTATATTTTAAGTTTCTATTGAATGTTATATTTCAAGTTTATATTGAATGTTATATTTCAAGTTTGTTGAATGTTATATTTCAAGTTTATATTGAGTGTTATATTTCAAGTTTATATTGAATGTTATATTTCAAGTTTATATTGAATGTTAAATTTCAAGTTTATATTGAGTGTTATATTTCAAGTTTGTTGAATGTTATATTTCAAGTTTATATTGAATGTTATATTTCAAGTTTATATTGAATGTTATATTTCAAGTTTATATTGAATGCTATATTTCAAATTTGTTGAATGGATAGCTTGGATGGCAGGATAGCTTCAAAAACAATTGATTGTAATCACTAGGGAATGTACTGGTTTTTATTTTCTATTAGAGGTAAATTGGGTTGATGTATGAAATGCAAATTAGCAGGAATTTTATTTAAAGTTCGTAAAGACTTTATATAATTTAAATGCTGATTAGTATTTATGGTTTTATCAGGTATAAAAGCCTTGCGCGTGACTAAATACGGAAATGTGATTGGACAATTTGGTTAATGAATATTAATGAGTTTTTGAACTTTATATTTAATGTTATATTTCAAGTTTATATTGAATGTTATATTTCAAGTTTATATTGAATGTTATATTTCCAGTTTATATTGAATGTTATATTTCCAGTTTATATTGAATTTTATATTTCAAGTTTATATTGAATGTTATATTTTAAGTTTATATTGAATGTTATATTTCAAGTTTGTTGAATGTTATATTTCAAGTTTATATTAAATGTTATATTTCAAGTTTATATTGAATGTTATATTTCCAGTTTATATTGAATTTTATATTTCAAGTTTATATTGAATGTTATACTTTAAGTTTATATTGAATGTTATATTTCAAGTTTGTTGAATGTAATATTTCAAGTTTATATTGAATGTTATATGTCAAGTTTATATTGAATGTTATATTTCCAGTTTATATTGAATTTTATATTTCAAGTTTATTTTGAATATTATATTTTAAGTTTATATTGAATGTTATATTTCAAGTTTGTCCAATAATATATTTCAAGTTTATATTGAATGTTATATTTCAAGTTTATATTGAATGTTATATTTCAAGTTTATATTGAGTGTTATATTTCAAGTTTATATTGAATGTTATATTTCAAGTTTATATTGAATGTTATATTTCAAGTTTATATTGAGTGTTATATTTCAAGTTTATATTGAATGTTATATTTCAAGTTTATATTGAATGTTATATTTCAAGTTTATATTGAATGTTATATTTCAAGTTTATATTGAGTGTTATATTTCAAGTTTATATTGAATGTTAGTATAAATTGACAAGTTTATATCACAAATCCTCAATTTTGATTGGCTATCGCAGGAGTTACTATCCGCTGATATAAACCTCTGGGGAAAAAGTCGCCTGATTTCGAAAGAATATTTACTTTTTTCCCAAGAAAAATACAAAATAAAAGTTATTTCTTGGGATAGAAAGTGGTAAATTTATACTAAAACAATTGGACAACTCGCCCTTGTTTTCTATGAGCGATAGTCAACTCGGCAATACTAATAAGGCGTTTTGTTTACATTGAAACCTCGTTCAATATCTATCCCAGAAGTTTCATTCCCATAAATATAATATCTAAACAGGGTTTCGTTCGTACCAATAAAAAAAATATCAGAGGTTTCGCGTTCTAATAATAAAAAAATAAGTCTAAATATCCTATTAGAGTTCGTTCTGCATTGGTTGGCGGCTGGTGTACACATTACCCCATCGATCCGATGTGAGATCTATCACATGCGGATTTGTTACTAGGAATTGAAAGCATTTTTTCTAGGGAAAACCTCAACACATTTTTAAAACATATCTGAAAGTAACCTAGAGTTTCAAAAGATATTTAGCGTTGATTTGGCAGTGTACACACTCACACGTTGTCTCATGTTTACACACGTGTAGGTAAAATTATTTGAATACTAATAAGGCGTTTTGTTTACATTGAAACCTCGTTCAATATCTATCCCAGAAGTTTCATTCCCATAAATATAATATCTAAACAGGGTTTCGTTCGTACCAATAAAAAAAATATCAGAGGTTTCGCGTTTTAATAATCAAAAAATAAGTCTAAATATCCTATTAGAGTTCGTTCTGCATTGGTTGGCGGCTTGCGTTCGATGTGAGATCTATACTCACATGCGGATTTGTTACCAGGAATTGAAAGCGTTTTTTCTAGGGAAAACCTCAACACATTTTTAAAACATATCTGAAAGTAACCTAGAGTTTCAAAAGATATTTAGCGTTGATTTGGCTGTGTACACACTCACACGTTGTCTCATGTTTACACACGTATAGGTAAAATTATTTGAATACTAATAAGGCGTTTTGTTTACATTGAAACCTCGTTCAAAATCTATCCCAGAAGTTTCATTCCCATAAATATAATATCTAAACAGGGTTTCGTTCGTACCAATAAAAAAAAATATCACAGGTTTCGCGTTTTAATAATCAAAAAATAAGTCTAAATATCCTATTAAAGTTCGTTCTGCATTGGTTGGCGGCTGGTGTACACATTACCCCATCCGATGTGAGATCTATACTCACATGCGGATTTGTTACTAGGAATTGAAAGCGTTTTTTCTAGGGAAAACCTCAACACATTTTTAAAACATATCTGAAAGTAACCTAGAGTTTCAAAAGATATTTAGCGTTGATTTGGCTGTGTACACACTCACACGTTGTCTCATGTTTACACACGTGTAGGTAAAATTATTTGAATACTAATAAGGCGTTTTGTTTACATTGAAACCTCGTTCAATATCTATCCCAGAAGTTTCATTCCCATAAATATAATATCTAAACAGGGTTTCGTTCGTACCAATAAAAAAAATATCAGAGCTTTCGCGTTTTAATAATCAAAAAATAAATCTAAATATCCTATTAGAGTTCGTTCTGCATTGGTTGGCGGCTTGCGTTCGATGTGAGATCTATACTCACATGCGGATTTGTTACTAGGAATTGAAGCGTTTTTTCTAGGGAAACCCTCAACACATTTTTAAAACATATCTGAAAGTAACCTAGAGTTTCAAAAGATATTTAGCGTTGATTTGGCTGTGTACACACTCACACGTTGTCTCATGTTTACACACGTGTAGGTAAAATTATTTGAATACTAATAAGGCGTTTTGTTTACATTGAAACCTCGTTCAATATCTATCCCAGAAGTTTCATTCCCATAAATATAATATCTAAACAGGGTTTCGTTCGTACCAATAAAAAAAATATCCGAGGTTTCGCGTTCTAATAATCAAAAAATAAGTCTAAATATCCTATTAGAGTTCGTTCTGCATTGGTTGGCGGCTGGTGTACACATTACCTCATCCGATGTGAGATCTATACTCACATGCGGATTTGTTACTAGGAATTGAAAGCGTTTTTTCTAGGGAAAACCTCAACACATTTTTAAAACATATCTGAAAGTAACCTAGAGTTTCAAAAGATATTTAGCGTTGATTTGGCTGTAGGTAAAATTATTTGAATACTAATAAGGCGTTTTGTTTACATTGAAACCTCGTTCAATATCTATCCCAGAAGTTTCATTCCCATAAATATAATATCTAAACAGGGTTTCGTTCGTACCACGCGAAACGCGTTTTAATAATCAAAAAATATGCAAACTTGAAATATAACATTCAATATAAACTTGAAATATAACACTCAATATAAACTTGAAATATAACATTCAATATAAACTTGAAATATAACATTCAATATAAACTTGAAATATAACATTCAATGTAAACTTGAAATATAACATTCAATATAAACTTGAAATATAACACTCAATATAAACTTGAAATATAACATTCAATATAAACTTGAAATATAACATTCAATATAAACTTGAAATAAAACACTCAATATAAACTTGAAATATAACATTCAATATAAACTTGAAATATAACATTCAATATAAACTTGAAATAGAACATTCAATGTAAACTTGAAATATAACATTCAATATAAACTTTAAATATAACATTCAACAAACTTGAAATATAACATTCAATATAAACTTAAAATATAACATTCAATATAAACTTGAAATATAAAATTCAATATAAACTGGAAATATAACATTCAATATAAACTTGAAATATAACATTTAATATAAACTTGAAATATAACATTCAACAAACTTGAAATATAACATTCAATATAAACTTAAAATATAACATTCAATATAAACTTGAAATATAAAATTCAATATAAACTGGAAATATAACATTCAACAAACTTGAAATATAACATTCAATATAAACTTAAAATATAACATTCAATATAAACTTGAAATATAAAATTCAATATAAACTGGAAATATAACATTCAATATAAACTTAAAATATAACATTCAATATAAACTTGAAATATAAAATTCAATATAAACTGGAAATATAACATTCAATATAAACTTGAAATATAACATTCAATATAAACTTGAAATATAACATTCAACAAACTTGAAATACAACATTCAATGTAAACTTAAAATATAACATTCAATATAAACTTGAAATATAAAATTCAATATAAACTGGAAATATAACATTCAATATAAACTTGAAATATAACACTCAATATAAACTTGAAATATAACTCAATATAAACTTGAAATATAACATTCAATATAAACTTGAAATATAACATTCAATATAAACTTGAAATATAACACTCAATATAAACTTGAAATATAACATTCAATATAAACTTGAAATATAACATTCAATATAAACTTGAAATATAACATTCAATATAAACTTGAAATATAACATTCAATATAAACTTGAAATATAACATTCAATATAAACTTGAAATATAACATTCAATATAAACTTGAAATATAACATTCAATTTAAACTTAAAATATAACATTCAATATAAACTTGAAATATAACATTCAATATAAACTGGAAATATAACATTCAATATAAACTTGAAATATAACACTCAATATAAACTTGAAATATAACATTCAATATAAACTTGAAGTATAACATTCAATATAAACTTGAAATATAACATTCAACAAACTTGAAATATAACATTCAATATAAACTTAAAATATAACATTCAATATAAACTTGAAATATAAAATTCAATATAAACTGGAAAAATAACATTCAATATAAACTTGAAATATAACATTCAATATAAACTTGAAATATAACATTCAACAAACTTGAAATATAACATTCAATATAAACTTGAAATATAACATTCAATATAAACTTGAAATATAAAATTCAATATAAACTGGAAATATAACATTCAATATAAACTTGAAATATAACATTCAATATAAACTTGAAATATAACATTCAACAAACTTGAAATATAACATTCAATTTAAACTTAAAATATAACATTCAATATAAACTTGAAATATAAAATGCAATATAAACTTGAAATATAACATTCAACAAACTTGAAATATAACATTCAATATAAACTTAAAATATAACATTCAATATAAACTTGAAATATAACATTCAATATAAACTTGAAATATAACATTCACTTTAAACTTAAAATATAACATTCAATATAAA
Source organism: Chrysogorgia sp. JL179-B06 (assembly GCA_035772405.1). Taxonomy (NCBI): domain Eukaryota; kingdom Metazoa; phylum Cnidaria; class Anthozoa; order Scleralcyonacea; family Chrysogorgiidae; genus Chrysogorgia; species Chrysogorgia sp. JL179-B06. Next base: position 672,301 of record JAYKKM010000094.1, on the reverse strand, counting down.
CTTGAAATATAACATTCAATATAAACTGGAAATATAACATTCAATATAAACTTGAAATATAACACTCAATATAAACTTGAAATATAACATTCAATATAAACTTGAAATATAACATTCAATATAAACTTGAAATATAACATTCAATTTAAACTTAAAATATAACATTCAATATAAACTTGAAATATAACATTCAATATAAACTGGAAATATAACATTCAATATAAACTTGAAATATAACACTCAATATAAACTTGAAATATAACATTCAATATAAACTTGAAGTATAACATTCAATATAAACTTGAAATATAACATTCAACAAACTTGAAATATAACATTCAATATAAACTTAAAATATAACATTCAATATAAACTTGAAATATAAAATTCAATATAAACTGGAAATATAACATTCAATATAAACTTGAAATATAACCTTCAATATAAACTTGAAATATAACATTCAATATAAACTTGAAATATAACATTCAATATAAACTTGAAATATAACATTCAATATAAAGTTCAAAAACTCATTAATATTCATTAACCAAATTGTCCAATCACATTTCCGTATTTAATCACGCGCAAGGCTTTTATACCTGATAAAATCCGTGAATACTAATCAGCATGAAAATTATATAAGGTCTTTACGAACTTTATATAAAATTCCTGCTAATTTTCATTTCATGCATCAACCCAATTCACCTCTAATAGAAAATAAAAACCAGTACACTCCCTAGTGATTACAATCAATTGTTTTTGAAGCTATCCTGTGCGCTCGCATTTTAAATATGATAAAACGCTCCTTCTCGTGTTTTAAATAATACTTGAAATATAACATTCAATATAAACTTAAAATATAACATTCAATATAAACTTGAAATATAAAATTCAATATAAACTTGAAATATAACATTCAATATAAACTTGAAATATAACACTCAATATAAACTTGAAATATAACATTCAACAAACTTGAAATATAACATTCAATATAAACTTGAAATATAACATTCAATATAATCTTGAAATATAACATTCAATATAAACTTAAAATATAACATTCAATTTTAACTTGAAATATAAAATTCAATATAAACTGGAAATATAACATTCAATATAAACTTGAAATATAACTCAATATAAACTTGAAATATAAAATTCAATATAAACTTGAAATATAACATTCAATATAAACTTGAAATATAACATTCAATATAAACTTGAAATATAACACTCAATACAAACTTGAAATATAACACTCAATATAAACTTGAAATATAATTAACAATTAGACAACGAGCCTGCGTTTTCTATGAGCAGATAGTCAACGAGGCGGACCCGAGTTGACTATCGCTCATAGAAAACAAGGGCGAGTTGTATAATTGTTTTAGTATAAATTTACCACTTTCTAACCCAAGAAATAACTTTTATTTTGTATTTTTCTTGGGAAAAAAGTAAATATTCTTTCGAAATCAGGCGACTTTTTCCCCAGAGGTTTATATCAGCGGATAGTAACTCCTGCGATAGCCAATCAAAATTGAGGATTTGTGATATAAACTTGTCAATTTATACTAACATTCAATATAAACTTGAAATATAACACTCAATATAAACTTGAAATATAACATTCAATATAAACTTGAAATATAACATTCAATATAAACTTGAAATATAACATTCAATATAAACTTGAAATATAACACTCAATATAAACTTGAAATATAACATTCAATATAAACTTGAAATATAACATTCAATATAAACTTGAAATATAACACTCAATATAAACTTGAAATATAACATTCAATATAAACTTGAAATATAACATTCAATATAAACTTGAAATATATTATTGGACAAACTTGAAATATAACATTCAATATAAACTTAAAATATAATATTCAAAATAAACTTGAAATATAAAATTCAATATAAACTGGAAATATAACATTCAATATAAATTTGAAATATAACATTCAACAAACTTGAAATATAACATTCAATATAAACTTAAAATATAACATTCAATATAAACTTGAAATATAAAATTCAATATAAACTGGAAATATAACATTCAATATAAACTTGAAATATAACATTCAATATAAACTTGAAATATAACATTCAACAAACTTGAAATATAACATTCAATTTCAACTTAAAATATAACATTCAATATAAACTTGAAATATAAAATGCAATATAAACTGGAAATATAACATTCAATATAAACTTGAAATATAACACTCAATATAAACTTGAAATATAACATTCAATATAAACTTGAAGAATAACATTCAATATAAACTTGAAATATAACATTCAACAAACTTGAAATATAACATTCAATATAAACTTAAAATATAACATTCAATATAAACTTGAAATATAACATTCAATATAAACTTGAAATATAACATTCAACAAACTTGAAATATAACATTCAATTTCAACTTAAAATATAACATTCAATATAAACTTGAAATATAAAATGCAATATAAACTGGAAATATAACATTCAATATAAACTTGAAATATAACACTCAATATAAACTTGAAATATAACATTCAATATAAACTTGAAGAATAACATTCAATATAAACTTGAAATATAACATTCAACAAACTTGAAATATAACATTCAATATAAACTTAAAATATAACATTCAATATAAACTTGAAATATAAAATTCAATATAAACTGGAAATATAACATTCAATATAAACTTGAAATATAACATTCAACAAACTTGAAATATAACATTCAATATAAACTTAAAATATAACATTCAATATAAACTTGAAATATAAAATTCAATATAAACTGGAAATATAAAATTCAATATAAATTTGAAATATAACATTCAATATAAACTTGAAATATAACATTCAATATAAACTTGAAATATAACATTCAATATAAAGTTCAAAAACTCATTAATATTCATTAACCAAATTGTCCAATCACATTTCCGTATTTAATCACGCGCAAGGCTTTTATACCTGATAAAATCCGTGAATACTAATCAGCATGAAAATTATATAAGGTCTTTACGAACTTTAAATAAACTTCCTGCTAATTTTCATTTCATACATCAACCCAATTCACCTCTAATAGAAAATAAAAACCAGTACACTCCCTAGTGATTACAATCAATTGTTTTTGAAGCTATCCTGTGCGCGCGCATTTTAAATATGATAAAACGCTCCTTCTCGTGTTTTAAATAATACTTGAAATATAACATTCAATATAAACTTAAAATATAACATTCAATATAAACTTGAAATATAAAATTGAAATATAAAATTCAATATAAACTTGAAATATAACATTCAATATAAACTTGAAATATAACACTCAATATAAACTTGAAATATAACATTCAACAAACTTGAAATATAACATTCAATATAAACTTGAAATATAACATTCAATATAATCTTGAAATATAACATTCAATATAAACTTAAAATATAACACTCAATATAAACTTGAAATATAATTAACAATTAGACAACGAGCCCGCGTTTTCTATGAGCAGATAGTCAACGAGGCGGATATATAACATTCAATATAAACTTGAAATATAACATTCAATATAAACTTGAAATATAACATTCAACAAACTTGAAATATAACATTCAATATAAACTTAAAATATAACATTCAATATAAACTTGAAATATAACATTCAACAAACTTGAAATATAACATTCAATATAAACTTAAAATATAACATTCAATATAAACTTGAAATATAAAATTCAATATAAACTGGAAATATAACATTCAATATAAACTTGAAATATAACATTCAATATAAACTTGAAATATAACATTCAACAAACTTGAAATATAACATTCAATTTAAACTTAAAATATAACATTCAATATAAACTTGAAATATAAAATGCAATATAAACTGGAAATATAACATTCAATATAAACTTGAAATATAACACTCAATATAAACTTGAAATATAACATTCAATATAAACTTGAAGTATAACATTCAATATAAACTTGAAATATAACATTCAACAAACTTAAAATATAACATTCAATATAAACTTGAAATATAAAATTCAATATAAACTGGAAATATAACATTCAATATAAACTTGAAATATTACATTCAATATAAACTTGGAATATAACATTCAACAAACTTGAAATATAACATTCAATATAAACTTAAAATATAACATTCAATATAAACTTGAAATATAAAATTCAATATAAACTGGAAATATAAAATTCAATATAAACTTGTACTAAACTTTCAATATAAACTTGAAATATAACATTCAATATAAACTTAAAATATAACATTCAATATAAACTTGAAATATAAAATTCAATATAAACTGGAAATATAAAATTCAATATAAACTTGTACTAAACTTTCAATATAAACTTGAAATATAACATTCAATATAAACTTGAAATATTACATTCAATATAAACTTGGAATATAACATTCAACAAACTTGAAATATAACATTCAATATAAACTTAAAATATAACATTCAATATAAACTTGAAATATAAAATTCAATATCAACTGGAAATATAAAATTCAATATAAACTTGTACTAAACTTTCAATATAAACTTGAAATATAAAATTCAATATAAACTTGAAATATAACATTCAATATAAACTTGAAATATAACATTCAATATAAACTTGAAATATAACACTCAATACAAACTTGAAATATAACACTCAATATAAACTTGAAATATAATTAACAATTAGACAACGAGCTTGCGTTTTCTATGAGCAGATAGTCAACGAGGCGGACCCGAGTTGACTATCGCTCATAGAAAACAAGGGCGAGTTGTCTAATTGTTTTAGTATAAATTTACCACTTTCTAACCCAAGAAATAACTTTTATTTTGTATTTTTCTTGGGAAAAAAGTAAATATTCTTTCGAAATCAGGCGACTTTTTCCCCAGAGGTTTATATCAGCGGATAGTAACTCCTGCGATAGCCAATCAAAATTGAGGATTTGTGATATAAACTTGTCAATTTATACTAACATTCAATATAAACTTGAAATATAACACTCAATATAAACTTGAAATATAACATTCAATATAAACTTGAAATATAACATTCAATATAAACTTGAAATATAACATTCAATATAAACTTGAAATATAACACTCAATATAAACTTGAAATATAACATTCAATATAAACTTGAAATATAACATTCAATATAAACTTGAAATATAACACTCAATATAAACTTGAAATATAACATTCAATATAAACTTGAAATATAACATTCAATATAAACTTGAAATATATTATTGGACAAACTTGAAATATAACATTCAATATAAACTTAAAATATAATATTCAAAATAAACTTGAAATATAAAATTCAATATAAACTGGAAATATAACATTCAATATAAATTTGAAATATAACATTCAACAAACTTGAAATATAACATTCAATATAAACTTAAAATATAACATTCAATATAAACTTGAAATATAAAATTCAATATAAACTGGAAATATAACATTCAATATAAACTGGAAATATAACATTCAATATAAACTTGAAATATAACATTCAACAAACTTGAAATATAACATTCAATTTCAACTTAAAATATAACATTCAATATAAACTTGAAATATAAAATGCAATATAAACTGGAAATATAACATTCAATATAAACTTGAAATATAACACTCAATATAAACTTGAAATATAACATTCAATATAAACTTGAAGAATAACATTCAATATAAACTTGAAATATAACATTCAACAAACTTGAAATATAACATTCAATATAAACTTAAAATATAACATTCAATATAAACTTGAAATATAACATTCAATATAAACTTGAAATATAACATTCAACAAACTTGAAATATAACATTCAATTTCAACTTAAAATATAACATTCAATATAAACTTGAAATATAAAATGCAATATAAACTGGAAATATAACATTCAATATAAACTTGAAATATAACACTCAATATAAACTTGAAATATAACATTCAATATAAACTTGAAGAATAACATTCAATATAAACTTGAAATATAACATTCAACAAACTTGAAATATAACATTCAATATAAACTTAAAATATAACATTCAATATAAACTTGAAATATAAAATTCAATATAAACTGGAAATATAACATTCAATATAAACTTGAAATATAACATTCAATATAAACTTGAAATATAACATTCAACAAACTTGAAATATAACATTCAATATAAACTTAAAATATAACATTCAATATAAACTTGAAATATAAAATTCAATATAAACTGGAAATATAAAATTCAATATAAATTTGAAATATAACATTCAATATAAACTTGAAATATAACATTCAATATAAACTTGAAATATAACATTCAATATAAAGTTCAAAAACTCATTAATATTCATTAACCAAATTGTCCAATCACATTTCCGTATTTAATCACGCGCAAGGCTTTTATACCTGATAAAATCCGTGAATACTAATCAGCATGAAAATTATATAAGGTCTTTACGAACTTTAAATAAAATTCCTGCTAATTTTCATTTCATACATCAACCCAATTCACCTCTAATAGAAAATAAAAACCAGTACACTCCCTAGTGATTACAATCAATTGTTTTTGAAGCTATCCTGTGCGCGCGCATTTTAAATATGATAAAACGCTCCTTCTCGTGTTTTAAATAATACTTGAAATATAACATTCAATATAAACTTAAAATATAACATTCAATATAAACTTGAAATATAAAATTGAAATATAAAATTCAATATAAACTTGAAATATAACATTCAATATAAACTTGAAATATAACACTCAATATAAACTTGAAATATAATATTCAACAAACTTGAAATATAACATTCAATATAAACTTGAAATATAACATTCAATATAATCTTGAAATATAACATTCAATATAAACTTAAAATATAACATTCAATATAAACTTGAAATATAACATTCAACAAACTTGAAATATAACATTCAATATAAACTTAAAATATAACATTCAATATAAACTTGAAATATAACATTCAATATAAACTTGAAATATAACATTCAACAAACTTGAAATATAACATTCAATTTCAACTTAAAATATAACATTCAATATAAACTTGAAATATAAAATGCAATATAAACTGGAAATATAACATTCAATATAAACTTGAAATATAACACTCAATATAAACTTGAAATATAACATTCAATATAAACTTGAAGAATAACATTCAATATAAACTTGAAATATAACATTCAACAAACTTGAAATATAACATTCAATATAAACTTAAAATATAACATTCAATATAAACTTGAAATATAAAATTCAATATAAACTGGAAATATAACATTCAATATAAACTTGAAATATAACATTCAATATAAACTTGAAATATAACATTCAACAAACTTGAAATATAACATTCAATATAAACTTAAAATATAACATTCAATATAAACTTGAAATATAAAATTCAATATAAACTGGAAATATAAAATTCAATATAAATTTGAAATATAACATTCAATATAAACTTGAAATATAACATTCAATATAAACTTGAAATATAACATTCAATATAAAGTTCAAAAACTCATTAATATTCATTAACCAAATTGTCCAATCACATTTCCGTATTTAATCACGCGCAAGGCTTTTATACCTGATAAAATCCGTGAATACTAATCAGCATGAAAATTATATAAGGTCTTTACGAACTTTAAATAAAATTCCTGCTAATTTTCATTTCATACATCAACCCAATTCACCTCTAATAGAAAATAAAAACCAGTACACTCCCTAGTGATTACAATCAATTGTTTTTGAAGCTATCCTGTGCGCGCGCATTTTAAATATGATAAAACGCTCCTTCTCGTGTTTTAAATAATACTTGAAATATAACATTCAATATAAACTTAAAATATAACATTCAATATAAACTTGAAATATAAAATTGAAATATAAAATTCAATATAAACTTGAAATATAACATTCAATATAAACTTGAAATATAACACTCAATATAAACTTGAAATATAACATTCAACAAACTAGAAATATAACATTCAATATAAACTTGAAATATAACATTCAATATAATCTTGAAATATAACATTCAATATAAACTTAAAATATAACATTCAATATAAACTTGAAATATAAAATTCAATATAAACTGGAAATATAACATTCAATATAAACTTGAAATATAACTCAATATAAAGTTGAAATATAAAATTCAATATAAACTTGAAATATAACATTCAATATAAACTTGAAATATAACATTCAATATAATCTTGAAATATAACATTCAATATAAACTTAAAATATAACACTCAATATAAACTTGAAATATAATTAACAATTAGACAACGAGCCCGCGTTTTCTATGAGCAGATAGTCAACGAGGCGGATATATAACATTCAATATAAACTTGAAATATAACATTCAATATAAACTTGAAATATAACATTCAACAAACTTGAAATATAACATTCAATATAAACTTAAAATATAACATTCAATATAAACTTGAAATATAACATTCAACAAACTTGAAATATAACATTCAATATAAACTTAAAATATAACATTCAATATAAACTTGAAATATAAAATTCAATATAAACTGGAAATATAACATTCAATATAAACTTGAAATATAACATTCAATATAAACTTGAAATATAACATTCAACAAACTTGAAATATAACATTCAATTTAAACTTGAAATATAACATTCAATATAAACTTGAAATATAACATTCAACAAACTTGAAATATAACATTCAATATAAACTTAAAATATAACATTCAATATAAACTTGAAATATAAAATGCAATATAAACTGGAAATATAACATTCAATATAAACTTGAAATATAACACTCAATATAAACTTGAAATATAACATTCAATATAAACTTGAAGTATAACATTCAATATAAACTTGAAATATAACATTCAACAAACTTAAAATATAACATTCAATATAAACTTGAAATATAAAATTCAATATAAACTGGAAATATAACATTCAATATAAACTTGAAATATTACATTCAATATAAACTTGGAATATAACATTCAACAAACTTGAAATATAACATTCAATATAAACTTAAAATATAACATTCAATATAAACTTGAAATATAAAATTCAATATAAACTGGAAATATAAAATTCAATATAAACTTGTACTAAACTTTCAATATAAACTTGAAATATAACATTCAATATAAACTTGAAATATAACATTCAATATAAAGATCAAAAACTCATTAATATTCATTAACCAAATTGTCCAATCACATTTCCGTATTTAATCACGCGCAAGGCTTTTATACCTGATAAAATCCGTGAATACTAATCAGCATGAAAATTATATAAGGTCTTTACGAACTTTATATAAAATTCCTGCTAATTTTCATTTCATACATCAACCCAATTCACCTCTAATAGAAAATAAAAACCAGTACACTCCCTAGTGATTACAATCAATTGTTTTAAGCTATCCTGTGCGCTCGCATTTTAAATATGATAAAACGCTCCTTCTCGTGTTTTAAATAATACTTGAAATATAACATTCAATATAAACTTAAAATATAACATTCAATATAAACTTGAAATATAAAATTCAATATAAACTTGAAATATAACATTCAATATAAACTTGAAATATAACACTCAATATAAACTTGAAATATAACATTCAACAAACTTGAAATATAACATTCAATATAAACTTGAAATATAACATTCAATATAATCTTGAAATATAACATTCAATATAAATGCCGAGTTGACTATCGCTCATAGAAAACAAGGGCGAGTTGTCTAATTGTTTTAGTATAAATTTACCACTTTCTAACCCAAGAAATAACTTTTATTTTGTATTTTTCTTGGGAAAAAAGTAAATATTCTTTCGAAATCAGGCGACTTTTTCCCCAGAGGTTTATATCAGCGGATAGTAACTCCTGCGATAGCCAATCAAAATTGAGGATTTGTGATATAAACTTGTCAATTTATACTAACATTCAATATAAACTTGAAATATAACACTCAATATAAACTTGAAATATAACATTCAATATAAACTTGAAATATAACATTCAATATAAACTTGAAATATTACATTCAATATAAACTTGAAATATAACACTCAATATAAACTTGAAATATATCATTCAATATAAACTTGAAATATAACATTCAATATAAACTTGAAATATAACACTCAATATCAACTTGAAATATAACATTCAACAAACTTGAAATATAACATTCAATTTAAACTTAAAATATAACATTCAATATAAACTTGAAATATAAAATGCAATATAAACTGGAAATATAACATTCAATATAAACTTGAAATATAACACTCAATATAAACTTGAAATATAACATTCAATATAAACTTGAAGTATAACATTCAATATAAACTTGAAATATAACATTCAACAAACTTGAAATATAACATTCAATATAAACTTAAAATATAACATTCAATATAAACTTGAAATATATAATTCAATATAAACTGGAAATATAACATTCAATATAAACTTGAAATATAACATTCAATATAAACTTGAAATATAACATTCAACAAACTTGAAATATAACATTCAATATAAACTTAAAATATAACATTCAATATAAACTTGAAATATAAAATTCAATATAAACTGGAAATATAAAATTCAATATAAACTTGAAATATAACATTCAATATAAACTTGAAATATAACATTCAATATAAACTTGAAATATAACATTCAATATAAAGTTCAAAAACTCATTAATATTCATTAACCAAATTGTCCAATCACATTTCCGTATTTAATCACGCGCAAGGCTTTTATACCTGATAAAATCCGTGAATACTAATCACCATGAAAATTATATAAGGGCTTTACGAACTTTATATAAAATTCCTGCTAATTTTCATTTCATACATCAACCCAATTCACCTCTAATAGAAAATAAAAACCAGTACACTCCCTAGTGATTACAATCAATTGTTTTTGAAGCTATCCTGTGCGCTCGCATTTTAAATATGATAAAACGCTCCTTCTCGTGTTTTAAATAATACTTGAAATATAACATTCAATATAAACTTAGAATATAACATTCAATATAAACTTGAAATATAAAATTCAATATAAACTTGAAATATAACATTCAATATAAACTTGAAATATAACACTCAATATAAACTTGAAATATAACATTCAACAAACTTGAAATATAACATTCAATAGAAACTTGAAATATAACATTCAATATAATCTTGAAATATAACATTCAATATAAACGCCGAGTTGACTATCGCTCATAGAAAACAAGGGCGAGTTGTCTAATTGTTTTAGTATAAATTTACCACTTTCTAACCCAAGAAATAACTTTTATTTTGTATTTTTCTTGGGAAAAAAGTAAATATTCTTTCGAAATCAGGCGACTTTTTCCCCAGAGGTTTATATCAGCGGATAGTAACTCCTGCGATAGCCAATCAAAATTGAGGATTTGTGATATAAAACTTGTCAATTTATACTAACATTCAATATAAACTTGAAATATAACACTCAATATAAACTTGAAATATAACATTCAATATAAACTTGAAATATAACATTCAATATAAACTTGAAATATAACACTCAATATAAACTTGAAATATAACATTCAATATAAACTTGAAATATAACATTCAATATAAACTTTAAATATAACACTCAATATCAACTTGAAATATAACATTCAATATAAACTTGAAATTTAACATTCAATATAAACTTGAAATATATTATTGGACAAACTTGAAATATAACATTCAATATAAACTTAAAATATAATATTCAAAATAAACTTGAAATATAAAATTCAATATAAACTGCAAATATAACATTCAATATAAACTTGAAATATAACATTCAATATAAACTTGAAATATAACATTCAACAAACTTGAAATATAACATTCAATATAAACTTAAAATATAACATTCAATATAAACTTGAAATATAAAATTCAATATAAACTGGAAATATAACATTCAATATAAACTTGAAATATAACATTCAATATAAACTTGAAATATAACATTCAATATAAACTTGAAATATAACATTCAATATAAAGTTCAAAAACTCATTAATATTCATTAACCAAATTGTCCAATCACATTTCCGTATTTAGTCACGCGCAAGGTTTTTATACCTGATAAAATCCATAAATACTAATCAGCATGAAAATTATATAAAGTCTTTACGAACTTTAAATAAAATTCCTGCTAATTTGCATTTCATACATCAACCCAATTTACCTCTAATAGAAAATAAAAACCAGTACATTCCCTAGTGATTACAATTAATTGTTTTTGAAGCTATCCTGCCATCCAAGCTATCCATTCAACAAATTTGAAATATAGCATTCAATATAAACTTGAAATATAACATTCAATATAAACTTGAAATATAACATTCAATATAAACTTGAAATATATCATTCAACAAACTTGAAATATAACACTCAATATAAACTTGAAATTTAACATTCAATATAAACTTGAAATATAACATTCAATATAAACTTGAAATATAACACTCAATATAAACTTGAAATATAACATTCAATATAAACTTGAAATATAACATTCAACAAACTTGAAATATAACACTCAATATAAACTTGAAATATAACATTCAATATAAACTTGAAATATAACATTCAATATAAACTTGAAATATAACATTGAATATAAACTTGAAATATAACACTCAATATAAACTTGAAATATAACATTCAATATAAACTTGAAATATAACATTCAATATAAACTTGAAATATAACACTCAATATCAACTTGAAATATAACATTCAATATAAACTTGAAATATAACATTCAATATAAACTTGAAATATATTATTGGACAAACTTGAAATATAACATTCAATATAAACTTAAAATATAATATTCAAAATAAACTTGAAATATAAAATTCAATATAAACTGGAAATATAACATTCAATATAAACTTGAAATATAACATTCAATATAAACTTGAAATATAACATTCAACAAACTTGAAATATAACATTCAATATAAACTTAAAATATAACATTCAATATAAACTTGAAATATAAAATTCAATGTAAACTGCAAATATAACATTCAATATAAACTTGAAATATAACATTCAATATAAACTTGAAATATAACATTCAACAAACTTGAAATATAACATTCAATATAAACTGAAAATATAACATTCAATATAAACTTGAAATATAAAATTCAATATAAACTGGAAATATAACATTCAATATAAACTTGAAATATAACATTGTATTATACTTTGCTTGCGATAGTAGAGGTGGTAGGGGGTTTACTTGCTGGGATAGAGACGGTATCTTTGCTTGCCACGACGACACGTTATACTTCGCTTGCTGTAGTAGAGGTGAATTTACTTGCTGGGGTAGAGACGGTATCTTTGCTTGCTGTGGCGATGCGTTATACTTCGCTTGCGGTAGTAGAGGTGAATTTACTTGCTGGGGTAGAGACGGTATCTTTGCTTGCTGTGGCGACGCGTTATACTTCGCTTGCGGATGTAGAATGTAACTGGACTGTTCTTGAACTATCGGTACAGCGAAATTTAATTGCGACTGTGCAATGTTGTCCTTAATTGTACAATGTTTGACTTTCTTTTTTCCTTGATGGTATTCACCATCTGAAATATCCAGAGTCTTATTACGATATTCTTGTCGCTCTAGACGATGTTGCTTTAACATTTTAGGAATATCTTTTCCCCTACGTTCAACCCGAGCAATTGATTTTCCACTTTCCAAATTTCTATGAGTCTGCTTCACACGAGCCATAATGATATTGTGACTAAAGAAATTAGGAACAAACGTTTATAAAAAATACGTTAAAAAAAATGGGGTATCCTGATTGGTTGAACTTAATTCCATAATAAAATATCGGAGTATTCTCATTGGTTGAATGATAAAATCAATATTATAAACCGAGCTCCGACGATTATACATGTAAATCTCTTTAATCTTTTGTTGACTTAATGCGGTACACATTGTCCCAAAAATATTTATCGGTTAAAAACGTTGCAGGGAAAGATATATAAACACATGCTAGAAGTCATATTTTTATTAGAACACTTTCAAAATGAATGTAGGTACTAAAGCAAATCCCTTGTTAGTAATACTGATCGATTTAGCAAAGTATTTTTCACATATTGAATATCAAGTGGTTGAATGTCATAAAGTGGCTATGTTACCCAACGCCGCACGTGCTGATAGAATAATCTATAAGATGCTATTGTTATGGAATGAGAAATATATATATACCCTACACTCTTAAAACAAGGTGTGTTATGACAACACACCTTTTTTGTCCAGTATTTAACACACAATAAGATGTGTTACTACAACACACCTAGGTGTGTTACTACAACACATCTAAAGATGTGTTTTTTGCTTGTCCAGTAAATAGCACACCTTAAGGTGTGTTATGTAAAAAGGTGTGTTATTTAGCACACCTTGGTGTGTTATGCAACACACCATGGTGTGTTAAGTAACACACCATGGTGTGTTATGTAACACACCATGGTGTGTTATGTAACACACCTAAAGATGTGCTGTAACAACACACCTTAAGATGTGCTGTAACAACACACCTTAAGATGTGTTGTAACAACACACCTAAGGATGTGTTGTAACAACACACCTAAGGATGTGTTGTAACAACACACCTTAAGATGTGTTGTAACAACACGCCTAAGGATGTGTTGTAACAACACACCTAAAGATGTGTTGTAATATAAAGCCTAAAGATGTGAAACAGTTTATGGTGTGTTATTGCAATACATACTCGAAGAAACACTTATACTTCTGCATGGGCTACAATTAAAACTGTTTATTTATCCGAATAATGATCTAATTCAATAAACACATATTTCTTTCAATTCATTTATAAGAAAATTAATTACCACTTCTTAAAATATACAAATTAAACAATTAAATGAATACTTAAATAAAGTTTACATTTTAAATTTTCATTAGTCAAAATGCTCACTTTATTTGGAGTACGCATTGTTTATAGCAAAATTCTATAGAGCACATTTATAATTAAGTACAATTAAAGAAAAGTGCATAGTGCATGAGAAGTTTTAAAAGCATCAAAAATTTACATGCACAGCGTATTACAATTTCAGGCTATTTCTTAATTCAGCCATAAAGTTGAATATTTTGTCCCTTTGTATTTATTGTCTTTTTTTCTTCAAAGCCACATCTTGTAAGAAGGAACAAATTCCTGCCATATCGCCAGGATAGCTGACATTGAAAACATAGTAGTTGTCCTTGAAAAGCGTCTCTGAAATTACAGAACATGTCTCTGAAATTACAGAACATAATTATCATTAGCAAAACTACCACCTCAGAAATTTGGAGTGAAAAATATATATATATATATATATATATATATATATATATATATATATATATATATATATATATATATATATATATATATGTATGTATGTATGTATGAATGTACTATGTACAGATTATAACGATCATCAGATTAAGAATGATAAAAAATTAGGGCGGTTTTATATTACAGGCATAACATTATTCTCATGACGATACTTAGCTAAAAGTTCAGATCTTTGGTTTAAAATGTATGTCCTATCTGAATTTAAAATGCAAATCTTTTCACTGGCTAAGCACAAGTGCAGTGTATTGCCCCAGCTCTATATGCATTAATACGCGCAACGATTGACCACTTAATTGAGTGTTTAATGTTGGATTCCTTCAGTTCCCAATACAAAGTGTATTTGGATAACGCAGTACTAACCACAAACTGTCTTTTAACAACAAAAAATACACTGAAAGTACTGCGTTATCCAAATACATTAGGGAACTTCAGCGTATTTAATGCATGTATAGAGCTGTAGCAAAACACTGCAACTTGTGCTTTAAGCTGAAACGATCTGCATTTTAAATTCAGATAAGACATACATTTTAAACAAAAGATCTGAACTTTAGCTAAGTGTCGTCATGAGAATAAATGTTATGCCGGTATTATGTAATATAAAACAGACCTAATTTTTTATAATTCTTAATCTGATGATCGCCTAGTATGTGAAACTCGAGTAAATAAAGTTTTATTTAATTTTTATCGCTTCATCATGCTATATATAATCTGTACATGTTGGAGCTCTACCCCGTTATCGAGCGCTCTTAGAAGACAGTGTCAAGACTCATCACCTATACTTAAAATTATACACACACACATATATATATATATATATATAATGAGATGTTCTCTAGTGAATGAACCCAAACCGCGTAAGCAGAATAGTGCTTGCCTTTTTCGTCATCATATTACCGAGTGACAATATCACAATATCATCAACATATTATATATATATATATAAATCAATAAACATAACTACTCGGTTGATGAACACATATAGATTTTAATAAGAAATATATATATAAACATATAGATGTTAAAATCTATATGTGTTCATCAACCGAGTAGTTCTGTAGTTATTTTATATAAACATATAGATCAATTAAAACCGAGTAGTTCTGTTTATTGATTTAACCCGCTCCTTCATTGTTGAGCACTATCTTTGGTTCGTATAGCGAACAATACTCAAATTATATATATATATATATATATATATATATATATATATATATATATATATATATATATATATATAATATATATATATATATATATATATATATATATATATATATATATATATATATATATATATATATATATATATATATATATATATATATATATATTTGAAGTTAAGAGACTCAACAGTTTTGATTATATATATTTATTATTAGTTAGTTCCGTGCCACGCATATGGTGTGGTACTCTTTAGATAAAATATTCTAAAAAAACTATAAAATAGTCTTATACTATAAAATAATATAAAATATACAATACTTTATATTTATATTTATATTTATATTCTATATTTATATATTTATATTTATTTATTATATATTTATATTTATTTATTTTATA
This sequence comes from Chrysogorgia sp. JL179-B06, assembly GCA_035772405.1. Taxonomy (NCBI): domain Eukaryota; kingdom Metazoa; phylum Cnidaria; class Anthozoa; order Scleralcyonacea; family Chrysogorgiidae; genus Chrysogorgia; species Chrysogorgia sp. JL179-B06. Next base: position 655,169 of record JAYKKM010000094.1, on the reverse strand, counting down.
TTATTTATATTTATATATTTATATTATTCATTTATTTTTATTTTTTATTTATATTCATTTATATTATATTTATTTATACTTTATATTTTATACTATAAAATAGTCTTAGACTATTTTATCTAAAGAGTACCACACCGTATGTGTGACACAAACTAAGTAACTAACTAGTAATAAATATGTCTAAGCAAAACTGTTGAGTCTCTTAACTTCAGCTATAATATGCTCTGGATCTCCATTGAGAACTCTGCCAACGGTTTTTTACACCCTCTGTAGTATTATATATATATATATATATATATATATATATATATATATATATATATATATATATATATATATATATATATATATATATATATATATATATATATATATATATATATATATATATATATATATTAGTTTATTCATTGTGTATTCAATGAAAGATAGGCCAATTGACAAAATAAACAGGAAGCGTGGCCAAACTATAATATATGCAATGTGACACTGATAAATGTAAAACAGATGGTACTCACTGGCGCTTTCATTGTTATATACACTGCAAAAAATACTGTGTAGAATTAACTCAAAATATTGAGTAAAACGATGCATCCACAGTGACACCAAATAGTGTGTAAAACTAACACATATACTGTGAGTAAAACTTACTCATATACTGTGAGTAAAACTTACGCATATACTGTGAGTAAAACTTACTCAAAGATATGAGTAAAACTTACTCAAAAATATGAGTAAACCAAATGCATCCACAATGACACCTTTTTTTGAGTAAAATATGAGATTACTCAAGATGAGAGTAAATTATACTCAGAAGCGGAGTAAATATTACGCGCAATTTACTCAAAGTGAGTAAAACGGAATCGCAGTACGCGACTTGAATATGGTGAAGCTCTTCATTACAACTAAAGGAAAATATCCACTCAAAATACATCATATAGTTGCAGTTGTTAAATATTTATTGAATGAAAATGTGGAAACGTTTAAGATATGTATAAAAATAATTATCTTATACAATTACGAACAAGTCATCATCTGCAAGAACGTCCAATTCGATCCTCAAGGCTATATTATTATGAATAAGTGGTGCACCAAACTTTAAAAATAACATTGTATATGCTGGCAAACAAGATACAGTAGGATGACATTTCTATTGTGGCATTGTGCCTATCGAATGATCTTTTAGTTGAGTCCACCCGAAGACTCACAAAACATAAGCAAAAACAAACGCAAATCTTAAATGAAATCAAGTAAGGAAACAGTGTGCTATGGGCTAGGTATGGCATAAGTATGGTTTTACTATGGACACTAGTAACTCTCCGTACCACAACCATATAATCATCTATTCTGTCATATACAATATACATGTATGGAAATTGTAGGAAATTGGCAAAAATCCATACAGTTCCCATATAGTGAATATGCAAATTATATGGAGCACAATAGTGATACCATTAGTTCTCTCTTTTCTGTAATCTATGGAAAAACCCTTGGCATGTCTATGGAAATAATATGGCTTGATTCTTTCCCCATAGAAAAACTATTCAAGTATGGGCAAACTATGGGTCATACAATTTACACGGCAGAAACATTTACCCATAATAGAAAAGCCATATTTGTTTTCATTTGTAGTTTAGGATAATTTGGCCAGCTATTGCTGCAATTGTCAAGTATAGATGTGCCAACAAAATACAAATTAAAATAATTTATTATCATGACATAAATTAGACAATACATGGGCGATCGTCAAGCTCATATCCTCAGAAAAATGATTCTGACAGGACAGAGTCCCTGACAGGAATCGAACCTAGACGCTCTAACCATTGAGCCACCGAGACTCGGATGGAGAGTGAAGGTTACAATGATATAAGTGTGCGATTGATATACGTACTACCTGGCAGTACGTACAGTATATCAATTGCACCATTACATCATTGTAACCTTCGCCCCATACTGAGCACCTTGGCAATTTACAAGAGGGGGAAAATATTTTTCAGGGGGAGAAATGACCCCCTTCGCCCCCCTAAAAGAAACCCTGTCTCGGTGGTTCAATAGTTGGAGCGTCTCACTGGCAGTCAGAAGGTTACAGGTTCGATTCCTGACAGGGAATCAGAATAATACATCTGAGGATAGGAGCTTGACGATCGCCCATGTATCATCTGTCTACTCCAAGCTCTCCCTAGGAGATGAGATAGGTCGAAGAGTTGGATGACATAAATTACTGTATATTCATGAAAACAAGTATAAAATAATATCGAGATGAAAATAAGCATAATTATATAAATATAACATAAAACTATATTATGTAACGATATATTAAATGTTGCCATTACTGCTGTCCAGCATTTAAACTTGAATCCATTCTGGGTCTTTGGGGCTGCCTCGCCTCCACACACTTCATGTTAATTTTTTGCACAACTTGGCTTGGGGAGTCTTTCATGAACTTAGAACATACTTTTCCTAAATGAAAAGTTAAATGAAATTAAGCATTTGTATACTTATCCATAATTTAGATATCCATTAATTATATACTTGAGTGTTCTCAAGAATTCCACTGTTGGAGGGCAAACTGAAATTGCATTATCTGCTCCCCTGAAGTAACATCAGTGCTTTGAAGTTGCCCTCCAACACGGCAGTATTGATGTCACACAAGAACACTCCATTAGTGCAATGCCAGGCTTTCAGCTAGGTTTTCTCCTGCTGTTAAATTACAATTGGCACAGGTGCAAGAGCAAGATGTAACTTGTTTCAAATAGCCTTGGTAAAATATTCACATACAAGATCATTTCATCAGTTATTTAATAGATACAGTTGCAAAATTGACAGCATGAAGACAGAAATTTATCTTACAGAATTTGTGCCTCCAAGCAGTTGTATATAATTTTATATACGGTATAGCTCTGTAGCAGCTGAGGTTAAGCTCGAAACATAGTGGGAATAGTGTGGGGGTTGTTGACAAGCGCCTTCTACCATAGGAATTAAGCCTCCAAATGTTGTATTACCAGGGTTCCAATAAGTATTGGTCATTGATTATAACACATGCAACTACATCTCTATACACAGCATTACATTCTCCTAATTGATTTAATACGACTGCAATTTTTCATTGTCACCAAGCTAATGTGATTAGTATATTACCCAGAATTATATACTAAAACATTATGATAATACATACAACTATACATGTATATTATAAATTCCGAATCCTGGTTAACACAGCTTTTGGGTGGCTGTTTATTATTTGGATGGCTTTTAGACAGCTTGTTAATTTTAGGACAGCTAAAGCATACCTTTAATTTATGGTAGTTGGGGCCTCAATTCAGTCAATTGGTGAAACAACATGAATTCTAGTAGTACAGGTATCTTAAATACTTGATCAATAATGCTTGTGAGTGTACACACTTTGACAAACTTAAACATTAACAGGTACCAGATGTACCATGTACATCCACTGAACACCCAGTTTTTGTTGGTAAGGTGAATTTTTTTTTTAATTTATCGTTTAAAAATCATACAGATTTATGAAGGTATAGATAAACTCAAAACTTTGAGTCAAACTTACCAAAATCTCTTAGTTTTGTTTAAGCAGGAATGGCAAAATTGCAACTGCATCTATAATATTTTGAAAAGCAAGAAACAACCCAATTAAAATACAGATAACAGTTAATAATAAATTAAAGACTACAGTAAAACCTGAGTTTTTACAACCACCTGCCATTTACGACCACTTTTTAAGGCATGGACCATTTATAGTTAAAAGGTACCTGTAATTAACGACCACCTGCCAAACACGACCAGCGACCACTTTTAGCATCCCAAACACAAAATTTAACCTGTCATGAGCGAATTTTTAGAGATGAAGTACGTACGCATTGGTCTGTTCAAGCAAGCTCTGTTCAAACAGTGCTTTTTTCCAAAATTATCTGGTTTTCTTTCTTTATTAAGAAATATTATATTGGTTTTAAATTATAAAGCCATCTTTTAGTCGACTAGCGAACACATAATATAGTTGTAAACGTAATAGTGTCTTCCAATAATTATGGCTTGCATGACGTCACATCATTAACTGCCATTTACGACCACGTCATTTACAACCACTTTTGCTTGGCAACAGGGGTGGTTGTAAAACTCAGGTTCTACTGTATAACCAAAGTAAGTCTTTTATTAAACATGTTATGCAAAATATATACCGTAGTGATTATTATTACAATACATGATGATCGTCAATCTCAAATCCTCATTAAATGAATCCCACACAGTTTTCTAAGCATTACTGGTATATGGTGAATGTTGCATATTCAGTGAATATAGCAATCAAACCAGTACATCATTGTAACCTTCACCCTTCATGTTATAAGAGTCCCAATTGATATCAGAGCATGTCACGGGCAATCATCAGGTTACAGGTTTGAGTCTAGGACATTTTCTGAGGATTTGAGCTTGACAATGTATTGACTCTGAGCTGATTCACTTGGCACTTTGTGTGCTATACATGTATGTTAATTCCATGAAAAATAAAAAATCTATAACTAATTGCCAACCAGTATGCAATGTCACATGAAGAAATCTTTTGAATAATGCCAAATGTTTGGAAGTTAAATTTCTAGATAAAAATTATGATAACAACACTTCTAAAACCAAACCAATAGCACTGCATATGCCATTACTCTCTGAATTTGTGCTTTTCAGCAAGGATTTAAATCCTTAGAAGTTCCATTTTTGTTGATTGAAATTCATACTTAATCATTATCATAAACAAATGAAAGGTTATGTAAACGGTTATTCCTGATAAATATTTCTATAACATACCACTTCGTTTCCTGAGATCAAATAAAGGATGGGCTTTCTCCATCATTCAAATTATTTTGATTAGACATATGATAATATCCACATTTCAATTGAAAAATAACTACAATGAAATGGAATCCTCTAAGACAAAGTTTTTGAAAGAGAAGCGAAGTTCAGGCAACTATTTGATTTGCTTCAAACTTTCAGATGCGAGATATAATAGCAGATCAGAGTCAGACTTACCTTCGTCTTCAAACTTTGCTGAAATCGGATCACTGCCGTATTTACTCCCACAGCCAGTATTTTATAACACCAACGAATAATTGATGATCGCCACTTCTTTAGAATTGGTAACACAAACTCACAAAGCCATTTAACAAACAAATAATCCAAGACACAAAGCAGCATGCCATAAATGTTTCAACTTTCAGCGACAACAAGAGAATTCAAATATGGCGCAGGCTCGCAGCATTAACGTTAACTCGCTAGGACCTCTGGGAATGTCCATATACGGAATAATTTTCCTTCTACGGATATGATTTTGCAGGCCTCTACCTGATAATTCCCACAGCCTTTCATTTCCGACACTTATTATATAGTGGAAATTATACAGGAATATAGTATCAGCGTAATGTCAAGTTGAGCGAGCTAGTGTATCTTATCTTGCTGGTTTATAAAGCTACTCGAATGTGAAGATGAATAGATGATGTCATGGTATATGTAATAATATATGCTCAACAACCAGTTATCATAGAATACTGATAACCGATCAACGAATGACGCTGATCCGACCGGCGATGGAGGAGGAAGAGATGTTCGAAGGGAAAATTTGTGTCGAATTAATACTCGAGACGTCCTGCTACATCGCTAAAGTTTACCCCGTGGTTGTTTACTCAAAATTTGAGTAAAACGTTCGGTTTACTCAAAAATATGAGTAGGCTAAATTTACTCAATTGTTGAGTAAAGCAAAATAAGGCTTACGCGCGCGGATGAGTAAAGTTTACTCATCATTTTGAGTAATAATTACTCAATAACATTTTACTCAAAGGCGTGAGTTAGTTTTACGCACACGATTGAGTAGAAACATTTTAACTCATGTGAAGTGTAAAATTAACACAAAATGTTGAGTAAAGATTCCGTTTACTCACAAAATGTGTTATATTTACTCAAAGATGAAAATGCATTTTTTGCAGTGTAAGAGAATGTGAATTTATATATTGAACTGTAGTCATGCAGCGAAGCTTGTATTTTGCTGAGTATATGTCTTAATTATAGCCGTTATAAGTCACGTCGGTCCAGTGAGCTTCTAGTTCTATATAAGCTCAACCAGCTCAAGACTTCTCATGACTTCCGGCCTTCCCGAAGTGGAGCCTGGCTGTCAAAACTTGAATCTGATATACAAGATAAAAGATATCTTCGGAGCTGAGGCGACAATTTAAATATATACATATATATACATAAACCATAATTACCTCGTCAAAACGGTGAAAAAGCTCTCAGTCTCCTCTAGGATACATTTCTCGTTTCCATATGTTGAACAATGGATCGTTGTCGTGTTGCCAATTACCTGTTTGTAAGCAAGTAGAATACAGTAAATACCGATGTTTCTTTGCAAACAGAGAAGGTCGCGTTCGCAATAACCGTTCTGCTTTATAATTAGCGCAAATGCGCAAGGACCATATTTCAAGAAGACATGCGAACCAAAATACATGTGACTGGGAGAGATTGCTGGAAAGTTTGTAAATCGCGCGGGCAAATTGACATTGTGCTCCAATAATTTCCTTTGCGTGGGCAATATTTCGTTTACACGGCAAAAATGTGCGGTTACCTTCAATATTGACTACCCATAGTGTAATACAATTTATAATTTGTTTTTTAGGTTTTGGAGTAAAACCACAATAATGTCCTGGGATAGAATAATAAGCGCATATGCGTTTCATATTGCAGCGCGCGCTGGACATACAGTGTAAACTGAATAAAAAGTATGTATAAAACACAGAAACAGAGAGTAAAGATGCGTATAATTGTATAGTGCATAGTATAACATTGGGATAACCCTGTGCGCATTTCGACTTTCTTTATTGGTTTCTTCATCAGGATAATATCGGGTTGGCAGTTGACGATTTTTTCGTTGGAAGATAAATAATTAATAATGCGCGGAGTAAACAAATGTAACTGCAAGGAAAGAAAAGTGATTACTTACCAAACGTGTTGTTTGTTCGGGAAGGTCCAACGCGTCGTGCCATGAGTATAGGGTTGAATGGCTGTCGTAGTATAAAAAGGTTCGTTCTCGATCTTTGTACTAGCTTGGGCTTTGCGCCTCGCGGTCAAATTCAAATTGTCCGAGGGCGTTTGTTAGTGGGTAACATGCAGTATACACGTGAGTTGCGTCATTAGTTACCAGATCTAAGTGTGTGTTGGTGGTAAGGGAATTGTCCGTGTGTTTAGGGGATATAGTAAGGCATATAATGGAGGTTAAATATCGCGAGTATCATAAGTTTAATATTACGTGTAGAATATGTTATATTTTATATGTACTAGCTAATACACGAAGGTTGTTAATAAGTTTGGTGTTGATTAAGTTAAAGGCAAACGGCATGAAATCTGCTCTTTGGACAGGGCTTTCTACGTTGTATGTAGGGTTGCTAAATTCACTACCAAATAGCAAGACTGTAGCGTGTAATAAAGTAGAAATTAAATGGGAAGGGTTTAACAGCAAAAGCTAAATGCCAACGACATGATATTTGCTCTTTGGACAATGCTTATCACGTGGTGTATATATTTGCGCTATTATCCGTCGATTGTCAACTGACTATAAATGTAGTGAAGTAACGACTATATTGTAGCGAGGCTGGATTAGCTCTATCCTTTTGCTACAAGATATTCATTGATTTTTAGGTTTTGGAGTAGGTAGTGAGAACCACAATGATGTCCTGTAGTGTATATGTAAATGTAGAAAACTATATGGGCACGTGGATATAGAATAAGCGCATTTAGCCTCTGGCTACAATGTGTATCATATTGCAGCGGGCGCTGAACATGCAGTGTAAACTGAATAAAAAGTATGAAAAAAACCACAGAAACCGAAATTAAAGATGAGTATAATTGTGTAGAAACAACTGACTAAAATGGCTAAAATGGGCTTTGTGCTCAGACTAACCAAAATATATGTTATTTAAAGGTGTGTTATTTAAAAGGTGTGTTGTTCAAAAGATGTGTTGTTCTAAAGATGTGTTGTTCAAAAGATGTGTTGTTCAAAAGATGTGTTGTTCAAAAGGTGTGTTGTTCAAAAGATGTGTTGTTCAAAACTAAAGATGTGTTGTTCAAAAGATGTGTTATTCAAAAGGTGTGTTGTTCACAAAAGATGTGTTGTTTAAAAGGTGTGTTGTTCACAAAAGGTGTGTTATTTGAAAGGTGTGTTATCTGAAATGGTGTGTTACGCTTGGAAAGGTGTGTTAAATTAACACACCTTGCATAAAAGGTGTGTTAATTTAAAAATTAGAAAAAATACATGATATTGTAAGGTGTGTTGTGTAACACACCATGTGTTATGTAACACACCTTGGTGTGTTGTCTAACACACTGTGGTGTGTTATGTAACACACCATGGTGTGTTGTATAGCACACCTTGGTGTGTTATTGAAAGTTATTTTCAAATGGTGTGTTACTATAACACATCCTGTGTGTTATGTAACACACCATTAGCACACCTTGTTTTAAGAGTGTATGCACGAACCTCCACCCGCCCAACCATGAATCAAGCAAAATTTATATCTATGAGGAGCTTGAGAGATCTATCTCGTGAACGAAATCGCGCTCCGACGATTATACATGTAAATCTCTTTAATCTTTTGTTGACTTAATGCGGTACACATTGGCCCAAAAATATTTATCGGTTAAAAACGTTGCAGGGAAAGATATATAAACACATGTTAGAAGTCATATTTTTATTAGAACACTTTAAAAATGAATACAGGTACAAAAGAAAATCCACTGTTGGTAATACTAACCGATTTAGCAAAGTATTTTTCACACATTGAATATCACGTGATTGAATGTTGTAAAGTGGAAATGTTACCCAACAATGCACGTGCCGATAGAATACTATATAAGATACTATTGTTATGGGATGAGAAATATATATATACCTACTCATCTGACGATTTTACACATTTAATCGGACAGTTTGTACATGTAGCAATCGAGGAACCGCCGCCGTATCAACCATGAATCAAGCAAAATGTATATCTATGAGGAGCTTGAGAGATCTATCTCGTGAACGAAATCTACAGTTAATGGGTTCAAGACCCAAACCTGCAGCACCGAAACAGATGTATGAACTTTTCTTTAAAGATGAAGATAACAATTATTTTAAAATCGAATTCGATTCATCCGAACACGCTAAGATTGGTAAAAATATATATATTACCAACCAGTATATATTTATCGTAAAAGACTAATCCCTTTGTATATATAGCCATCTCTAACTAAAAACATTAATTATTAGACACGATGGCAACAAGTATAGATATAAGCGAAATTAAACTTGATAACGTGAAGTTATACACTTCTGAATTTCTATATACAACATGCAAAGACTCTGATTTTTATGTGGTTGACTTCATGAAAGAAGATAAAATTTGGTTAGACAACCGGCGCAGGATAATACTAAAGGACTTTAACCTCACCTCTGTTCTTAATACCCGCATGGGAGTCGAAGCTGGAATTATTGTTGCTATGATTCATCGCCAGGAAAATCAAGAAGATCTCTTGGGCAGACATATCTTCTTTGTAAACTCTTACACGATGTATTGCAATCCCGAAGTATTACGTTAAACATTAAAAAACCATTATCATCTATTTTGACATGTGTGAATTAATTAACACGCTCTCCTTATCGCGCTCACGGGTATCTTAAAATATATACTAAAATGTGTGAAAAGTGTAAAATAAAGTATCAAAAAGCATAAAAATATGCTTAAATAAGTATAAAAATGCTTAAATATCTAGAAATAGACGTATTTAAACACGGGAAATATATATTTCACAGGGACTAATCCCTTCAAAATGGCCGCTAATCCCTACAAGTAATTAAGGTTAGAATTAATTAAAAAATCGTAGCTACCCAAAGTACACAAACAAAATGGTCGCTAATCCCATATATATTCATTCAACTTCTCCATCGTGTGTGTGTTTTTACTATAGCTAACTCTTTCATCATATGCTAACGAACAACCCTTGCGTAAAATAAGCAATTCATTGAACAAGGGATGACCAGTATTGTCGCTATGGACCTGAGTCAATCTCATTCGAATCGCAAATTCGACTACGGGTTGATCGCGCACCGATGCAGTTTTAATAAAAAACAGAACATCGGAAGA
>JAYKKM010000094.1:587500-640000 GCA_035772405.1 Chrysogorgia sp. JL179-B06 | reverse complement strand
TTGTAGCCATATGCGCTTGTTAATACGAATTTCAACTAGAACGTCGGCTACATGATAGATCTAAGGTCAAAGTATGTGGCCAAAATAATTTTGTCCATTGAAAGTCTTAGGACGTACCTATAAGTTGCAGTAGTTTATAGTAGTGACTTTTCGTCACACCAATGCCCGGACTTGACTGGAGCCGGAAGCTGAATGATCTTCAGCCTGGCGTTCCCCGTACGATCTATGTCGAAGAGTTAGTATTCGAGGGAGATAAAAAATAGCAATACTTTTGCAGACTGGTACAGCACGGGATTTATAACATACATACATACATACAGTACTAGAAATACGAATACAATGCAATAATCCCCTCGCTCCCCTTTTCTAACACTTCTCCCTCCGCCACCCCACCCCACCCCACCCCTAGAGTTTCTTTTCCCATCCATGGTACCCAGTGCCCAGATCGCGTATTTGTATATTTGTGGTCTCTGTCGATAAGATTTTGGACGTTATCTCGGCCAATATATATTTACTCGATTTCAATTCTGAAAACAGAATTGGAATTAGCGAGCCCAAATACATAACGCACGTGCCCATAATATTACGTAAACGCGTATAACCTTCGTAAAAACCCATTTATGTATAGTTCGTCAGATCACCACTCGCCAATGGCCTCCTTTGCCCAAAATCCAAATATTGTCCGAATCAAACGGTTCACCCAAAATTACTTTTTACTTCCTTATAAGGAGTTGGTGCTACCATGCTCCGCTCAAATATATATATATATATATATATATATATATATATATATATATATATATATATATATATGCCAAATATTACCTATAATATACCCAGAATCTTATCCCGGCATTACCACCATATATACAGAACTCGTGACTAGGCTCTCGGCAACGGCTTCCGTAGCTCAGTGGTCAGAGCACTGCACTAGCATCGCAGGGTCGCGGGTTCAATTCCAGCCGGAAGGCCGCTAAGTTGCATTTTTCGCAACTGGTCCCGGTTTGGTCTTAAAATGTATGTATTCCAACACTCGAAATTTTCCTTCACCATAAATCCTTTCAACATGTAGTTTGATCGAGTGAAATGCCAAATATTACCTATATATATATATATATATATATATAGTAAAAAAGTAGAGTGCTGCGTAGACAGTGTTTTGAATATATAGCAAAGTGAAAAGGTGGTAAACTGCCAATAATTTAGTGACGAGATACTGACGTTTCGAGCGGAGCCCTTCATCAGAGTAAGACCAAGTCTTACTCTGATGAAGGGCTCCGCTCGAAACGTCAGTATCTCGTCACTAAATTCTTGGCAGTTTACCACCTTTTCACTTTGCTATATATATATATATATATATATATATATATATATATATATATATATATATATATATATATATATATATATATATATATATATATATATATATACCTTCAGTGAGAAATGGATCCCTGCCGCGGCGAAATTATCACCCTCGGATAATATATCGCACTCTATCTCTAGAATTAATAAAGAAAAATAATCTCAAGCCATAGGTAAAATTTCAATAAAATATGAGTAGTGGCAGCGGTGGGATTCGACCCGGCACCCCCATCGAAATGACTACTACCTTAATCCAGCGCCTTAGACCACTCGGCCACGCCACCAATTTGTAACACTTTATCCACTATAGTTCTCGTTACATTGCTATGCTTAAGTGTTCTTTCTGCGTTTACCTAAAATTTAAATCCGTATTCCCATCATGTAATTGGTACATGGTGAGTTCTTTCTACGCTTATATTATAAAATTTAAACCCGTATTCGCATGTAACCATTTCATTCCATCTCTAGAATTAATTAAGAAAAATAATTTACGGTAATGTGCAAAAAAATAAAATGAGCAATGGCAGTGGTGAGATTCGAACACACGCCATCGAAACGACTGATGTCTTAAACCAGCGCCTTAGACCACTCGGCCACGCTGCCAATGCATACAAAATAATAAGAATAGCACTCACGTCAATGGATAACGTAAGGTGCATGGGCTCTTTTCTACAAAGCATTAAATATCCATCCAAATTATCATCGTCAAAAATATTTCATTCAATGTATATATATACTAATTTCCTCGATAAATTATAATAATAACAAGACGCCCGCTAGGCGTTAACTCGGATAGCCTGCGAGCCGGCTCTCTGCGTGTGGCTTGCGCCCCCCGGGGGGCGAGCGGAGATAAGGCCCTGGGAACGAGGTTGTGGGCATGTTAGACAGTTGGAACAAAGGATAATTTTTATTTTTTTCTATTTATTAATATTATACATGTATGGAGAACCTAGATCTGGACAACATTTACTGCATATGGTATTTTACTGTCAATTATTAAACTGAAGTGACGTACATCGGTACATGACACAGTATTGTGACATTTTGTGTACATATATTCTAGTTTTGATGGTGTTCACAATTTTCATTTTTCACTGGATATTTGGACCAGGATAATGATTTATTTGTGACATACATCTGATGATTTGTAATTGCCACGGCAACAGAACATGAACATTCTTTATAAGATACAGTCACACTGTTTAATATGTTCGATATATTCAGGCCATTTTTGCTATTTATAGTCTTTAACAACTCCACATGCAAATTCTTTATAAAAGAGAGATGTAATTGTACAGTACGAATGGCAAAACATATGTAGTGAATCAAGTTCGCAGCTTTGACCTGTGTTGACAGTTGCTTGGTTTGATTATGGCAATGTTACAATCACAATGCCTTCCATCGATTCAAGCATGTGGTTAAAGCAAAGTTATTTTGGTGGACATTGGATATGGTAATTTCTTTGGCTGCATGAATGGCGACTTGAAATTCCACTGAGTTTGTAATCATGAATCATAATATTTTCAATGGCCTAGTGCTAGTGATGGGAATTATGCCAGTGAATTTCTGTCTGACTGTTGACTGTGCATTGATGATTAAATGGCTTTAGCACTTTACTCCACTCCAGTGTTAATTTGTCTTCTCTTTCATTTTTATATTATGATACCAGTTACTGTATGTCAAAGTCATTTAATACCAGAGTAGTAAATTGGTGGTTGATGGTTTAGCTGGTCCAAGTCACAAATCCAACTGTGTGGTTGTAGAGGCCCTTTACTTCAGATGCCAGTGTTAATTGGGTTTGCAGTTTCTTTAATTAATACCATATTATGTCGATGTTATAAGGTCATTTAATATACACCAGAGTATTAAATTGGTGGTTGGTGCTGTAACTCACAACTTCAACTGCGTAGTTGTACAGTTTTGTCTGAAATATGAAACAGAGAGAAAATAAGTGGGTAAAAAGCAATTAAGCTATGCATGCATAGGAACTTTGCAATATTAAAGAACAGTTACATAGAGATTCAGTATCAGCACCATATATATTTACTGTTTGTGGCAAATAATCACATGTAAACTCATTTCCAACTGTTAAGGAATTCTTGTAAAAAAACACACCATGTTCTGCAATAGCACCCAATGTCAGATCATTCCAGTAAGTACATGCTGTAATAGTAGAAAAGCAAATCGAATAGAGGGATATTGCACAACTTTCTGCAGCAGAAATAAAATTGTCATCAAATGTCTCATTGTCACATGTCGATGAACAGTGACCTGATTCAGATGTGCTCGTATGTATATTTGTAATTTGTGTAAATTGTGCAACAGTAATTTTAATGCCTTTAATCTCAAATAAAACATCAGGTTTATATAAATTTTTGAAATATTCTACCAAGTCGATAACTGAATTTACTTCCAACAATACACATGTTCCACGAGGGTGGGCCATACCGAATGAATCTCTTGCATGTGAATCAAATATTTTCAGTGAACCATTTGCAATAGTATAGATGGATACAGTATTACATCCGATTGTTAACAGAAAGGAATTATAACTTTCTCGTACCAAACCTTGGAAAGCGCATTCTAAGGGCATGACATATGGAATGTTTTCATTCAAAGTAGTTGTATGGAGTCTACCAGAGTAACTTTCACTAAACTCAAGTTGATAATTTGTGTTTAGCACTGTAACCATGGTAGGTAATTCAGTTAGCAATAAATAAGATTGCCTTGATAATCTTGACAATGCAGAATACAATTCATTTCCAAGGTTCATAATTTGAACTAGGTGTTCTGGGTGATTTATTGTGTAAGTAATTGATTTGTTTCTGAAGTTATGTATCAAAGCACACAAACTCATAGCTACACATTGCTGTCCTGCATTTGGACCAAATACATCAACATCACCTTGACTATAAGGTGCATGAATAGTTTTACTTGGATCAACAAAAGTAGGACCTGGGTTCTTTTCAATGTCTCTACTAAGATTGAACTTGCAGCAATTCACTCTGTGGTTTAAGTTCATGTACATGTAAGTCTTGTTCCTCTCTTTATTTATATTTTTAGAAAGAAATACATTCGTTTTGAGTTTTCATGTAAACCCTTTGGTTTTTTAATTTTATTAACTTGGGGTAAATACCTTACTTGATTACTCAGCAACCTTTTCCGTTCATGGCTAAATGCATAAACTAGACGATGGATATGAGAAGACCTGGGTACATTTCTTTTAATGTGTTTTCGAAGCTGTTTACGCAATTTTCTACTTTTATTCAAAAGGCGAGAGAGTTTTTTAGCTGGGATCCTGCTAGGTTCTCGATCACGAGCTCGATCACGTCGACCAACATGGCGGTTGTTTACCTCAATCACAATAAATTTAGCATACGAGATCTACATTCCTTTGTGTTTAAAGTCTCTGGGTCAATATCAGCGGAAACTTGTACTGATAACTGGGAAATTTTTACATTCTCATATACAGGTACAATGTTAAGAGAAGCAGGATTATTCGATGGCAACGTGCTTTCTGAATTATTAGGCAAAACATGCGACTGTTCATGGACAATTGATAATATAAAAGACATACTTGATGAAACGATATGTTGAAAATCATCGAATTTATTTCGCACGACATTTGTAACACAATAAACAATATAGGCAACAATAAAACAAATCATAAATATTAATAAAGTTACCTCAATACAAATGTATAATTTCCATACAGCGTTTATATATTTGTCGAGTCTCCTACTCTCCTCGGGTGAATGTTTACCTGACACTTGCAACTTGGCTTCGTCAAGTACGTTCTTTGTGCTTCTATTTACATCATTTGAGCAACTCAATGACACAGGTAACGTTGTATTCAAGTTTATATTCGTTTTTAGTTTTGTAAGTTTGGCATTCATTGTAAGACTGGCATTCATAGTAAGTTTGGCATTCATAGTAAGATTGACATTCATATAAGTTTTCATCAGATCGCGGACCAACCCGTTTCGAAATCGCTCGGCATCTTTTAGAGTAGGTCTACCGCGATCGGCGTGTGCGATTGTAAGCATTGTGAGCGTATTCAAGAACAAGATACTTCCCAGCAACATAACTGACTTCGTACACTTTCTTCCAAGCAACCACGAAAAGAAAGAAGACACTGGTCCACATGTATATATAGTCCGCCGAGCGGGTGAAGCCTGGGTCCAAATCTCCCCCCCCAAAAATAATATCGCAGGAAACCTAGACTCGGCTATCCGAGTAATGAGTGGCAGCGATGGGATTCGAACCGAGCGCCTTAGACGACTCGGCCGCGCTACCAATTTGTAAAAGCTTATCAACTATAGTTATCGTGACATTGCTATGCTATAGTTTAGTGTGAGTTCTTATCTACGTAATTTACCTAACATTTAAATCCACATTCCCATCATGTAACTGGTACAAGGTGAATTCTTTATACGCTTGTATAAAATTTAAACCCGTATTCGCATCATGCAATACATTTCATTCCATCTCTAGAATTGATAAAGAAAAATAGGCTACTCATGCATTTCATCTTGTAATAAAATAAAATGAGTAATGGCAGTGCTGGGATTCGAACACAGCCATCGAAATGGCTGGAGCCACTATACCAATCGGTTAAATAGAATGCAGAATAGCTCATGTGACAATGCTATATGGTATACTATGACTATCAGTTCATTCTACGTTTACGACTATTAGTTCATTCTACATAGTTCTCTCTCTATATACTCTCTCTATATAATATATAGAGAGATAACTAATTATACCCAAACGATTGTCGGTGACAACCGCTTGTGGACAAACAGCGGTCATGCGCACATCTAGAGAGCGTGAAGCGGTGTAGGGCCAGAGTGCAGATAGTATCATACCTTCATACTATCATACTATGGTAAAATACATTGATATACAGCACAGATAGTATCATACCTTCATACTATCATACTATGGTAACTAAAATACATTGATATACAGCACAGATAGTATCACACCTTTATACTATCATACCATGACAAAATACATTGATATATACAGCACAGATATATAGTATCATACCTTCATACTATCATACCATGGCAAAATACATCGATATGCAGTACAGATAGTATCATTACCTTCATACTATATCATACCATGACAAAATACATTGATATACAGCACAGATAGTATCATACCTTCATACCATCATGCTATGGCAAAATATATTGATATACAGCACAAATAGTATCATACCTTCAAAATATCATATCATGACAACATACATTGATATACAGCACAGATATAGTATCATACCTTCATACTATCATACTATGGTAAAATACACATACCTAATTCATACTATCATACCATGCCAAAATACATTGATATACAGCACAGATTATATAGTATCATACCTTCAGCACAGATAGTATCATATACCTTCATATACTATCATACTATGGCAAAATATATTGATATACAGCACAGATAGTATCATACCTTCATATACTATCATACCATATGGCAAAATACATTGATATACAGAAAAGTACCATCGTACCATGGCAAAATACAATAATATTTTCAGCACAGATTATATAGTCTGTAATTGCGTTCGACGAAGGAGAACGCATTCTAATCTTGCATGTCATGTGCTTAACCTAGTGTGCTTAACAGCTAAAAGAAATCAAGATTTTTTTGGAACTTTGCTCTTTTTGAGTAAATTACCCTTTCTGAATAAATTATGGCATTACTGCCAGGTAAGTCGTTCAATTCAGAAATATTACATTAACAAACGTGAAGTTTGATTTGGCAAGAGTGTTGGTTGAATGGAAAATTTATAACTTCGTGAGGCTTGCTCTTTTGAGTAAATGTTGTTCGAATTAGATGTATGGCGTAATTTAAATGGTCATATTGAATTTTGACATTATAAAATACAAAAAGTATAATCGTACCGTTGATTACAAAGTGTGGATTGACGAATCTCAAACTCACAGTAAGAGTACTATATTAGCGGGTGAGATTTTTTTTCCGAATGAGCAATGAAAATAATCAAAGAGCAAACCCTTAACGCACAATCCGGAACAACATTAGCCTACGCGCTGGATACGGAGCGTTTGCACGCAGGCTAGAACAACATACACTCAAGAGATTCGGAATATGAGAGCTATACGCCAGGTGTACATATTTCGTGATTATTTTAGTTATTCTATGACTAAGAACGGTTACGCACAGGCACTATATGGCCCCTATTTAATGATAATCAGCTCTGGTTACGTCACACTATAGTCTATACCCTCGTCCTTGTTTGTCCCGAAAACTGATTTGAAATCCAAAAAGGACGCATAATACAATACAACATAAAATACAAACACGTATAGACATATACAAATATAAAATCGTGCTGTGGGTCTTTCTACTGTAATATAATCTTGTATGGTAATTCTGTACCATAAATTATAGTATCTTGCCGCCACATATATTTTGTCAACGTATTCTTGTTTCAATAACTCAATTTACGCACTGTGTATCAAGACCGCAAGAAATTAGGATTTCTTTTGCCTCGTATCGATTTTACAACTTGCAATCTAGATTATTGTATAAAAGGCTATTACTGCATGCTGTCTTCACATTACGACACCATGAGTTGTGTGTCGAGCCACGTGCTCGACTATAAATATAAACTTCCTATTCTTTATGCCAATAAACGCCACGCATAATAGAAATGACGTCCTATAAATTAACTTATGCATTACACAGACATATCAATCTCTCTATACAACGATCTCGCATCACCGTCAGGAACAACCCTTAACTTTGGAACAACATACACTCACGAGATTCAGAATGGAGAGCTATACGCCAGGTGTACATATTTCGTGATAACAACGCCTTTACCACCTAGCACGCAATCTATATGATACTCTTCCTTCGAAAGTGGAGGCGTGAACATGGAATAGAAGTGATTGTTCAAAAGATTTGCAACGTCTGAAGGCTTATCAGCTGTGACACTACCGTCATCACGAGTCCACACCATTTTCCTTGGTACACTAGAAGTATTTGAAACGGATTTAAACATAGACCAAAACTTCTTTCTATTGGATTTCATCAGATTTGGCAACGATTGGAAGAATTCTTTTCGCTTTCGTGCTACAAGCGCTTTTAACGAGCGACGCAGCTTTCGGAAATGTTCCCAGTGGTTCGATCGAGCGCTCTTTTTTGCTTTTCTTCTGGCAGTTTCCTTCCTTTTAAGTAGATGGCAGATTTCACTTTCAAACCATGGTGGTGAGCTGCGTCTTTTTAAGACTTTCGTTGGAATATGGCGCGTAATCGGCATCAATACTAGTATTAGAACTTGGAGGATCATCGGATGAAATTTCTTGTGAAATGAACAAAGATGAGAGGTTAGTAGAAAGATCTTTGTGTAGGATCTTCCAATCAGCTAAACGGTATTAAATACAGTTCGTTGTTCACAAGAAGATAATTTGACATGCATTTAAAGTCGAAGAATAACAAGTTGTGGTCGCTAAATACTTCCAATGATTTTGCTGATATGCATGACAAATCTGTAACACATTCCGGGGTCTTTGTTAGAATGAGATCAAGAATGTTATTTAATCTAGTCGGGTATGTGTTAACTTGTTGAAGGAAAAAGTCATAGATAAGTTCACGAAATTCTACGGCGCATGTTGAAGAATTCCTAATCTGAATAATATCCGAGTTCGATGTCAAGTCCGGGAAATTAAAGTCGCCAGTTATGAGAACTTTTTCATAGTGTTCACTGATTTGTAGAAAGGTTCCAAATAAGGTTAACCATTCTTTGAGATCGCAGTTGGGTGGACGATAGCAAACACTTAGCAGACATTTTTGTTCTTAGTTTCAAGTTCAACGGCAACAATTTCCAGGTCAGATTCAACTTCCATGGTCACTTTGTGAAATTGTATACCCTCACGCAAAGCTAACAAAACTCCTCCTCCACGTTTATTAGATGTACGATCTTTTCTGACTAGGTTGTAACCTGAAGGCAGTATTTCTTTATCAGAGACAGTGTTGTTAAGCCATGTTTCAGTGACTGCTATAACGTCCAAGTTCTCCGTGTAAACAAGGTCTTGAAACATCCTAAGGTTACTTGTAATAGTTCCATCGTCTCGTTTGTTGACGCTCCGAAGACTTTGAGCATTAAATGATAAGCAACGTAGGGCTTCAGGGTTAGCTGTCATGACGGGACCCAGGTTTGTAACGATGTCACCAGCGAGCAGAATACAAAAAACTAGGTGCAAATTTTTGTGATTGATTTTAAGTTCCAAGCCATAGCGATATGATGGATATGTTGATTTTCGTAGGATGTAATCACGAGTCGAAGTCCAAATACAGCTTAATCTATCAGAGAAAGACGTGAGTTCTGAAGAGATGGAGATATTCTGAGGAAATGTTCCGGTGTTGAAGTATGTTAAAGTAGGTTTCGATCTTGTTGCCAACCAGAACGTTAGAGCAAGAAAAAAGAACAATCCAGTTGATGTATTGAACAAACGTCGTGTTTTTAATTTCATTGTTTGAATAATTAGTTCTTGATTGGCTTTAAATTGTACCAATTGAATGAGCGTTATGGCGGTGACGTGGCGTTCGTTGGAATACGTGGCGTAGACTGTTTGCTCGCGCGACAATTAACCGTCCTCTGAGCGCGCGCTCGTATTTTCAAATTTTCAAAACAACAAATAACCAAAAATACTTCCACAAAAAAACAACTTGTTTTACCAGATGACTCGAAAAACTTTACGAATTGTTGTGAACAAACTCCTTATCCAACAGTTTCCACGATGACACGGGTGAAATTAGCAAATAAATTCACAAATTTTGATGTTATTACGGAGCGTAGGAATTTGCTTCCGTACGCACCCGCGTCCGCTGACCTATTGCGGAACCAAATACAACCCCATCGATCTTAAGATCGGATAAAACCATTGACACAGAGTCACCCGAGTTATAAGACCCTAGCTTGTATAGGGCAATTGTTGGAAGTTTAATATATGTCATGACGGGTACAAGACCTGACTTATGTTATACTGTTACCAAACTATCACAAAACATGTCCAAACCCACCGTTGTCAACCTCATTGCAGCCAAATACGTCCTGAGGTATTTAAAGGCGACAATAGAGCAAAGCTTAGAGTTCAGGAAATCAGAAGTTGCTCTAAATGCCATCGGATTTTATGATTCCGATTGGGGAGGTGATATAAGTGATATGCGGGTAGCATAACTGCAGGTTATGGTTTCCAATTGTCTGAAAGTGGTCCACTAATATCGTGGAGAAGTCGAAAACAACAAACTGTTGCGTTGTCGACATGTGAAGCTGAGTACATGGCACTCACTGATGCTGTGCGGGAAGCCACATTTTTGAGACACTAATTGTGTGTTGATTTGACGATAATCAAGGCAGGTAGTAGCGTTATGATAAACGTAGATAATCAAGGCGCGATAAACCTAGCAAAAAAAACCAGTATATCATAAGAGATCGAAACAGATAGATATAAAATACCATTTTATTACAGGCGAATTGCAAACAGGTAGTATACAGCTAAAATATATTGCAACGGATGAAAATGTAGAAGATATTTTTACAAAACCTGTAAGTAAAAAGTTTAACAAGTTTAGATCACTTATTTCAGGTTAAGTGTATTATAACATATGAGCAAGTGGGATGAACAATGAACATTATAAAATAACAAGTGTGCCACGCGTGTTCTGATTGGCTAATACCCGTGTTTGGATCAGGTTATCCAAACACGGGAATTTTGAGGTCGTGTCACACAAAAAGCAAATCATGCCGGCCCATCATCGTTTTTAAACACTAACATTCTACATAGTATGCACAATAACTATAAATAAAATATAGCAATCTTCCCCACAAGATTTTGCAAAAATAGGCCGAAAATATATAGGAAATTATAAGTATTTAAAGTGGACAAAGCAACGCTAAAGCGAACGAAAATTTCCGTATAATTTATGAAGGCGAAGTTTACCTTATTGAAAATTTCAATAAAACCCAAAAAAGACAACACTTTTATAGACATAGTCTACCAAGAAAACATGGAAATGGTGTAAAATGTTTATTTTAGTTCTCGTCAGGCAGGATATTTACGAAGAAACCATTGATTTTCTTCCTGTAGCCAACAAAAAATCACCGAACAACACTTCGACAGTGAGAGAAAACCATTCAATAAAACCCAAAATACAACATTTTTATAGAAGTAAGTCCACCAAGAGAACATGGAAAAGGTGTAAAATATTTATTTTACCTCTCGTCGGGTAGGATATTCACGAAGAAACCATTCATTTTGTTCTTGTAGCCAACAAAAAATCACCAAACAACACTTCGACAGTGAGAGAAAACCACAAAAAAGATTCTGTGTTGTAGAATATGAAGGCTAGGCAAACTCACAACATCACTTTACATCTGCAGCAATCCAACATAAAGTTAAACGGCATATTTGTGTGATTAAATCCATCTGGAAATATATCTTTTTCATCTTTCCAAGCTGTTTTCACCGATCAAGCTTATTTTCGGCTCTTTGCTGTCGTCAGCGTCAATAGAAAGCTATCCATGATTGGCCGATTAGCTTAGAATAACATGAAAGACCTCCCCTGATTGGTAGTTGATGGTTTTTGGGAGAATTGCAATGTTGATCTAATTATATTAATAACTTTTAGTGATATTTCTCTGTGGTTATTTTATAAAAGAAATACCTAATGGGTTTCCGTGTTTGGATAACGTGATCCAAACACTTGGGATGTTGCTCGACTTTCGAAAAGCTAAAAACACTCGCCTATCGGCTCGTGTTTTTTTACGCTTTTCTCAAGTCTCGCAACATCCCGCGTGTTTGGATCACGTTATCCAAACACGGAAATCCATTAGGTATTTCTTAAATGAACTTTCCTGTATTACCATATTTAGAAATTTAATCTTTATTCTGACCAATCCCGTGTAACTATGTTATGTAAAAGAGACGCATTTATTTTAAAATAATATATTATAACCCGACAAATACTATACATTCCGCAATAACTCCCCGCTTTTTCTACCCCACCCTCCTAGAGTTTCGTTTCCCCAGCCACCATGGTTCGCATGCAGGGCACAGAGACCACGCACGCCTATAACGCACGCCGTGTATTTATTTTATTGTCTGCAGATATTAAACAAATCGCACGTAGATTTTGAACTTTATCATGATGAATATTTAACCGTTTTCAATTCCGAAAACAGATTTGGAATTATAGTCAGGGTAATTGTTACGCACGCACGGAATGTGGGTAAATATTACGCCCCTCATTTTGTGGTATTCATATCATAGGACACATTTTTAAAGTCTTCCATTATATAGTTCAATCTCTCCTTTATATTTCTAAGCTTTTATACGATATGTAGAGCGCGCGTAGATCTAGAATATTAGTACACAGTGATTTCTTGTAGAACAGGTTCTATTTGAATATCATTGCAAACCATGTTCAAGTATTCAACATCTCCACCTCGATATCACGAAATTCATTGTGGCGCTGGATCATAAACCCGCCACGTCTGCAGATCATGGGGAAGGCTACATACATGTCCAATATAACCATTGGTATGCAGCTGCGTCATGTGGAAACAGGTGGTATAGTGGCTTCACGCTGCTACATGGGTAGTATCATATGTCCGATTGTCCCTTAATGCACAATGGTATTATTTTTGGATCTATACATTATAATTTACTCGTTCTCAAAAAGATCGCGCATTACGTATAAACAAAAGTATACCGCATTATCTCTGTGTGCAACATATCGTTATTGAATGAAACAATATTATATGTTGTTGCCTCGTTCTATATCAAAACTACGCAACATATCGCTATTGAATGAAACAATATGATATGTTGTTGCCTCGTTCTATTTCAAAACTACTCAACATATCGCCATTGAATGAAATAATATTATATATGAAACGATATTATATATGTTGTTATCATGTGTAAAATTACACACCTTTTTCAAATTACACACCTTTTTCAAATTACACACCTTTTCCAAATTACACACCTTAAGGTGTGTAAATAAACACGGCTGAAAGTGTGTTAATTCGGCGACAAGAAAGGTGTGTAAAAAAAACTACACACCATTTTTTAGAGTGTACAGATAAATTATCACTATTGTTAAAGCTAAAGGTATGTTCATTGTTCACATCTGACTCTGGCTTCTCCGTTGCCCTCTTCGCATCGTCTTTATACTTCGTATCATGCGTTTTGGTCTTGCAATTGTTGCACCATCTTTCCGTCTTCGACCAACATTCCGACTTCTTATGTCCCTTTTTGCCGCATTTTTGTAGCAGTTTCCGTTAAACTTTTCCTTGCGGTCTTAAATTCAAAAAATGTCATTTGTTTTTCCCTCTGTACTATCATCGTAGAGAATGTCTGGTAACTGCGCTCGGCAGGCGCTTTAGAATCATCGCAATCAACAGTGCGTTGCTGATTATTTCTTCGGCGGCCCGTAACGCTGTTGCAGCTTTCTCCGCTTGCAACACGTAATCGACGGTTCTTTCGTTTTTCGCCTTCTTCAACGTTGTCAGTTCCGTGTTATAGAGCTATTATTCTGGGTTTGCCTCTGCCTTGATAATGTTGTCTGAGGATTCCCAACGCTTTACGCCCGTTATCTCTCGCTTTTCTTACAACTAGCAACAAACTTCTGTCATCTAAACATTGCACAAGTTCCGCGAAATGCGTTCTTCGACGCGTCTGGTTCGTCATCGTCGGCGCCTGGTACGAATATCTTGTAGAGCTTTTGTATCCCAAGAACTTCGCCTCCCACAATTAGTATTTGCTTTCGTCGCCATCGAATGGCAAACCTCTCCTGGACCCATAACCTGTCGCGTTCATCGGAGTTACCACACTGTAAAAACTGATTGGTTAAAATAACCAAAAAAAAAAAGTCATTCTGAATGAGTCTGAGAGAACCAGTTAAAAATTGGTCATTTCAACCAATTGATATTATGGTCGAAATGACCAAAAATTAAAAGGTTAAAACAACCAATAGGTAATTGTTGTTCTGACCAATTAAATGGTGGTTGTTTTAACCAAGTTACCTTGGTTACAGTAACCAATATGAATTGGTTAGTACCAATATATAATGGTTGTTTAAACCAATAAAACATTGGTCACTGTAACTATTAAATATTGGTCACTGTAACTATTAAATATTGGTCACTAACTATTAAATATTGGTTAATTTAACCAATATTCTTGCTATAGTAACCAATATCAATTTTAAGTTGGTAAACATTTAAATCATTGTAGTTTCAACCAATTTCGATATTGGTCAAATTGGATTAATCAACCTCAATGTACTGTTAACTACGAGCTATCATGCAAATAGACTACAAAGTACTTTATGACAAAAACAATGTATTGAATAATCTAGGTTTCCTTCAACAAAATTCTAAACACATGTATACTAGCAGACTAGCTTAATACTTAAAAAGGTAAATAACAATTTTGAAAGACTTAAATTTGATGTCAAGTATTCCTTCAGTGATGAGGGATAAGAAATGTATCTCCTTCAATGTCCCAGTTGACAACAATTTAGGGGAAGAACATTGCTACACTTTCAAACCAATATCTTCTTCGTTATCATCCTAAAATAAAAAAAATATGATTTAGTATGCAAGGAAGACTGATTCTACACAGTGAACAGTTTATAGGGTAACCATGCAGGTAATTGATAAGAGATGGTGCGTAATGCAACTCTGGTTTAGAGTGAAAGTTTTCTATTGCACACTGGGGTTACCACCACTCTTTTACATACTGTATCTCTTAAAGTGCCTATACAGCCCTTTTGTGTTTTAGTTATCTGTATAGAGAATGAAAAAGTAGCTGATAAGTTAATTTACAGTTTTTGATTTGGACTTTCCGTTTGGAAGATATCACTCTTTTTATACATTGCTATTTATATAAAAAAGCCGCAAATTAGAAAGGCCTGGAACGAGCCACACTGTGACGTCATTTAAGAGACGAATGTGTGTTTTGCCTTGGGGAACTTGTAAACACTGTATTAAACACACTGCAAGATCTCTATGTGATATTCATATTTACTGTCCGCGTATCGTTCAAGTAAGGAATCGTGCAAGTAAAGTATCGTTCAAGTAAATAATACGATGGACAGATATTTTTCTTTAAAATTCGCGTCATTAGAACATCCATACACTGCGTATCTGTCTGGCATGATTGAATAGTTCAACATAAACGATAAATTTTATAGTATAATCTGGGAATCGAGCTCGTTTGTCTACGAAGCTGGGAAGATCCTGGACTCATCTCTTAAATGACGTCACAATCTAGTTTCCAGACTCCATAATTGGCAGAAATACGTTTTCGGTTTTTAATCGGAATTTGCTTACATTTCTTAATTTGGATGCAAAATATCTTCTAAACGAAAAGTCCAAATCAAAAACTGTAAAATAACTTATCAGCTATTTTTTGATCCTCCATACAGATAACTAAAAACGAAAGGGTTGTATAGGCACTTTAAGAAGAAGATGAACTATAATGGGGTCAACACATAGAGTGGGTATCTCCCCACTTAAAAGTGTAAACAAATGGGGTTGCCCCTAATTTATTGTGGGTATCTCTCCAAGAATAAAATAAAGTTAAGAGAGAAGTTACAGATATTAGTTAAATTCAGAGAAGTAGTGCTGTAAATTCATAATTAGCATTTTTAGCATATTTTATGACTCAGAAATTTGACTTGGACTTAACTCGGACTCAGAATTGACTCGGTCAACCGACAAACAACGTAGCCATGACATGCAAGCGTACACACATGACATGGTAATGTCCCATGAATTTGTGAATCAACCATGTGAATTGTTTATTGCTTGAATAGTATTAATAAATGGTGTGATTGGTATATGAACACAAATGAAATGTAATATTTCTGCACAATGGTGACACATTGCCTAACTTGCATGGTATCATTCAAATATACATACATGAAGTTGCTGGCAATAAAGTTCTGGAGTTAAGCAGTTCACAGGATCAAATGGAAAGATTGTACTGTCACTACTTCCCTCATCCTCCATCAGTGAGGTTGTTGTTGAAGGTGGTATGGAAGATAATTATGCAGGTACGGTGGTAGGCGAAGATGGAATAAGTGACGGTGCCACTGATTTGGGTGTAGAATTCATCTCATCTGTGAGAAAGGTGTTTCCTTGACAGTCTGAGAAACAAAAATTATACATTAGTATCTAGAGCTCAGTGTGGTTATGTAAATGGTTACAATACCAATACACCACCCAACTTTATTAGAAAGCACTTTGCTGCAACTCATGGGAGTTACAGCAAAGTGCTTTCTAATAAAGTTGGGTGGTGTATTGATATTTTTGCAGGTTATTCATGTTATGTAGCTGATACCAGTATGGTGGTATTAGTTTCGATGCTATACCGATATTTAAGAAATAGAAAACATTTTCCGTGTTTACATACAGTTATATAAACACGAGTGGAAGTTTGGGAGAACGAGAAATCATAGTGATTTCGAGTTCTCCCAAACTTCCACGAGTGTTTATATAACGTATGGGAACACGGATAAAAATGTTTTCTATTTCTTTTATAAAATAACCCGTAGAAAGCAAATAAAATGTACAAATATATTTTTATCAACGCGTAAATTCTCCTTACTGCGTATAATGGCGCCGTGATGTCTAATTGATGGCGTGCGATGGCTAATTGATAGCGTATGATGGCTAATTGATGGCGTAGGATGGCTAATTGATGGCGTATGATGGCTAATTGATGGCGTATCACGATGGCGTAATCCATCCATGTTTATATAGCCTGATATAAACACGGTAACTGACCAATCACAGCGTGCGTAAGACACAACTTATTTTCTAAAGCATTGTTGCACTAGTATGCTGGTAAGATAAACTAGTATTTATCTTACGATTATGATTTCCATCCCGGCATATACCTGTCATTCAACTCTAAGGACATCCGTTGAGTGTCAACATGAATAGTAAAAAGACCAAAGTCCTTTTACAATCAATGATGTCAAGGACGAAAACTCAGCTAATAAAATGGGTGAAGTTTCATATAAATCCCAAAATGATGTCACACACATGTAGACTATGGGTAGTATAATTCAAAACTAAAATCAGCTGTTATTTCTAAAATAAAGCATTATGGTAAGAGTTAGGGTTAGTATTCGGTGTAGGGTTAAGATTTGGGTTAAGTTTGGGGTTAGGACTATGTTGATGGTGTATCTGCAAACTTTCTTTAATATTAGAAAACTGTTATTTAACAAATATCTGAAAAAATGTAGTTATTTATCAAAATACAAACTGTATAAATATATTTTGAAACATCCACCCTGCTACTTGAGTAGTCAGTAGCATTATACAGTATATTCATCACCACTGGTCCACATTTTGGACCACATGGTAAAAGAACTTGCAGCTAAATACAGGAATCATACATCCACTGTATAGTACATTACACCAAGTCCTCATTATATGTTGTATATTAGTATTATCAGTATTAGAGCTATTAGGGTTATTTTTGAGGTTTCCTGTACTTAAACAGGCTTTCGAAACGAAACAACAATTTGCCTAACGAGGTGGATAATAATAACCGACCCCAAAACAACAAAGATCCTAACCAACCCCAACCCCTGCCTTACAAGTTTTCTATTTAGGTTAGGGTTAGAAAACTCGTTAGGCGAGGTTTAGGATCTTTGTTGTTTTGGGGTCGGTTATTATTATCCACCTCGTAGTAATAGGCAAATAGTTGTTTTCGTTTCGCAAACCTGTTTAAGTACAGGAAACCTCAAAAATAACCCTAATATTGATAATACTAATATACTAACTGTAATTACTATAACCTATAAATCACTACCACATATATTGAGGACTTGGTGTAATCTACTATAAAGTGGTGTGCGATTCCTGTATTTAGCCGCAGTGTGTAAAAGAAGATGTGACGAGAGACAGGAATGGCTCCATATTGGTCAATAAAGACTTCTTTGCTCGAAATGTGGAGAGAGAACTGTAACCAACCCCAAAACAACAAAGGTCCTAACCCTAACCCCCCACCTAACAAGTTTTCTGTCCCTAACCCGCCTAACGAGTTTTCTAACACTAACCCCCGGCTGTATTGTATTGACAAATAAGGAGTCGGAGCCATTCCTGCCTCTAGCCGAAATTTGTAAAAGAAGCAGCCGCCATCTTGAAAATTGGCTAGTCAATACGCAAATTATGGAAATAAAGCACAATTATAAACATATTTTGTTGATTTAATCAAACAAATTACGAGGGGTAATCTTACCAGATTCTTTGGGTATAAACGAAAGTGATATTTAAATACTTTCTAGCTTTTAAATTGGCAAGGACAAAAAATAAACGACACATCGTCTTACCTCTTCTTCCTCTAGACACTTAGCGTTTATTCACGAACGCCTCTTAGACAAAGCCTCGAACAACTCAGAACCAAATACCTAAACAGTAAATAAAAGCTAACGTTATTAATACAAGTAAATGTATTTAAGATAAGGTAGATTGTAAGTTACGATAATAGATCTCTATTGAACTACTTCGCAACATAAATAATTTTCTTCAAAAACGTCTGCGTAGAATTAATTTTCCACGATATAAAGTTCAATAACATCAATTACTATTGCATGTATTACTATAAGTTAGATAATTACCGTAGATACATCCATTTCTTGAAACAAACTTGCCAAACGTCGAGCACGAACCCTTCTTTATAATAACGAACAATGATGCGACTGTCCAGTGTCCAGTGAAAACGAATTCAAATCAAATCACGCGCTCTTGTCGACTATCACGTGTCTGACGTCACAAAAGACAAAATTCGATCAAAGCGACTCACCCACACTTGGTATGACAAAAATTTATATTTATACATAGCAAGCGACAAAATAATTAAGGAAAATAAGTTCTGGATTAGCAATAAATCTCATGATACCAATAAATAATCATCATTGTTTTTAAAATCAGAAAAAAGTATTTCAGACGTATACAACCCTACCCTGCCCTACCCCTACTAAGTACGAATTTTCGTTGAAACGCGGAAATAAACATAGTCCCGGATACCGGATTATTTGTGATTTTGTGGCCTCCTTTGCCACAATGCTTTTAAACAATGCTTTTGGACAATTGGACCAAAAAAGTACTGTATTTTGTCGATTCCAGCATGACTGTTTAGCGGTGCAACGTATCTGTTGGATTTCTGGCTATTTTCTGTCTATCATCTCGGACCCAAACTTTCATCTTCTCTGTGGATATATTATAAATGGTTACACGTTGTCAACTTCAATATCAACGAACATGCCGTTCCAGATACAGACGGACAATGATATAGAAGAGGGCTTGGATTTGGCACGCAATGCAGCGAGATTTAAAACAAGAAATGGCCAGATCAAGACTCAAGTGCAACCTGTATTCTCAAATTCAAAGAGGAAGACCGTGTTCCACAAACTGTTGTTAATTCATTTGTGAACAACACTATACTGTCTATACATATTTTGCAGAATAGCATGATTAGACTTTGACACTGAATTCCAGGACTCGGCGAATTATTCGAAGTATTGTAGATGAATCATTCCACAATAAGAACGCCAGCAACACAACTATTACGTATAGAGAACTGTCCTAGTGGTGAGTATTTTGTTGAAGTTTTTCATGAATTTACAGTAAGGAGTTGAAGATATAGATATTGTAGTTTGACTGTATCAAATATATAGATATTTAATTTATATGTAGATAATTTAAATAGTTTACAATATAAACTTGATATATAATCATGTTTTTTGAAAATAATGGGTTGTCATTGGTTCTTCATCCAGCATATGCAGCTATACCTATATTTACAACTTCATAATTTAGATATCACTTTAATACCATGATGATTGGAAGAACTAATATTCTTATGGGCAACCCAAAGGGTAGACCCCCCCCCCCCCCCACACACACAGTCATTTTTAGGGGGAGGCTAAACCTGCCCTTTACCTTCCCCCTAAAAACAAATGCGGGGAGGCTAAAAATAACACAATGTCGTTTGGCATCATTGAACCATGTGAACTTGCATTGAACGTGGTCAAGTCAAAGGTATGTCAAAGGTGCTGCAGGCTGCCAGCCTGCCACTATATATACAACCCATGTCTGACCACAGAGCACAGCTGAGATCTGAGTGTTGATTTTACTGTCAGCGAGGAAAACCAGAGACCCCAGAGGAAAACCCTCCAAACACAGGAGAGATAAATTAACTGCCAGCTTACGAATCAACACAAGGTCATTCCCAGATAGTCACCCATGCAGATACTAACCCCATCCGACCGGGCTTGACTTAGCGGTGAATGACAGTGCCCTAACAGGACACACAACCCGTGCCTTTTTTGCATTTGCCTAGTACAGTGTTACCCAGGACGTCATCTGAGCTTTCAAACATTTGCGAGCTAAGTTGATATCGGACGCAATACAGAATGAAAGCACAGCATTAATTTTGTGTGCACCTATAGTAGTTGCATGGTTATCTGAAAATGCTTTTAATTGTTTTAAATTCTCTTTCATGTGTAGGTTATGAATCCTCATGCCGTGGCAATGACCTGTTGTAGAATGTGTCAAGTACTGTACATACCTGTACAGTATAACCTGTGCTTGAGCAAGTTCAAATAAACAAATACGGTAATAATTGTGTTTCTTGTTTTCAAGCCTTAGTATTCAGCCAATGAACCTAATTATAAGTTGTTATGGAAATATGTCTTGCCACATTTTTATAGAATTAAATATAACTACATAAAATTAAGTAGGAAAGTGTATTTAATACTGGTTAAAATAATTGAATAATAAAATAATACTTGGCTGGCGAAAAGGACAAAATATGTATATTACGAAGTGATTTAATTTGGTGCTTTGAAGTTACTTTATTAAAAACATTCAAGTTTATGATATAAACACTTGTAAATGCATTGAATCTTTATATTATTGGACCATATATATATTTGCTTGCCAATTGGGTCAATGTAGGTTACTTAACCTGTTCAGTACAGGACTTCTTCCCCGGACAAGCAAAATCATCTCGCATTTGCTAGAGTACAATTCTAAAAGGTTCCTGTAGTGAAAGGGTTAATTAAGAATAAAATAGTGATGCTACCTGTCAAATGTTTGCCATTTACCTTTAAAATTAGGCTGCAATATGTTGCATGTTTGACAACCATGAACATTTCTCATTTTTTCTTAACTATTTCTGGTGCTTTCTATTATACTTTGGGCAATGTAAGACCAAAAATGAGATCTCCAGTAAATGCTATACAACTGCTTGCATTGGCTACCAGTAATCACATCAAACAGTATGGTGTTGAACCAGTCCTGGAAAGGTTTCTACAGGATCTTTCAGAATTGGAAAATGTACAATTCAGTTGTATTATATGCCCTGAAACTAATCTTTCTAAAATGAAAACATTATTCCCAAATTATAAGTGTATTACAGTAGTACTAATTTCAAGTTCCCTATACAATATTAATTATGTCTTGTCATATGGAGTGTGAAACCAACTACACAGCATGGCGAGCTTGGCAGTTTAACTGGAAATTGAGTCTATTTTTGGTCACAATTCCCTGATTAATGAAATCTGATTTTCTCCTTTGATTTATATGGCAATGTTGCAATTGTTTCACAGTTGAAATTATTTGGCTTTTAACACACATCCAGATTCATGTGAAACCAGATCAAAATTATTTACGAAAAGTGACAAAAGTAGTTAGCTAACAATTTTTAAATGGTTATAGCCAAATCCATTTGGTTACAACCAAATTTAAATGGTTACTTGAATAACCAAATTTACATGTTTTATTTGGTTACAACCAAATTTAAAAAGTTACAACCAAATTTAAATGGTTACTTGACTAACCATTTCAAAATGGTTACAACTAAATTAAATTGGTTACTTTAAATGTGACTTCATTGCAACCATTTGACAATTGGTGAATCCGACCAATTTTTATTGGTCATAACCAATTCTGTTTGGTTGTAAGAGTTACAACTTCAGTGTGGACTAAAAATTATTGGTTAGTATAACCAATTTATTCTGGTTACAACCAATTTATTTGGTTGGTTTAACCTCTTGGAATTGGTTGCAACCAATTAAAAAGGTTATTTTAACCAATCAGTTTTTACAGTGCATGTGTCATGTTCGCGTGCTAAAAGATACTACTCATACACCTTGTGGAAGCTTTTAGGAGTGAATAATATAATATTCTCTTTTACATAACATAATTACACGGGATTGGTCAGAATAAAGATTACATTTCTAAATATGGTAATACATGCAGAAAGGTCATTCTTCTGGACATAGCTCGACTTACGTCATATTAATATCAACTAATTAACTAATTACATAACACATTAAGAGCATTACTTAACAGTATATCTATTCCACATAAGCAACAGCAAATACATTTCCCCAACAAGCAAATATGTTTCTATTGTAATACGACACAAGATTAGAATTTAGAAAGAAATTGTAATTTATTACTACCATTTCAGGATATCCATAGTTCTCCTTTATATTAACTAGTATGGGATAGCCAATAATTTTTCGTGCAGCTTCGGCGTTGAACACGCTGCGGGCTTCGGACTTCCTTCGTAGGTCTTGCATATCAATCTTTTAAGATCATTCTCCGCTTCGGACTGGATTTTTTCAGTGTGAACACCATTGAGGGTAACCCAAGGGACGTAGGTGTGTGGAGGTCGTAGTGCGTTTGTTTTTAACGCCATGTTGTGCTCCAACGAGTTACCAAGTGACCCTTCAGCACAGTTCTCTATTTGCGAATAGTCAAAACCAAACTTTTTGGCACAGTCCGGAGCAACTTGCCTGGGAGTTAACGAAGATTCGTCTATACAGTGAATGAAGGGAAGGTAGTCGCTGGTGTTTGGGTGAAAGTGGATAGCACATGTCTCTATGAGATTGCCGTAACACTCGCCATGTTGACATGTGAATAGCCATTCATTACCAACTTGCTGTTCTCCGGCATTTCCATAAGGAACTATAGCCAGATCCATTATGCTGCCTACGGTCTCGAATGTCGGGTAAAGCTGGGTGATCATAAAATTTTTGCAGTCGGGGCACATGCTCTTCGTGTACGCCGTAAATTTGACGAGCGGTGCTGCTTTAGCTTTCGTCGTGACGGCTCTCAGAAACGGCTCACACTGTTTTTCTACGTCGCATCTTCGAGCCACTTCACGCGAAGAACACCAGAAAGTAGGCGGCAAACCACAGCGTTTCGAAGGCTCTGACGCTGCAGTAAGAAAGCTACAGAACAGTACAATATAGAACATCTTTCAAGACCTTTCTCTCAAGCGTCAGTCGAGAGCCTGGTCGAGATCGGTGAACAGTGAAATAAAACAATGAAATGATCACAAGATGACAAGACGTACCAAATTATACCAAATCGTAGTGACGTACTTCCGGTTAACATGAGATGTACATGTGCAGCCGTGAGTCAGTATACCAACTGTGAAGCCGTGGCGTTTGGACGTTTACATATTGGACAGGACATTTCGTTCTTCGACTCTTGGGTACATAGTCCTTTTCTGTCGTTTTGAATTTATTTACTTGTGGGTCTTATGTATTTTACAGCTATGCTGGAGATTCGAGATTTGTAAGTCGAGTAGTCGCCTCACTTACGCCCGTTAGGGACCGGTCAAAAAGTAACTGCTAGGTTGGGTTGGAGGGAATTTGGATGGGTCATGAAACAAATATAGCCAATTTCCACTCATAAAAGTAGTAGTATAGCATATGGGGGTATACTGGCACACTTTCGTGATTTATACGATGACCAGAGACCAACCCAGCGTTTCGCCATGTTCAGCTGAGTACGGTAGTGCAGCTTTAGACGAAAGATATCAGAGAACGAGAAATGCGGCTTGAGAAGTCATCTTCAGACGTTAAACTCGACCGTAAACGTGGGGTTCGTTTCAAGCTGTTGTGCAAATTTTGAGAGTGCTGGCACCCCCATCTAATTTGCCATCTCAAGCAGAACATTCGCAACTTTGGTCACCAGCTGATGCCATCGGTGTCGCTTCATACAACGTTTCTACTCTCGCAAAGTTTTATACAACGTTTCTACACGCCACACTACCATTGTCAGCTCAACGCTTGGGCTGGTCTCGGGTCATCGTATAAATCACGAAAGTGTACCAGTACCCCCATATGCTATACTACTCAACCACATCTAGAACATCCACACAGCTGATGCCATCGGTGACGTCGCTTCATTCACTGTTTCAACAACCGAACTTATCACAAATTTCATACAACGTTTCACAATCAACTTCGCATCATACCGCCATCAGTGCCGCTTCAACGAGTGTAAATTTTACACGCGAAAAAAACCCCAGTAAACTCACAGTCTAGTGGTAGTGTAATCTAAATTTTGTCGAGCGCAATCCTAAATTTCGTATCGTGTTTCGCAACTGAAGTCACGTGACCCAGCTGTGGCTTCAACAAGCGCAGCCGAACTTATCCCAAATTTCACACAGCGTTTAACACGTATTAGTGGGTGTGTTGTCGTTCACTACAATGTTTTTATGGCCATACGCATAGGAGTCAATCAAAACAGGATAGCGACACTTTGATGTTTAACACTAAATCTAATGGTCTTCATTGTGTGACATAATTGTTTGTTCAAGTAACACCTTTTTGTAATCTTCATGCTTGATTACCTTTTTGATAATGTTTTTTCTAACTCCTTTAGCAGTTTTTCCACCGCCACCACTTTCTTTCAAGTACAGTAACTATACATTTTACTGCGCAATCCAATGAACTCAATGAAGCCCAGCGCACTCATCTTTCATCTTACCGATAACTTTCTTGTTCTCTTTAAAAGCAAATGAGTTGTCCGCAGGATAGTCACTATTATCGAACTTTTCACGTTCCTTCATAAAGTCAGAATAAACGTCATCTGTAACGATTGTGTGCAGCAAACTATCTGTATCAGTGAAGTGTAATTTACAGCTATCATTCGAGTACTTTTTAAGTATATAATTGTAGTCTGTGGAAATCATACATCAATGTCTTGCTTAAATCGAGTATACGCATACCAACATACGCGGGTCTATTTAATGTTAACGTTTCTTTTATTTTATGGACTGCAACTAAGTCTTCGTTAAATATCTTACAAGACACGAACGTCGGCTTCGATGACAACTTGATTAGCTTATTCTGGTTGGTCACCAATCTCACATCTACACGCTTCCTCAAGTTTTCCATTGTTTTACCAAATACACAAATACATTATTCATCAAATTAAAAAAGTCCTTCTCAAAAGCGTTCTTAGCACCAGTTCTTTTGACTTTGTTAAAGTCGATATAACGGCCCAACCACTTAGACTGCATATCAAGCTGCAAGACTCTATGGACCTTTTTCACTTTCAATCCAAATTCTATATACAGCTGTAAATTTCTGTAATGACACACGTACTTCTCTTTTTCCCTCAAATTTGTCACCAATTTCTTCACACCATGCTTACATTGAACTTATTTCTGATTTTCTTACAGTACTCAGACAGCATATCAACCGTTATCTCCATCTTCTCAGGAGCCAATGGATAGTCGTTATGTATACATTATGTAAATGGTCTGGCTTCAACTAATAACCCTTTTTGCTGTCATTATGGTATAGTCACACAAATTCACTCGTCTTATTTGCTCCTTATATAGTCAACCATTTAAAACCACCTGTAGGAAGACTTTGGCTCATAGTCCACCCATAGAAGTTGTTGGCATCAAGGTACATTAGATGCTTTGATGGCTTCGTAGCGTCGTAATTTTCCATGTACTTATTGTTAGCCACGCCATGTCTGTTGGCTATGTAGCTCACTCCACCACACCATGTCAATGTCAGACAATAATTCAAACTCCACACCAGTCATCTTCAACATTGCGTCCCAAGCCAATCCAGGTGACGTGAAGTAGTGACACGGGTCTAACCCATATTCGTGGGAACACGTCTTTCTAAAGTTCTCGAAAACGTCATCCGACAACAAGGCGTCACACTTCAGATAGAGATCATGGTAATCCCCCATGGTTTGTAAACCAAACGTGTTCCATACGTCACAAGCGTGTTGGTACCCGTATTCTCACAACTCTTGTTCGTTAAGTACACTAAAGAAGTCCTCTCGTGTCGGTAATTGCCTTTCCTCAAACTTTTCCATGGTGTCCTGCATGTAACCATACGGGTAAACCCCCTTTTTGTCATCAACTTAAGTTCCTCACCTTGGAACACCTCAGAAGGGTAACCATAACCGTCCTCTGGTAAATTCTTCGCTAACGCTTCCAGACCACTACTCATGCATGAACTGAAAGCTGTCTAGAAACACCAAGTGCTTGCCAAGCGTGAACGCCATGTACTTTTCCATGTTGTTCGGTATCATATTAATGTCTTGACCAAAAATAATGAAGTGGCTGTCGTAACCACGTAAATTGTGAAAAATCACAGGTATCTTGTCAGTTAATCTAAAGTTCACATTACACGACTGATGTGTGGACCCTTCGTACTTACCTGTGACACTACAGTGGTCCCTTACTTTAACGTCAATGTCAGTGTACTCCACACCACAAATGTGACAACCTTTGGCTTAACGAAAGCCTTTCTTATCACTTCTCGTTAACACCATTTATTTGTTAAAGTGAAGGCGTGACACCTTTTCACAATACTCAGCGACTTTTAACCTTCTCCAATAAACTCACTTACATGAGCGTTCTCACCACGATACACCTCGACTGGCTTGCTGTACCGTTCATCGTAAACAACAAACCAGTTTATACCCTGCATACCCACAATCCTCATCTCTCTGGTAAGCATTCGTGTAACTTACCTTACTCGACGGTGTGACTCTACAAACCTTTCGCGTGATAGCCTCAAAGTCTGCATACACCACAAATGGTACGTTAATACCTTCGTGCCTTCACACGGCATCTTGATCGCTTGCTTTCCGTTCACTTCCACGGAAACATCATTATGACGGTCCAAGTATCACCGTAGAACTAAAACATTGCAAACAATATCTACAAAAGTGCTTCCTTTCTTTGTGTTCAGTCGGACGATACATAAATTTATTGAAGTCTTTCATGTGCACACATAATGTTGACTCTTTTTGTTTGTTAACAACAAGAGGTCCATGTGGTCATGATACCTCTCCTTTGAAACGTACACATGACAGGGCTGTTTTTTCTCATACCCAAAGACGCTAATGCTGATGTCATTAGCTTTCTCAATTTTGTTGTAGTAGGCCGTTTGCCGTGGCCTGATATTGTTCACTTTCATTAAGCATGTCGTAGAACTGAAATAATTTTACATAACTTCCCTTTTTAAAACACCCTGAGTCCGAATCCAAAAAGTTCCCGCTCCGTAGACCCGCAGTTTTTTCGCAAAATCCATATTTATTTTCACTCCTTCGACGAACTTTAAACAAACACGCGCCATTTTGAAATTAAATAACATCAGCCTCAGTAATCCTTTTTATCCCGTTATTGCTCCCCAGTCTCTGAAATTCATGACCGAGTTGTAATTTGGAGCAATGTTATTTAATCTGCTTCAAAATAAACACAATTCACATGGTTTTCAAAATGGACGAAGCCAGTGATTTTTAGTTTACTTGCAAGTGAAAACGGTAAAGAATGAGAAATAAAAGTTCTATTAATGATGCCACAGAGATAATTGTTAAAGGAAGGGAACTGTGGTTGTCTGCACATTATATGCAACTATGTAACGAGTTGGAGAAGAGTTGAAGCGAATTTTTCATCGTTTCAGCATTTGACTTACAGATATATTGTTGTGGCATCATTTTGTTATCATATGAAGTATATGTATCATCTTCTGAGGTTTGCTTGATTTGTAATTTTGCCCTGTTCTCCTACCCGTCCTCAACTGTTTAACACATTTGACTTTTATATTGTCAATACGGACTGCAGCATCATACTATAAACAATGTATATCAGTAAATATGTGTATTCTGTATAATGATTATAATGTGAATTTTTTTCGTTGCAATGTGATTAAAAAGGTTATTTGTTGTATTGTTATATCCTGATATTTTGTTGTGGTCTGTCGTAATTTTTATGCAACCTTACTACAAATGCCAGTCAAACATTGATTCATGTATGTGTATGAAGTAAACTTATTTCGATTCTTAATACTTGTAACATGGCCTAAATTTTTTAGCAAGTTAGCTCATTCAATATGTTTAAAACTTTTAAGTTAATAGAGGGAAAGGATTAATGGCAAATTTTGACATCTGGCAAAGTTTATTGTCAAAGTTCCTATTTCAGAGATTCTTATGCTGGTCAAAGTTATAAATTTAGAAACGGATAATATTTTAGCACATTCATTTATCACCCCCACTGATCTCTGCATGAAAGGTCCTGAAGGCCATCAAAACCATGAAATATCCATAGTATAAGTGAATTTTATTATAGGGTGTTGCTTTCATAACTCTAAGCAATGATTAAATCCCTAGCTATAGGAGGAAGTAGAGCAATGAGTTCAAAATATGTTCAACTGTTATACTCATTTTGACAAAGCTAGTAATATTACGGGTTTTACTATACTCCTGGTTAACGTGTAATTAGTACTAATCCATAGCTACCTGTATCTAAATACTAAATGTAGGCCACTTGCTGGCACAAATAATACTGTCAAGGAATAAAAAAGTGATTAGGTGGCTGTTCAGATTACAAGATTTTCTTGTATGGTATCTGTGTTTCATGCTTTATACTGCCAGGAGTAAATTAATTTCAGTGTAAAATTTTGAACAATTAAATGTATATGGAGTCTTGATTTATTCATGGTTACTATTGTAATCCAAATTTATAGTTCACCAAATAGTAGTGACTAGTGAGCATGGTGTATTTTTGGAACAAACAATAATGGTACAAATGAAAGGAGCAGAATGTAACCAAGCTCCCAACACATTTTGCAGACAATTGTGGTATTTGAAACACAAACCTGACCAGTGAAAAAAACTTAATATTAACCACCCATGAAAGGAGCACAAATTTAAATGTACATAACGATAACCTTGATTGGATGTAAACAGATTGATAATAAAATACAAGGCAAACTACATGGAATACCTACTTTAACTACTCCTGAGTTATTTTCTTTCATTTAAATTAATTTTAAAATGATCAAGTACACACTGCAGTACTTATATTTGTTCTTTGGTCGTCGAAGGTTCGTTTCTCAAAACTGTTGTATATCTGACAGAGCTGTCTATCACTCCCTTTTGCCGTTTTGGATATAGTTCAATCATGGGTCATTAGCCATCAATTCAAGACATTTATACGGCGAACATTTACCTCGTCCCTTCCTTTAACAATATTCTCTGTTGCATCATTAACTAGAACTTCTATTTCTCATTTTTCACCGTTTTTACTAGTAAGTAAACTGGAAATCACTGCCTTTGTCCATTGAAAACCATGTGAGTTGTGTTTATTTGAAGCAGATTAAATAACATTGCTCTAAATTACAACTCGGTCATAAATTTCAGAGACTGGGGAGCAATAACGGGATAAAGAGGATTACTAAGGCTGATGTTATTTAATTTCAAAATGGCGCGTGTTTGTTTAAAGTTCGTCGAAGGAGTGAAAATAAATATGGATTTTGCGAAAAAACTGCGGGTCCAGGGAGCGGGAACTTTTTGGATTCGGATTCAGGGTGTTTTAAAAAGGGAAGTTATGTAAAATTATATCAGTTCTACGACATGCTTAATGAAAATCGTTTTCTAGGCACATTTTCAGGTCACAGCAAACGGCCTATAGGTCCTTAAGCCTGACTGGGAAGGCAATTCCATCGTAATTTAAATCGCGCATGTGTCTCGCACATACTTCGAAACCCTTTGTGCATGGGTTCTTTTTGAATGACAACTAATGTGTGAGGTGGCACCATCTGAAGCATTCATTGTCATTCACGTTTCTAACGTTAATCAAACCCTTTGCACTACTATTCAATTCTTCACCCCATCAAAGGTCTGTAAATCACAATATTAATGTAATGACCGTCCACGCGTTCAATGACCCACCCAGACCCCTCAGACAACCACTCAGCTATCCGTGTTGAAAGTTGATGTGAACCAACGTTTGACAACAATCGCGATGTCACGTTCATTAGCAATGGTGAAGGTTTTGCTGTTAAAGTAAGCGGTTTTGTACGTACGTACGTGATTCTTCCTAACGCTACCAGAGCAGAGCTTGACGAAACCCTCCTTGACATTCAAAGATCAGACGTTCTCGAGGTACGCCTCTGGACCTGACACCCTTATAAAACGATACTCAACAGTCTTCACTTTACAAAGCGCTTAACATTATACCATAGAACTCCACTATACAAGCTAGGGTCTTATAACTCGGGTGATTCTGTGTCATTGGTTTTATCCGATCCTAAGATCGATGGGGTTGTATTTGGTTCCGCAATCTGTCATCCCAAACCTTATTAATAGTTTCTTGATATACCGAGTTTGACTCATTGTAACTGCACCTTCATGACA
Source organism: Chrysogorgia sp. JL179-B06 (assembly GCA_035772405.1). NCBI lineage: Eukaryota > Metazoa > Cnidaria > Anthozoa > Scleralcyonacea > Chrysogorgiidae > Chrysogorgia > Chrysogorgia sp. JL179-B06. The sequence continues at coordinate 609,078 of JAYKKM010000094.1, read as the reverse complement.
TTTAAATTCTGTGCCTAAGAACCATGACAATATACCCAAATCTTTCATTTTGAATTGTTTACTTAGGGAATCTTTCACACTCTGCAGTAAAAGTGTGTTGCTGGCTGAAATGACAAGGTCGTCAACCCAAATTATTATGACGACACATTGGTTGGCATCAATATTACGAATGTATACACAAGGATCAGCAAGGGATCACAGGACGAAATTAGAGATTTAAGTGTCCTGAAATGCTACGTAAAGTTACATTATCGAAGCTTTTAATGTAGATTTAAGGGTTTCCTTAAATTTATAAAATGCACATTTAGTTGAACTTTAAGATACGATCGAAAGCCAACTAGCGGCGCATTTAAGGGCTCTATTTAAAGTTACATTATATGCAGTTAAAATTACATTTAGTAAGCCTTTACGGATGACACTTAAATTTTTATAAATGTAGATTTAAATAATCCTAAAGCCTTATAAAGTACTTAAATTTCATAAGATGATGCTTTGCAAAAAAGAATTAAAGTTACATTAAATCCACTTAAAGCTTCATTTACTTAACCTTTAAGGTCATCACATAACTTTTAATGAATATAGGTTAAATAGGCCCTATAAACTCTAAAGTTTCTTAAAGTGTACTAGATCGCTTCGCAAAAAGCTCTAAAGATACTTTAAATCCTCTTAAACTTTGTAGCTTGATTGTAAATGTGGTTTAATTTTATACTTAAAAGCTTATTAAAGATAGCTTAATTTTACCAAAACTACCGCGGTAAACACCAAAAAACGTATTTGAGATATATATTGGACCACAATCTAGACACTTTTTCCAATATTGTTTTTAAAATAATCAAAGTTAGAAATTAAGCACCAAAACATGATTTTTGATATGTTATGTATTTATATACTTCAGTCACAACAACATCTGATTCGCAAAATTATTTACAGAAAATATCCCCCCACCATTGACATAACACATTAAATAGAGTCCATAGCAACTGTACGTGTGGCTCTTTAATTATTGAATATTACTATTAGTGTTTATTAAATATATAGTTTCATTAATTTTGTGATTGCCCATTTTGGGAATTCTTTAGGAGCTGGTTTTGTGGCTTGGTCACAGTGCACTGTTCTTGGTAGAATTCTTTCTTTTGCTCTTTGTGTTAGACAGTTTTGGTAGGACTCATCCATTACTTTCTTTGCACGTGAGAATCTTAAACTTTCCCATGAAAGTCGTCGTATTTTGTAACTAGTAACTTTTGTTCTGCCATTTTCACCCTCCTCTGCACAACTGTCCCCACTGGAGATTGCTTGGTCTATCAGCACCTCAGCCACTCTTGCAATTTTTGCCTTTGACCAATCCACCTTCTCTAGTGCAATGGTTCTTCTTGTCAATTTCTAGATATATGAATCACAAGTTAACAAAAGGTTTACATATACAGGTACAGTATACACAGAGAGTAGTAAAAAAGTAGAGTGCTGCGTAGACAGTGTTTTGAATATACAGCAGAGTGAAAAGGTGGTAAACTGCCAATAATTTTAGTGACGAAATACTGACGTTTCGAACGCAGCCCTTCATCAGAGTAAGACCATGAGTCCATGACAGATATACATACATACATACACACACACACACACATATATACATACTCTACATACATACATTACACACATACATGCATTAAAACCTTGGCAGTACACAACTACACAACTTATAATTTTGCTATATATCAGAATTGTGTTACACAACATGTGAGTGTAGTTTCTCTGCATATACACTAAGACTACATGCACAAAGCCAGGTGTTACAAAATTATTTAGCGTCACTGTATAACTAACAGTCTAACATAATTGTGCTATTTGTTGTATTGTATTGCAAATACTGCAATATGGCTAGCTCTGCTACTAGTGACATCAGTGTTATTCTTGGCATTTGTTTGCATGGCGAGAAATGAAGGCCACGCACGTGCGTTGGGAATGTATACAACACAATTTTCACCCAAATAGTACTTACATAGGGAGAATAAAGAAATGCAAACCTGTTTTTACATTCTGAACGATGCGTTTATCGCGAACGAATTTTGACCAAATGCTCAACAAGAACAAATATGGAGAAATCGTAATTAGCACTGACCTTGCCTCCCATGCCATTCAAATACATCCATTTCAGTCAGTTTACAAGCTGGTTTCAATCTGATTCGAGTTGCCCAAGAGACAGTTCCTTCGGTTGTATATATAATATATGATTTTTTGCGTGTATTTGCGATCTCTGCGTATTATTAGTCCTTTCTCTGGAATCTGCGCATAATTTTGAGTGCAATTCATTGCGTACTGGACGGTATATTTCTATTTCTCGTGGTTCGATATATTGGCCGCCATTTGTTTAGGTACCAGTCTCTTAAACTGTAAATAAACACTCGGCTTTGAAAACTACGCGACAAATGGCGGTATTTTTAAATATATGAATATGGATGAAGGCGAAGACGAGGCCTCTATTTTAATAAATAACTGAACAATTAACAAACATTGTTATATTACAGGTTCGATTCCTGTCTTGATTCTGATAATTTTTCTGAGGATACGAACTTGACGATCGTCCATGTACCGTCTGTCTACTCCAAGTTCTCCCACATTCACAACAGCAGTGTTATATATAAAACAGTGTTATATATTAAACAAGCAAACAGGCGATGGATTTCTCATTTCCATAAAAAATACATTATTGATTGGATGGCGAGTCCAGAGTCAGAAATCCAATGAATTAAACTATGTTGAATTACTGGACAATTGTCATTCTATTCCTGAAAATAACTGTGAAAATTTATTGTTGGTAGTCTGGGTAATAGTGTAGTGCCCAGCGCCTTCCTCCGCCCCGTCCCCTAAATGTCTTTCATTTCTCGTCATGAAGAAAGTTGGAATTTTTAATTCATAGAGAATTATTCAAGATTTTATTAAGTTTGTACTAGAACTGTAGGTCGAAAAATATTGAAAGGCAACAGATTAATTTGTTATCTAATTGGTTATTTTTAGGAGCATGAAAAAGTGAAACTTGTGGTGTCAAATTTGGCACAACCTCATATTGTGGTCCTTGGAACTGTCTTGGAGTATGACAGGCTATTTATTGCAATAGAGGGAAGGAATTCTCCATAATAACAAACAACTGCTGTTTTGAGGCTGTTCTTTCCTTGTTGACAAGTTTCTATATTTTAATATAGATTATGAATATGGTAACGCCAAGGGTGTGTTATACTTTTTGGAAACTGTAGTTCTTGGCAACACTAAGCAAAGTGGTCAGTTGCCAATAAGGGTTGCAATTTTTCAATACATTGTCATAAGTATAAGAACAATGTTTATATTTTGGCTATTATTTTTAGGTTATTGTTATCAATGAATTGAAAAACTTTATTTGTTCAGGCAGTCGAACTCTTACGCAAGTTATTCACAAAATAGGTTACAGCAAGTACAGTAATCAATGTGATATTAGACAATGCCTTTAGGTTATTAATATTGCTAGTTATGGTTCCGTATATTATTTCTTTTGTTAACTTCGCAAATGAAAATGATAATATTTTCTGTTTAATTACAATTATTATTCATTTTAAATATTGTACAGTTGCTGTATTTTAATCTTTTGTTCGAATCTGGTTGCAGGTCCAAGCCCCATACTGGTCCAAACTGTTCAAAACTAAGCTAACTTTTAATCTGCTGTATATTGGCTTGTTTTGGGTCCGTATAATGACTAAAATATCGAGCCAAAATAGCTCCGCTCCGCAAGCTGAATCGACACCTTTTTGGGGCCATAATGCCACTGAATACGAGCCAAATTGACTCCTTGGTTTTACAAAATGGCCCTGCGATTTTTTGAAATGACACTGGTCAAAAGTTGAAACAGCGCCTGCTTCTTCCAGAACAGCCCTCCATTTGCGCTGAAACTGCTCTCTATTGTTGGAGCCAAAATAGCGCCGCTCCGCAAGCTGAATCGACACTTTTTTGGGGCTATAATGCCACCGAATAGGAGCCAACTTGACTCCTTGGTTTTACAAAATGACCCTGCGATTTTCTGAAATGACACTGGTCAAAAGTTGAAACAGCCCCTGCTTCTTCCAGAACAGCCCTTCATTTGGGCTGAAACTGCTCTCTATTGTTGGAGCCAAAATAGCTCCGCTCTGCAAGCTGAATCGGCACTTTTTGGGGGCTATAACGCCACCGAATAGGAGCCAAATTGACTTCTTGATTTTCCAAAATGGCCCCACGATTTTCTGAAATGGCCCTTGTCAAAAGTTGAAACAGCCCTGCTACTTCCAGAACAGCCCTTCATTTGGGCTGAAACTGCTCTCTATTGTTGGAGCCAAAATAGCTCCGCTCAGCAAGCTGAATCGGCACTTTTTTGCGGCTATAATGCCACCGAATAGAATGCGATTTCAGGCTTTCAGCAAAGTTCGAAGACGAAGGTAGTCTGACTCTGTACTAAACGAATGTTTGAATGTTTGATCAAGCAGCTATCACATCCATGCAGGTTAGTAGGAACAGAGTACCAGTAACGCTTACTATTAAATGGTCATAATATAATTGCTTCGTTCTTTAAAATTACATTACTCTATAGGTTTAGCTAAAAGGAAATAATAAATACGATTTAACATTCATGATTTATGTCAGTAAATTTAAGTTAAAAAGTTGACGGATATTCTATAATCGCTCCTGGGTCTCTGAGCTATCAGTTGGCGGCTCGCCATCAGCATTTGGTCATGCTATGCTAAATTATAATCATCTGCATATTTTGAAAACAATATACAGTATTTCTGAATTTTGAATAATAATATGTAGTTCATCTTAGAGTTTACATATCATGACTAGTTGTCATGGCCTGCTTCGCAACTACACTATAGTGAAAGCTCGAGAAAAAGCTTGTTATCGTGTGGGGTACACACGTCTGGTTCAATGTTAAACACATTGAAAATTCATCATCTTAACGCTGACCTTATCATTTGGCCCGGACGCAGACACGGACGCGGACGCCGAGGGTTTTGCAATAGCTCTTCTGCACTAACGTGCAGGATATATACGACGAGGCGGTTGGGCCGGGCTAGCTAATTGCCGAATAATTTCTAAGAACATACTCAGTTTTTACGAAGGGTATGCACGTTCTCGTAATATAATAGACATGTATGTTATGCATTTAGACTCCAAAACTGTTTTCAGAATTGAAATCGATTAAATATTGGCCGAGATACCGTTCAAAATCTACGTATACGACAAACCGGCTTTTAAGGATTTGTTATCGACATACGCGGTCTGGGCACTGGGGACCATGTATGAGGAAAAGAAACTCTAGGGTTGGGTTGGGTGTAGTGGTAGAAAAGGCGGGCGAGGGGCCGGGATTATTGCGAATTCGTATTTCTAGTTATTATTACTCGGGATAGTCGAGTCTTAAATCCGGCTGTTTTCGTCGTTTTCTCGTCGAGAGAATGCAATTATTGCGTGGGCGTATAAATAGCGAATTAAAGCGATTTCGGGGAGTTTTATTGTCAATGAATCGCAGTCTGAAAAGCATTTACGAGACCTGTAAACCAGCAAACTAATGCAAATATTCTCTACAGGATAACTAGTGAGAGAAACACAGATGAGAGATTAAAGAAAGAACTCGCCGAACCGTGCATGACAACATATAGTCGTTGCAAGGCATGCAAGCGAATTGAAGCGAGTTCGGACTTTCGTTTTATTGGCAATGAATCGCAGTTGGAAACGTTTACAGCGACCTGTAAACCCGCAAACAATTGCAAAGATTCTCTCCAAGATGAGAGAAACACAGATGAGAGATCAATCATGAAGACGGCCGAATGGACAGCCGAAGGACAGGAAAATATTATTATACTGTGTTGACATTTATCCGTGAAACTGCGTAATATTAATCATTATGAAATGTTGTGTTTTTGTCCGATTTAAATTAATTCTATATCGAAATGATCACTTGAATATGGCGAATCGAACGCTATAGGTTTCGTCTACTTAAAATGTGAAGAACAGATGTTATATGAGAAAATGCGTAAACGATTAAAGCGAGACTCGTATTTAAATTAAAAGGACATGCCTTCAAGATCTATTCGTCGTTTACCCGATGATTTAATGCTTTTATGTCCATTAAACCGATGTAATTTCGTAACAGATATGTTTCGTATTACCTTGCCGTTGATTTTTATATAAATGTTGACACACGAAGACCTTAAAAAATAGCATTGCCGTGTTTAGTGTTTACACATTAAATTTCGTCTGTGTGTCAGGCGTTCTGCTTTTGGGGGGGGGGGGGGTAGCCTGCGTGTACACGCCTGATTTTTCTTCGTCCTCACTCTAGCCCAACTTGCTTCTAAAAGTTTCCCATTTTAAACGAACGCTGCACAATGCCTTCAGTGCCTGATTACAGAAATCAATGCGTTAAAAATTATCCTTTGTAATATAAGACAAGTGAGCGGGCAATATGCGCGCCATATCCCTAAAAGTAGCCCGAGTTAACGCCTAGCGGGCGTGTTATTATAGCGCTCCTAAGGTGGCCAGTTACACGGGCGTCGATTTTTAACGCAACATGTTCATGCTGCAACAAAATCACTACAGTTAAGTATGCTCAATATTCGGCCTTAAATTTAGTGTTGGGTAGGATGAATGTGGGGCATACTTCACACATTCAATTCTATTGCGGCAATATGTTGTGTTAAAAACGTCGCTCGTGCAACATCTCAGTTACAGTTCATAATCATATATGTGTTTCTATAAGCGGTAAGCGTTTGCATGTGGGATGTCGGTAGTTGATTGGACGTTTTGACATATGGTGTCTAACAGGACATCAGAAGTTTAAAAATTGAACAGGCAATGTCTCATGGAGCTTATTTTCAGAGTAGTTGGGTTTGACAAACGATCGCCGATCGTCTGTTACGGGGTGTTTATATGAAGAGGGCCAGCCCTCTTGTTAGGGCAACCCTCTTGTTAGGCTAGCTATAGCCCTCTTTGCCGAGTAAAAATTGGTTTAGATCTCGCTATTGACAACCTGGGATCCCGCCTAGGAAGGCTTGAAATTTCCTATGTAAACACACGCAATAGGGCTAGCCCTCTGCAGGGCTATAATAATAATAATAATAATGAACTATATTTTCAGAAGGTATATACATCTTTACACAATGGTATTCCGCCAGATGGCCTTTTTCTCACTAATACTAATACCAATATCAATAAATTACTAAATAACATTAAATAATTACAACCTATTTACCGCGGTACACGTACAGACTAAATTATGTATATACAATATCTACAGTAAATCTCCTCTAAATGGGATACTTTAAAATTTAAGTCCAAAAAATGAGTTTTTAAGTAGTTTTTAAAGGATTGTAAAGATATATTATCTATAATATATCTTTCATATTATTTGGAAGAGAATTAAACAACATAGCTCCACTATATGATATTTTAGTTTTGGAAATCTCACTATAGATACCTTTGGGAGTTTAAGATCTATTAAAGACGATCTTGTCCTCACAGGATGTGTTTCATTGATAAACTGTTTCATTGATAAACATCCAATACATTAGATGGAGCTTTGTTATTTAATACATTAAATACTATAAGAAGCTTTCTCGTTTTTATTAGGTTCATTAACGGAATCGAACAGTTTTGGAAATAAGACAACAGAGGGAGTATCAATACCAGTTTGTAAAATGATCCTCTTTGCTGCTGTTTTTTTGCAATTTCAGTAGATCAATAAGTCGCTCATTCATTGCCCCATATAGTACGTATACAGGCGTGCGTCCGACGTGTACTGGGGACCATTATATTCTGATTGCGAAACATATAATATATTCTTTGAAATAATTAATACATATTTTTGGTCTGAAAGGCGGGCAAGTGTTATTGCGGAATGCATTTATAGTTCAATAATAGAATACAAGACATCAAACTTTTTCCACTTCAAGCAGACGCTGAATTTGTACAATGCTGCATATTTCCACCTCATCATGTTAAAATGGTGTACGTCGACAACAGTTTCAGTGTATTACTGCACATTTAAATTAGGGGCTGACGTTTTATATAAGTAACCCGAATTTTAAAAATGTCCGAACCCCCCACCAGTCCAGCTGTTCAGGCAATATCAAGCTGTGAATTTTTGTGAATTGGATCTGTCGCTTTTCTTGCGTTAATCTGCGTTCGCGGTTCGTCTATGAGTTTTACACCAAGAATCGCTATGGATTATAGTTACTCTGAAGTTGGGCAAGGCAAAGTGAGTTATTACATCATTAGCAGACATTAATTATCAATATTTCAAACGTTTCAAACATGGCCGATAATTAATTTCTAAGTATGTAAACAGGTATAGCCTCCTCCGCAGGCGCCAACTCTGTGGCATCACGGGGGTCAATATGGCGCACGTGCAGATCATCTATTCGGATGCCACAGAGTTGCCTGCGGAGGAGGCTAGTAAACAGGTTAATTACGAAGCGTATTTATGTTAGCGTGATATAATAAGCATGTATGTTATGCACTTAGACTCAGTAATCCCAAATCTTTTTTCGGAATTGATATTGATTTAATATTGACGAGATAACATTCAGAAAACTACGACGAAGTGGCCTTTCGCGACGAGCTTTTGCGATTTGTGATCTACGTATTACTATATTCTGATTGCGAAAAATATAATATAGATCTTTGAAATAATTAATACATATTTTTTGTCTGAAAGGCGAGGAAGTGTTGTTGCGGAATGCATTTATAGTTCAATAATAGAATACAAGACATCAAACCTTTTCCACTTCAAGCAGACGCTGAATTTGTACAATGCTGCATATTTCCACCTGATCATGTTAAAATGGCGTACGTGTACAACAGTTTCAGTGTATTACTGCACATTTAAATTAGGGGCTGACGTTTTATATAAGTATCTCGAATTTAAAAAAAGTCCTAACCCCAAACCTTACCTTAACCCAACCCTAAACCTAATACTAACCCTAACTAGAAATAACAACTGATTTTAATTTCGAATTTTACTACCGATAGTCTATGTGACGTCATTTTATTATTCACCAAATTAAGTTGTTTAATTAGCCGCTTACCTCAACGGCTTTCTTCTATATCTTCCCCGCTCAAGAATAATTATAAATGTGTAAATTAATAAATAATATGAATGATAGTTGTACGTGTAAGTAAAATGGAGAAAGAAAATATGATATGTAATTTATTATGACCAACCATTTTACTGAACCAAGGGAGCACAGCAGAACGGGTCTAGTTCCACTGCAATGCTTCTTAATGTTCGTTATGCATGAGCGCCATTTTGAATATTTAGACCTTCGGGCGTCGTGACTGGCAAATATTCAAAATCAAGGATATTAATGCTGTGGAACAAGACCCATTCTGGCGTGCTCCTCCTAACGACCTCAGTAAGCTGAATATACACGCGTTAGCCAGAATAAAATATAAATGACGTAGGCAACTGCGCGTTGAGTTTAAAAGCAATCTTGATAAAATATTCACAGTTTAAAGACAAATGACTGTACAATATGTTGCTGTATGTACAATTTTAAAAGTATTAAACCTCGTCTACTTTGGCGAAAGATTAAAAACGTACTCACTTCGCGCCGAGAGTTTTGTTACGCTACCGTTTCAATCAAATTTTGTCGGAATATATTTTTTTGAAAGCTAATGAACTGTTCTACAAAAGTGTGTGCGGTAGCTATGGGTTTTCTATGTTGTTTGTGAGATATCAGGCATTCTTTTTCAACCTTTGTTGAGTCCCCTATATAACGTAAATCTTAGTCAATACTTAAAAATAAAAAATAAATCGTATAGCTAGCGCACACACTTTTGAAGCTCTTTTTGTTCTGTATGCACTGTGAAAATTTGAAGAAAATCGAAGAAAACCAGTGCGTAACAAAAGTCTTTGAATACGGTAGTTTGGCAGAAAATCCATCGCGGAGGGGTTTTCGATCTGCGGGCAAAAAACCCCGCCTACTCCGTCAAATATTGTTTTGATAGCATTCTTCTTGACATGAGATGTCGCAACACAGTTATGCCGCGGCCAAACGCAAAACTATTAAACAGCCCTCCACTGGTAGCCTACGTGCAGACTCTACAATCCAGAATGATATAGATTATTCTGGATTGTATATAGAGTCTGTGACCAGGCTAGCCTTCAGGTGCTTCCAAACCAAAACGGCGCACGCGAAAAGCGACGCCGAGCGAAAATCACGAGGAGGAATACATACGAATCTGATTCAACACAATGTAAATTCCAGAGCTCTTGCTATAGAGGACAAGCCCTTTGCAGACGGCTGGCCCTCTTCGTATAAACACCACCTTAGACAACAAAACGAAATAGTTGGTTAATTAGCTGCCGAGATTTTAAGAACAGCATACAGACTTTCGAACGGAGATATTTTCTTTGTTTTCTTATTTTCTAAAAGCAGATACGTACCCCATTGATATGGTTCGTGTCATAGTGAGATTGAATGTTTCTGACGTGTATAAGCGAATGAGCCATCCCGGAAAGTAGAGAAAACTTTACCCACCAAGGCTGAGAATCGAACTAGCGACCCGTTGCTCTATACCATTGTTCTCAACATGGCTCTGTATAGCTCAGTTGGTGTTAATAATGGTGTAGTTACTGACATTTTGGAATATGATTCCATCGACGCCGCAAAGCTAGCTAATTAAGCTAAGCTTGTTATATTAAACTTATGAATGTGGGTTTGTGTACTTGCATGTTAATTTAAATGTGAGATTGAAAAATGAGATTGGAAATATATAGTGAAATTGGAAATGGGAGGTCGCTGGTTTGCCGCGAAACACCTGCCTTTTGTATGGTTCAATGCCAAGGTAATTTGAATAATAATTAAACGCTAAATTATAAGTATAACTGCGGCAGCAAAATATTAAATTTAACAAGTAGATTACATTTTTCCGTGTGTGTGTATAGATCACAGATGAAGTCACAATGTGTTAAGAAGAACTGGCACGAGACGTAGTCGAGTGGCGTGACTTTTTGTTCTTTACATGGTGTGGCGTCATCTATCATCTATAACAGTGCACACAAACAGAAAAATATAATCTATTTGTTTTACACTATAACAAAATTAAACAAAAAAGTGTTTTTCAGCCAAAATGAAAGTATTTGGGGCTTAAAAGTTCGTAGGTAAAAAATGAACACGCCGTTTGACGCCATCTTTGTGTTATGACAAAACAACGCACGCCATGGTCCGCGATACTTCCTGTGGCTAGCACCACTGAAGCGACGTCAAACGTGCGTCTATACTGTGATAACAAATAGCAACGAACCAATGAAAAAACATAATGAACACAGAATAATGTATAAAATTACATAATTACATAAGCTTGGTTATAAAAGTTGGTGAATCTGTTCATTTCTTAACACTTTTTGTGACACGTAGTTCAAGGAAAAAGGAAAACAATTCGGTGAGTTTTTCGAATATGTTGTTAGAAAATTTGTAATCCTGTTAGAGATACGCATGTTTTAGTGCATCTGTACATTTGTTCACTTGTGCGTCGGTGTATCTGTGTATTTTTTTTACTTGTGCATTTATAATGCCAATGTACCGGTGGAGAATTTATACTCCTTTGTTTTTGTGCATTCATGTATCTGTCCATTTGTAGTGCCTCTGTAGTGGCTCTATGTATCTATATGTATCTTGTGCGTATCCGTAGGGGTATGACTAAACGGAGAGTTATTTTCAGAAAGTTAAATCGGGGAATTAGCATTTTGAAGAGTTAAGTTGAACTATGCTCATTTCACGCCCACTTTTTTCAATGGCCACACCAAATTTGTTACTTAACTCTCCCGACACGTATCGCAAGAAAGTTAACTTTGATTTAACTCTGTTCCCGAAGAATTGTGAATCTTGTGAATCTATTTGGCACGGCAATTGATTCATACGCCGAGTACGTAATCATAGCGCGTTCAGCATTTTGAATTTGAAATTCATTTTAATAATCTATGCATTAGATACGGAACAATCTGGAGTAAGAATCACATCCAAACACGTAGGCAATATAAATCCATATCATTCGACGTTAAAAACTATTATACAACACAAAGGTTACTAACTATCCTAACACAAGCACCTAATATTTTGCTAGAACAAAAAGTGTGATGTTTGTCATCATGTGTACCCAGCTGTTAATGTAGATATCGCGAATTAAGGCTTGTCAGACGGCGAACTTTTCGTGTGCCGAAACCAATAGCGAAGATTAGGTTTATTGTAAGTACGGCATCGGAATCAAACATATACTACAACAATTGTTATTTGGTTCGACCTAATTGATTAAGATCGACTGATTTTGTCGTACTTAATGGTTTCGCGTGGCGTTGATTCAGATGGCGAAGTTTTCATGTACGAAGATGACATAGGTTTAGTTTGTCTGTGCCGCGGCTATATACCTGCAGACTACATACCTTTCTCCAAAGATCAACCGAAAAGCGCAGTAACATGGGGTGTGTCCTCTTTCTCCGTTGTATACGTGATACGTGCATACATGGTTAGCTGTATTACCTACTTACTGTTTCTTTTCTCTCGCGAAATTGGATAAGTTTCTTAAAAAACATTTTCTTGCTGAGAAAAACTATCAGCAGTATTTGGAAACTGCCAGAATAGTTGTTCAATTTATACTCGACCCAATACGTACAATAAACGTTGGTCAGGCAGGAATGGTTCAATATCGATTTGTTCCTTAAGGATATGTTCTTTTTGCTTCCTATCAAGGAGTTTGCAAATAATAGGTCGAGGACCATGCCTAGGTGATCCCTTGGGTATGACTACCAATGCGATGAGCTCTCTCAATCCCACCGCTCACTATAACCGTTCGAACGGTTTGCTTTAAGCGTTCGAACAGATAGTAGCAAGCTAGCTTTCAGACAGTACAAACGGTAGCCGCAGCAAGCGCGTTGAAAAGTTTCACTACACGCGTTAAAACACCGGATTATGGCAATGGTTGAAATGTTTGATCTCAAACGTAAAAATAAACGGTTTGCTTGAACGATTTTCTCAGTACATTTGGCAAGGTTTGCTTTAATGCAACGACTCATTGTGATACTTTAAGAACCCGTTCGCACGAGTCCGGCGACTGTCTATGTAACTCTCGCATCGTCTTCAGGAAGAGAGTTAAATCAAAAGTTAACTCTTGTCGGGAGAGTTAACAAATTGGGTGTGGCCATTGAAAAAAGTGGGCGTAAAATGGGCGTGGTCCAAACTTAACTCTTCGAAATGCTAGCCTTTTATTTAACTCTCCGAAAATAACTCACCGTTTAGCCGTTCGCTATCCGTAGTGGATCTGTACGTTTGTCGCGGATCTGTAGTGCATCTGTATTTGATCTGTACACCTGTAGTGAATCTTTAATTGATCTGTACACCTGTAGTGCATCTTTATATTTGATCTGTGCACCCGTAGTGCATCTGTATTTGATCTGTATATCTGTAGTGCATCTGTATTTTATCTGCGTACCTGTGGTATATTTGTATTTGATCTGTACACCTGTAGTGCATATGTATTTACTCTGTGCACCTGTAGTGCATCCGTATTTACTCTGTGCACCTGTAGTGCATCTGTATTTACTCTGTGCACCTGTAGTACATCTGTATTTGATCTATACACATGTAGTGCATCTGTAATTTATCTGTACACCTGTAGTGCATGTTTATATTTGATCTGTGCACCTGTAGTCCATCTGTATTTGATTTCTACGCCTGTAGTGCATATGTAATTGATCTAGCTGTACACCTGTAGTGCATCTGTAATATTTTGCTCTGTACGCCTGTAGTGCATCTGTATTTGATCTATACACCTGTAGTGCATCTGTAATTGACCTGTACGCCAGTAGTGCATCTGTGATCTGTATTTGTTCTGTACACCTGTAGTACATCTGTATTTGATCTGTACACCTGTAGTGCATCTGTATTTAATCTATACACCTGTGGTGCATCTATATGTATCTGTATTTGATCTGTGAACCTGTAGTGCATCTGTATTTGATCTATGCACATGTAGTATATACATTAGTAATTGATCTGTACACCTGTAGTGCATCTGTATTTGCACTATACACCTGTAGTGCATCTGTATTTGATCTATACACCCGTGATGTATTTTATCTGTGCACCTGTGGTGCACAGCATCTGTATTTGATCAAAACATATATTTGATCTATACATGTATTTGATCTATACATCTGTAGTGCATCTGTGTTTGATCTGTGCACCAGTAGTGCATCTATATTTGATCCGTGCGCCTGTAGTGCATCTGTATTTGATCGGTACACCTGTTCTGCATCTATAATCTGTATTTGCTCTGTACACATGTAGTGCATCTGTGTTTGATCTATACACCTGTGGTGCATCTGTATAATTTAATATGTACATCTGTAGTCCATCTGTATTTGATCTGTGCACCTGTAGTGCATCTGTATTTGATCTTTGCACCCGTAGTGCATCTGTATTTGATCTGTGCTCCTGTAGTGTATCTGTATTTGATCTCTGCAACTGCAATGCATCTGTATTTGATTTGTACACATGTAGTGCATCTATATTTGATCTGTACACATGTAGTACATCTGTATTTGATCTGTGCATCTGTAGTGCATCTGTATTTGATCTGTACATTTGTAGTGCATCAGTATTTGATCTGTGTGCCTGTAGTTTATCTGTAGTGGATGTTCAGTGGACCTGCATCAGTAGATTATCTGTGACTTTGCAGTGGATCTCTGCATATATAGTACCTCAGTAGTCAACCTAGTGCATCTGTTCATCTGTATTTGATCTGCACATATGTAGTGCATCTGTATTTGGTCTGTATGCCTCTAGTGCATCTGTAGTGGATCTTCAGTGGACTTTCAGTACATCTGTGCATCTATGTATGTGCATCTGCAGATGATCTGTGTGATGATCTTTGCATGTGTATAGTACCTCTGTAGTCAACCTGTAGTGGATAGATCCGTAGTGGATAGATCTGTTGTAATACTGTAGTAGTGCATCCGTTCATCTATGTATAGTGGATTTGTAGTGCATCTATGTATATAATGTGCATCTATAGTGGATCTTGAAGAGAACATTTTTTATGATCTTATAGAGAAACAGATACATGAAAAATATTCACTTCATGTTTCCAGTCTGAGGATGCTTTTGTAGTGCGTAGTGCGTAGTGCGTAGTGTGGTGTAGTGCAACTGTACTAGTGCTTCTGCGTATCATGCGTGCTAGGGTATCTATGTATATATTTATTTATTTAATATTAATGTTATTTATACACGGTACCAAGTAAAATATCAACCAAGTAAAACATGTATAAAAATGTATAAATATAGAAGTATATGACAGGTTGCTTTTCATAAGGCCGTGTTAACTAAACATTTTACACATATACAAGTCTATTTCTTCTAAATCTAAAACTAAAATAATTACATGCATTTTATTAAAATATAATACACAAGGCGTTTCTTTGCAATAAATATATTAATTAATAACTATAAAATAATCAATAACTATAAAAAAACTAATAAGATAGTTATTGGTCTGTAATTGCTACAGTCAGATTTATGCCAGATTTGTCGTCGAGAAACAAACGCGCTGTTAAGGTCGTCTGGGAAAACCCCTAGTTGCATATTATTCATTCAAACTACTAAGCAAAAAAAGGAATGGTTAATTGTTTTCGAGCCCTTACCTCTAAGAGATTGACACTTTTCCGTAACTGCTTTGGATTATTAATATTGCTGGAACTTATGGAAATTTGTAAGTGATCTGACTTTGCCTTTTGATTGGATCTAATTCTTCATCAATAAAAGTAGAATAAAAAGCGTTTAACAACTCACTTCTAAATAAAGATTTATTGTAATTTTTAGATTTTAAGATCTATAGTATCGACAATTTTAGGTTGTAATTTGCAAATGGCTACATATAGTGATCATCAATGCCTACAGGAATCACCCCACTAGATATTACCGTGAGGGTTGTTTGTAATAAATACACCAATCAATGATTTAGTATCATTTGTGATTCGAGTGGGCTCTGTAATAACTTGTTTTAACTGATAAATATTTAAGATATCTATACAGTACCAGTCAGAAGTAACCTAACACTGCGGTTGCGGCGAGGTTGCGGTGAGGTAGCGGTGGAGATAGGATAGGATAACTTTATTTAAAATGGTTTGCCTCTTCAGTTACAAGACTGGTATTCATAAGGGACCTGTGTTTAAGTTACATAATATTAGTTACATACTGTATATCAAAAGATATAACTCAGACAAAATGTAAATTATAGACTATAAAATTATATAAGAAAATTAAAAGTTAAAAATGCGGTGAGGTTGCGGTGAGGTTGCGGAGTAAGTCGTTTACTATGAGCTTTATTTTCGACTATGAATGTGGAACTGCCGATCTACTTTGGTGTTGGATTTTTAGTGCTTTTGTGCATTATTTTATGCATCTTAAGTTCACCTGTAATTCCTCTGTAGTGCATTCGTATAGAGGAGTTGCGCAATCATGCGTATAGCGATTAATTTTCAAATTTTCATCGGAGGTAAAACGACTTTTAGCAGGAAAAAGGCAAATTAAAAATAGTAAAAGTGCAAAGTTCGATACAATCGGGCAACAATGGAGGAAGCTAAACACTCCGGAAGTTTTACTAGTCCGGTCAACCTATTGCAAAGGGAAAATTTCGTCTTATATAACTTCTTTCGTTTTTACGCGATTCGCTTCAAACTTTGCACTTCTACTGATTTCAATATCCCTTTCCAGCTAAATTAGTTGTTTTTACCTCCGATGTAAATCTGAAAATAAGTTTGTTACTGCGCATAGTTGCGCAACTGGGTTATTGCATTTGTAGATCTATGCCTCTCATGTACATCTGACTATACTGCATCGTCTTAGCACCTATGAGTTAAGATAGGACGTAGCTCGGTAAAGACACGTAAGCGTCGAGGTTACAAAGATCTTTATTCCGGACAAATTTACACAACAGGTTCTAAAAAATACTTTTTTGAAGTTCACTTTCGAAAGTACACTTCGAATATTAGTAACTATTATATTATGAATCATAATATTAGTTATAACTCTCTCTCATGTTTTAACCAGTCATATCTATCGAATCATAATGATTAGTTGCTCCAGAACTAGGCCTTTTTTAATGTTCTGCCAAACGCAAATCCCTTTGAAAAGTTTTTCCTTATGCTAAATAACAATATATATATATATATTTCTGACCACATAACCTATATAGTGGAACACGCCGGTATTACAAGCTATAAGCATTTATATTATATTATATTATATTATATTATAGTTTCGTCAGTTATTTAAGAAATCATTCAACTTTGAATAATCATAACGTAAAGTTGTTGTTTGCTTGTGTAAACAAAGTCTATAAGCTTCTTCTTCGTTTAAAATTATGCCAAGTTCTATTTATCTAGGTCAACAAAACTATTCCTGGCCATGAAATCATGCTAAATAGAACAATAAAAAGCTTTTAATAAATGTTGACAGATGGTAACTCTACTAACAACATGCAACGTTTACAAAACCATGCTGCCAAAATTATCGTCCAAGATCCAAACGTACATGTATTTGATGCTTTAAGCAGTTCAAACTTGTTACCAAAATTAATTTAAACTACAAAAGATAGAGTGTGTAAAATCACACTATATATTGTGTAAAGCTTTTGAAAAACAAACATTTTAAACTTCATAAATTTTAAAAACCAAATAACCGATCTTAGGTCAATGGTCGCTACCATGAGAAATATAACCTCTGCTGACGTCATTTTTTCGCGCCACTTTTTCGACAAAGACAGCAGTCCAGTTATATAATAGAGGTCAGTGGTTGCCACTCAGTAGCAGAAAGAGATTACCATAAACTCAAATTATTATATAAATGTATAAATTCTATTGTACTTGAATATCTGTCAGTATCCTTCCAGATTCTACATTCATTCATACTTTACTAAAAATTATGATAATTTATGTATTCCATCATTGAAACGTAATTTTGGAAAAAAGACTTTTAGAATCAGTGTTGTTCAGCTATTTTAACAACTTGCCTAAGAACGCAAGAACAGCGCAGTCATTTCCATATTTTATAAGATTAGCTAAAATCATTTTAACTAAATGATGTATTAATATATTTGATTTAAATTTACTTGTAAAATTAGATTCATTTATTCATATAATTTTCTATGTTTATATTGTAAATTAACTATATTTAGTACAAGGTCCCATGGAGGCCAGCTTTCGTGCTGAAGGGGCCACCCTGTATAAATAAAATTACCTTACTTTATTACCTTACCTTTATTATGCGATAAGGAGGCATACACCATACCACAATCAATTACATAAAATGTCGACGCCAGTCAATGGCTTACAATACTCATCAAAACCTTTCAAATCTTTGTGCTACTAAAAAGTTACCAAATTAGCTTAATAATGGACCATACATGCAATCAATGCATGCGACCTTTCGCTACCAGTTTACATTACTAATATAAATATGTTGCACAACATATGTAGCACATGTTCATTTGTATGTTCAATTTGCAAAGCATCTGTAGCAGATCTGTAGTGGTTCTGTAGTGCATTTGTACATCTACTGGATGTATCGCGCTGTATAATTGAAGTGCATGTGTATCGGATATCTGTGGATCTATGTATCTTATGTGCATATGTTGTACATTTATAGTGGATGTGGGCAATGATGTATCTAAATAGCGATGTGTAATGAATGGCGGCGCTCTAAATAAATGTGAAAATTAAAACTTACTAATGTAAAATTATACTCACGTTCTCTTGTAGTGCGCTCAGAGCGAACGAGGGACAATCTTCAACAGTTTAAAAGAGACAAAGAAATCTTCAGAGCAATGGCGTCCAAAACAGGTACGCTTGGAAACTGGATTAGAGGTGACAGAAAAAGTATTGCAAAGTTTCTGGAGAGGATCAAGAGAAACGCAGTAATTAACCAACCCTCTGTATTAGCTTTGAAGGAGCTGATTGAAACTGATCCAGAAGTGAACATGCTCTTCAAGACCATGTTTACTCAAGATCCCGCAACCGATCCGCTAAATCCCATCAAGAACTACACTGATATGCTGCGGCAGATAGATGCCTTCATCGGTGAAGCTCCCAGGTTTTGAAGATACTGCAGTGCCTATTAATCACCTCCTGATGTACGTGATGCCAACTCCTTCAGGAAGCATGGCTTTTATCAACGATAAGGTCAACAAGTGCTTTCGGGAGATCCTTCGCAGTTGGGCTCAGTTTCTTAACAGTCCTGATTCACAGAGTGTCTTGAATACAACGGATGGGTGGTTGTCGCCTGACTCTCTGGAAAAACCATGCCAGGCTTCGAGGATCTTTACGAATGCGATCCATCAGCCCCCTATTATGGGTTCAAGTCATGGAATGACTTTTTTGCCAGGAAGCTGAAGTCAGACGATGTTCGCCCAGTCGCTGAACCCTGTAATCCTTTTACAATCACTTCTCCCTGTGAAGCAACCCCATATTATATTGAAAAGCATCCACATCTCCGAGATACATTCTGGATCAAGGATCAGCCGTACAGCTTGCAACACCTGCTAAATGATGATCCCTTGACTGAAAGCTTCGTGGGAGGCACTGTCTACCAAGCCTTTCTTAGTTCCGCTAACTACCACCGCTGGCATGTACCTGTTGATGGCACGGTAACAAAAGCATACATTAAGGAAGGAGCCTACTATGCCGAAGCTTTTTCCGTGGGTTTTGATCCAACGGCGAACACATATTCACAACGCTACCTCAGCCATGTGGACACCCGAGCCATAGTCATGATCGACACAGGCAATGCAAAAATTGGTACAGTTGCCTTTCTAGCTGTAGGAATGGCCGAGATCGCAAGCTGTCCAATTGATCTCTACTTCGGGCAGAAAGTGAAGAAAGGTGATCCTATGGGAACCTTCGAATTTGGTGGATCCACGTACTGTCTACTGTTTCAGAGGGGTGTGAAAATTAAGTTCGATGTTGAAGACATTTCCAAAAGAGGACTGGCCAGAAATTCTGCAGAACGTCAACAGCAAAATCGCTAGTATCGAACTGTAATTTTTATTCTTCACAATGAACGTTAATTTCAAAATCAATGGAATATAATCGAACAGTGATTATTATTTTTGGCATAATGAACGTTAATTGGAAAATCATTGGAATATAATCGAACAGTAATTATTATTTTTGGCATAATGAACGTTAATTACAAAATCAATGGAATATAATCGAACAGTAATTATTATTTTTGGCATAATGAATGTTAACTACAAAATCATTGGAATATAATCGAACAGTAATTATTATTTTTGGCATAATGAATGTTAATTACAAAATCATTGGAATATAATCGAACAGTAATTATTATTTTTGGCATAATGAATGTTAATTACAAAATCAATGGAATATAATCGAACAGTAATTATTATTTTTGGCACAATGAACGTTACTGGAAAAATCACTAGAATCGAACAGTAATTATTATTTGCGGCACAATGAATGTTAATTGTAAAATCGCTAGAATCGATTGGGTAATTATTATTTCTTTGATTTGATTTGAATGGCATAAACTTTATCAATGGCTGGATGGCTATAATTTCATGTCTGTGTTAAAATTGTATTTGTTTATCTGTTTTTGCACGCAAGGTTTGAGTCTACAATTTAGAGAGATATATGTATATGAAATATATCTATGAGATATGATTGGGCATGCCATAGTCGGTGAACCTTTAGACCATTTTTTATGATATTCGGCAACCGTCATTTTTGTCAAAAGTCCAATATTTGACCAAACGTAAAGGGTAACATCCATGGTTTTGGTAAATTTTAGATCATTTTGAAACTTTCAAAATAATTTTAAAATGTGAAAGTATAGCCAAAATATGGTCCTATGGGTTAAGCCGAGGAACAGTTTGACCATTTTATTAGTGGTTAAAGATCAATAAAACTCTATTTTATATAATAATTAAGAAATATAAATCACTATCCGTGTAATTTACATCAATTTATATAAACACGAGTGGAAGTTTGTGGTAACGAGAAATTGAAGTGGGAACACAAGCCCGTAGGGCAAGTGTTTCCAAGAAATTCAATTTCGAGTTCTACCAAACTTCCACAAGTGTTTCTATAAATCACAGGGAGCCCAAGCATTTATTAGTAAAGTGTGTTTGTCAGTTAAAATGATTTTATAAATGATATATATATATATATATATTTAGCATATACTTGAGAGGTGAATAGTGCTTTTCACGCAATTTGATTGGCTCCTCTATCTCTGAATATCCTGCACTATTCACCTCCGAGCAAAATAAAATGGCTTCCCGTTTTGTTTCAGTTACGGAAGAAGAAATTTTTTAATAAACGAGGGTGCTGTGTCGGACAATACCAAAAAAACAACAAAGTTTGTTTTTTTACTTTATTCAGCTGTATAATGGGACAAAAATTTGCTCGAACTTACTGTTTTGTTGACAAATATCGAGCGGGCCACCTTACGTAAAATTAATTTAAAAAGTAAAATACTTATTTAGGAACGAATAATATTTTACAGAATGGTTTC
>JAYKKM010000094.1:507500-585000 GCA_035772405.1 Chrysogorgia sp. JL179-B06 | reverse complement strand
AACGAAAGGTTTAGTACATTTCATTTATAACTTCCCGGATAGATTACTGTAAACAGCTTGTTATATGGACTACCAGATTACCAACTACAAAAGCTTTCAGCGTTGTTCTAAATGCATCTGCGAGGCTAGTTTCCAACGCACCCAAGATAATGCCATCTCACACCGCTCATGCGTGATTTGCACTGGTTACCAATACGGACACGCGTTAACTTTAAGGTAATATTGATCACCTTTAAAGCTATCCATGGCCTTGCGCCAACGTATTTGAGTGACTTAATAGAGCTTAAATCATCAGTTTACGGTCTAAAGGTCGTCCGACAGTCGTTTACTGGCTACTCCAAGAACCAGGGACTAAAGCTTATGTCAGGAGACAGGGCTTTTGTAACTGCTGCACCAAAGTTATGGAATTCCCTCCCAAAGGATCTGAGAATGATTAACAATATTAGTACTTTTAAAAGCCATCTCAAGACTTACCTTTTTAGACTATCTTATTAGAATCTTATAAGCTTGGTTATAGCATTATAACTAATCAATTTTTATTTTTATTTTTTATTAGGCTATATTACGACTGTTCGTCAATATTACTATAATATTATAGCCTAAGTGTTCCATATTTTTAATGTTTTATCAACTGTATGTAATGCGCATCTGATTCATATCAATGTAACTTGCGCAATATAAGTATTAAATTCATTCATTCATTTCATATATATATATATATATATATATATATATATATATATATATATATATATATATATTATGTAAATCAATCCTCGTTTTTTCCGCGAGGTGTTTGTTGGTAACAAGATAATAATGCCAAACGAAATGGAGGCCCGAACCAAATGTCAAACAATTGGGAAGACATGCAATCAATTTTATTAAACAATTGGGAAGACAATCAGGCAACTATTTGATTGAAGGTAAGCCGTGTTTAGTCATAATTAATATTTGATGGTATATGTGCTTTTGATAACCGTGTCGCTGTGAGCTTTATATATAACTTAAGTTTTAAAAGTCTTAACAGCTGCTTAAAGTGTTTAATAATAAAATAATTTGTATTTAAGAGCAGTTTTGATCGTATTTGTGCTTTTGAGAGTTGTAACAGCTCTCAGGAAGTGTTTATTAACACTTAGTTAACACACAGTGTACTTAACACACAGTGTACTTAAAAAGCTGTGATAGATGTGAAATCATAAATTTATTTTTATTTCAGGTAAGTTTGACAATATATTTGCTTTTTAAAGCTGGGACAGTTGTATGAAAGTGTTAGTAATAAAATTACTTGTATTTTTGTTCAATTTTAGTCATATGTGTGCTTTTAAAAGCTGTGACAGCCATATATAGGGCAGTAAACTCAATAATTATAGAACTAGACTGGAGTGATACGTCTAAGTCGAAGTAAAACATTGTGGACACTGAACCATTGTCGACATGAAGCTCACCCCCCCCCCACCCCCCCCCCCCCCCCCCCCCCCCCCCCTCCCCCCACCCCACACACACACACACACACACACACAATAACTTATATAGTTTCATTTCCCTGTGCGGATTGCGATAGGACCACTGACCTATATATAGGAGAGTGGATGATTACTATATACATAAATTAAGAGCCTCTCATGTGCGCCACTTTAGCATTAGTCTGCGACTGGAAAATATCTCTCGAATTTGCGTGTAGAATAAGCGTGTAGGTCAGGGGCAGGCCCTATGAGGGAGCTGCAGCCTCATAGGGGACAACTGAGCTTTTTTACGCAAAAAGAAAAATTTGAGTAAACATTTTGTAAAAATTTAGGCAACTGTGATGGTTCCCACCACCCCCTGGAAAAAATTGCCTGTACTCATATGGTGACAGCTAAAATAAATATAAACCGTTGGCGAGGAGTTATTGCAAACATGTATTTCTAGTTACTTGTTACTTTTCAATTTTGGATACAAAGCATTGAAATATACAGTCGATCGAAGAAGCAGCATCTGAACTTGCGGGCAGTTGGTCGCCTGCAAGGAAATGGAACGGTCATTCGCGAGGGTCCTGTAGTGTTTTATTTTGTAGCCATATGCGGTTGTTAATACGAATTTCAGCTAGAACGTCGGCTACATGATAGATCTAAGGTCAAAGTATGTGGCCAAAATAATTTTGTCCATTGAAAGCCTTAGGACGTACCTATAAGTTGCAGTAGTTTCTAGTAGTAACTTTTCGTCACACCAATGCCCGGACTTGACTGGAGCCGGAAGCTGAATGATCTTCAGCCTGGCGTTCCCCGTACGATCTATGTCGAAGAGTTAGTATTCGAGGGAGATAAAAAATAGCAATACTTTTGCAGACTGGTACAGCACGGGATTTATAACATACATACATACATACAGTACTAGAAATACGAATACAATGCAATAATCCCCTCGCTCGCCTTTTCTAACACTTCTCCCACCGCCACCCCACCGCCACCCCACCCCACCCCTCGAGTTTCTTTTCCCATCCATGGTCCCCAGTGCCCAGATCGCGTATTTGTATTTGTGGTCTCTGTCGATAAGATTTTGGACGTTATCTCGGCCAATATATATTTACTCGATTTCAATTCTGAAAACAGAATTGGAATTAGCGAGTCCAAATACATAACGCACGTGCCCATCATATTACGTAAACGCGTATAACCTTCGTAAAAACCATTTATGTATAGTTCGTCAGATCACCACTCGCCAATGGCCTCCTTCGCCCAAAATCCAAATATTGTCCGAATCAAACGGTTCACCCAAAATTATTTTTACTTCCTTATAAGGAGTTGGTGCTACCATTGTTTTAGCATATACCAAAACAAATTGATAAAAAATAAGTAAATTTCGGTTAGTTTCATTATAATTTAGCCAGGAATTGGTGCGAAACGCAAGGCAAAAAATGCCCTTTCCATATGGCTTTCCATATTTGGAATTTGCCTGTCCATATTTGGAGTTGTTTATCAGTTTTGACAAGCTGACAGCACTGCCGGTCGTTTTGAAAACCTTTCGAAGTCGGATCAAAGTAAGGCAAAAGACCACTGTATTTTAACTCAAAGGAAATATTTTAATACTGTACATGGGAAAACCTGAGGACTAAGGATAACTAATGAACTCTGGGTGAGTAAGCGACAATAATTGTTCTTTTCAAAGCGTTTTTATTTCGGTCAGTGCAATGACAATGTTTCATGTGTTTAGTCGTTGAATTTTCTTTAATTTATAAATATTTCTGTGTGTGTTTACTGTTATAAAATCGGTAGTATGTTTTCCAGGTCATTTGTTTAGTATTCAGTTCATTACTCGCCAGTTTTTTGGGCAGTGTATCGCGGTAATCTTTATGGCTGAAACCGTACTAATTATTTATGTTTTGCTTGGTTTTGTTGTAACCGAAATTATTTTTAATGTTTGTAAATGTTATTAAATTCTATATGAAAGGCAATTCAAATTGTCTCAAACTATATAAAGGCAATTTATCGATATATGAACTACGGAGAACACTTTTCTTTCAAAATATTTGAACGAAAACTGACATGCAACAGTCAGTTCGTTGAATCAAGTTTGTTTTCGTAGCACTTTCTATTCTCTCTTTGCAAGTTGTTTTTCATAAATATTACTTAAAATAATGTTCCTACATACAGTAATTGTTTTCTACCTGTCTGCTTTTACCAATTTCTGCATTATGTAAAAAGAAAATCGTTCAAGAGAATGACACCATCTTGTTTTGCGAAACAGTGAATAGTGCAGTATATCCCGAGCTAGAGCAACCAATCAGATTGCGCGAAAAGCACTATTCACTGTTTTGGTATATGCTAAATATATATATATATATATATATATATATATATATATATATATATATATATATATATATATTATATATATATATATATATATATATATATATATATATATATATATATATATATATATATATATATACCTTCAGTGAGAAATGGATCCCTGCCGCGGCGAAATTATCACCCTCGGATAATATATCGCACTCTATCTCTAGAATTAATAAAGAAAAAATAATCTCAAGCTATAGGTAAAATTTCAATAAAATATGAGTAGTGGCAGCGGTGGGATTCGACCCGGCACCCCATCGAAATGACTACTACCTTAATCCAGCGCCTTAGACCACCCGGCCACGCCACCAATTTGTAATACTTTATCCACTATAGTTCTCGTGACATTGCTATGCTTAAGTGTTCTTTCTGCGTTTACCTAAAATTTAAATCCGTATTCCCATCATGTAATTGGTACATGGTGAGTTCTTTCTACGCTTATATTATAAAATTTAAACCCGTATTCGCATGTAACCATTTCATTCCATCTCTAGAATTAATTAAGAAAAATAATTTACGGTAATGTGCAATAAAATAAAATGAGCAATGGCAGTGGTGAGATTCGAACACACGCTATAGAAACGACTGGTGTCTTAAACCAGCGCCTTAGACCACTCGGCCACGCTGCCAATGCATACAAAATAATAAGAATAGCACTCACGTCAATGGATAACGTAAGGTGCATGGGCTCTTTTCTACAAAGCATTAAATATCCATCCAAATTATCATCGTCAAAAATATTTCATTCAATGTGTATATATACTAATTTCCTCGATAAATTATAATAATAATGAGTGGCAGCGATGGGTTTCGAACCGAGCGCCTTAGACGACTCGGCCGCGCTACCAATTTGTAAAAGCTTATCAACTATAGTTATCGTGACATTGCTATGCTATAGTTTAGTGTGAGTTCTTATCTGCGTAATTTACCTAACATTTAAATCCACATTCCATCATGTAACTGGTACAAGGTGAATTCTTTATACGTTTGTATAAAATTTAAACCCGTATTCGCATGCATGTAATACATTTCATTCCATCTCTAGAATTGATAAAGAAAAATAGGCTACTCATGCATCTCATCTTGTAATAAAATAAAATGAGTAATGGCAGTGCTGGGATTCGAACCCAGCCATCGAAATGGCTGCAGCCACTATACCAATCGGTTAAATAGAATGCAGAATAGCTCATGTGACAATGCTATATGGTATACTATGACTATTAGTTCATTCTACGTTTACATAACATATAATCCCGTATTCGCACCATATATGTCATACATTTCATTCCACATCTAGGATAATTAAGAAAGTGAAAATTTACGGTAATCGCACAATAAAATAAAATGAGTAGTGAACGCCATCGAAATGTATGTTGCCTTAAACCAGCGCCTTAGACCAGTCGGCCACGCTACCAATTTGAAAAAAACTTATCAACTACAGTGTACTTCTCGTGACAATGCTATGGTTTAGCGTGAGTTATTTCTGCGTTTACGGCTTGATATTTCATTTCATTCGATCTCTAAAATTAACAAGACGCCAGCTAGGCGTTGACTCGGGATACTTGGGCTAGTGGGCAAATTCAGCTATTTGAAGGCAATACAGCCAATTCAATTAAGGTTGTCCTTTAAATTCAAAACTCAAACCAAAAAACGTCCAACTCTAAGCGCGAAAAGCATGATGGGCGCTTGTGTGTGCAGGTTAGTTTGAATTATTGCGGGTTGTGCATGTGATACAAAATGCCACCAACATACAGCGACCCGCAATAATTCAAACTAACCTCCACATACAAGCTCCCATCATGCTTTTCCCGCTTAGAGTTTGAGGTTTTCCGGTTTTGAGTTTTGACCTTAAAGGACATACCTTTTGTGAGAAATGGATCCCTGCCCCGGCGAGATTATCACCTTCGTTTGCGAGGAGTAAAATAACCCCTCGCCCGCCTTCTCTCCCCACCTAGAGTTTCTTTTCCACATCCATGGTCCCCAGGACCCACAGACCGCGTATGACTGGCAGTGGGTAATAATAACAATAATTCTAACATAGACCCTACTCATAATCCGAACCCTAACCAAACCCTAAGCCTAACCGTTAAAATCAAGACAAAAAATGAAAGAATGATAAATTAAAAAAAGAAAACTCACCAAAAGGATGTCCGTTGTGGGATTTGAACTCGCCATATTCGGCATCGCAACCCTTGAAACTAACCACTACGCAAAGACAGCACAGCACGCTCGACAGAAAGCAAAATAATAATACGTATTTACAGTCGTTTGCTGATTAAATAACCGGCTGACGATCATATCACTTTGAACACGAAATATTGTTAACTGGGATATTCTATTTAGCGCAAAATTCGCTAAAAATCAAGAATATTAGCAAAATTATCCAAATTAGACTTCCATCTTACTAAAAATTCGCTTTCAGTTCAACAATAGTCCAGCATATTTTGTTCTTGCGAAATTATCAGAAATAACTGTTTTTATCATAACAACTTTACAGATCAGCTAATTAAGTATTTTCAATCGATTTATGCTTCAAACCATTTATGCTTCAAACCAGCAAATTAAAAAAGAACGACAAGGTTTTGGCTTGAATTTTTTAAGCCAACATTTATATGTTTGTATCAAAAAAGCTTAATTCTCCCGAAAAGCAAAGTCGTGCATGCAAGCATTATCTGAAAATAGAAAGTAAAAATTGTCCAGAAAAGCTGTGAATTGGCTTGAACATTTTCAAGCCATTTACTATGCTGCAAAACACTAAATTGAAATAGAACAGCAAGGCTTTGGCTTGTATATATTTCAAGCCAAAATTATAAAAACTTGCATTAAATGATCTTAGTTTTACAAAAAAGCAATGTTGTTGCTAAGAATTATCTGAAAATATAATGTAAAAATTGTCCAGAAAAGCTGTGGATTGGCTTGAAAATTTTCAAACCTTTTATTATGGTGCAAAACACTCAATTGAAATAGAACAGTAAGGCTTTGGCTTGAATATTTTCAAGCCAAAATTATAGAGGTTTGCATAAAATGATCTTAATTTTACAAGAAAACAATGTCGTGGTAAGAATTATCTGAAAATAGAAAGTAAAAATTGTCCAGAAAAGCTATGTATTGGCTTGAAAATTTTCAAGCCATTTAATATGCTGCAAAACACTAAACTGAAATAGAAGAGCAAGGCTTTGGCTTGTATATTTTCAAGTCAAAATTATAAATGCTTGCATAAAATGATCTTAATTTTACAAAAAAGCAATGTCGTGGTAAGAATTATTTGAAAATAGAAAGAAAAATTGTCCAGAAAAGCTATGTATTGGCTTGAAAATTTTCAAGCCATTTAATATGCTGCAAACCACTAAACTGAAATAGAAGAGCAAGGCTTTGGCTTGTATATTTTCAAACCAAAATTATAAATGCTTGCATAAAATGATCTTAATTTTGCAATAAAGCAATGTCTTGGCAAGCATTATCTGAAAATAGAAAGTAAAAATTATCCAGAAAAGCTGTGGATTGGCTTGAAAAATGCAAAACACTAAATTGAAATTGAACAGCAAGGCTTTGGCTTGAATTTCTTCAAGCCAAAATTATAGAGGTTTGCATGAAATGATCTTAATTTTACAAAAAAGCAATGTCGTGGTAATAATTATCTGAAAATAGAAAGTAAAAATTGTCCAGAAAAGCTGTGGATTGGCTTGAAAATTTTCAAGCCATTTATCATGCTGCAAAACACTAAATTGAAATTGAACAGCAAGGCTTTGGCTTGAATTTCTTCAAGCCAAAATTATAGAGGTTTGCATGAAATGATCTTAATTTTACCAAAAAGGCAATGTCGTGGTAAGAATTACGGTATCTTAAAATAGAAAGTAAAAATTGTCCAGAAAAGCTGTTCGTTGGCTTGAAATTTTTCAAGCCATTTATCATGCTGCAAAACACTCAATTGAAATAGAACAGCAAGGCTTCGGCTTGTATATTTTCAAGCCAAAATTAAATAGGCGAGCATCAAATTATCTTAATTTTACAAAAAAGCAATGTCGTGGTAAGCATTATCTGAGAATACTGTATAATGTAAAAATTGTCCAGAAAAGCTGTGGATTGACTTGAAAATTTTCAAGCCATTTATTATGCTGCAAAACACTAAATTGAAATAGAACAGCAAGGCTTTGGCTTGAATATTTTCAAGCCAAAATTATAGAGGATTGCATAAAATGATCTTAATTTTACCAAAAGGCAATGTCGTGGTAAGAATTATCTTAAAATAGAAAGTAAAATTGTCCAGTTAGCTGTGTATTGGCTTGAAATTTTTCAAGCCATTTACTATGCTGCAAATCACTAAATTGAAATAGAACAGCAAGGCTTCGGCTTGTTCTGTATATATTTCAAGTCATAATTATAAATGCTTGCATCAAATGATCTTAATTTTACAAAAAAGCAATGTCGTGGCAATCATTAAAACAAGGCTAACATTAGACTGAAACTTTGAAACGTTGAACAAATAATAAAAATGTATTCGAGAACGCTGTGCCTGTGCCGAGAACGCTGTGCATTTCGACAGGTATATGTACACATATGCCTATGAATTTGTCTCCATGAGTGTCATTATCTCTCTTTGAGTTTTAGTGGTTAGAGAGTCTAACCAGTCATCTGAAGGTTGCAAGTTTAATTCCTGTCTGGGGCTTAGTACATTTTATGAGGATTTGAGCTTGACAAATGTCTACCAAATGTCTCTTAGATCAACCAAGCTTGCAAATGTACCATATGTACATCACTCACAATGTTTATTCACTACATTTCATATGCACGTACTACCCACTTACAAGCACATACACGACTATGAATTTGAAAGCTTAGCTCGCCATGAGTCTCCGTAGCTCAATCATTAGACTGTATAACTGATCAATGAAAATTACAAGTTCAATCCCTGTTTGGAGCTCAAAAACATTTTCTAAAGATTTGAGCTTGATGAACGTCTACCACTCATAATAGTTTACAGTATGTATGTGTTTAAGGCAACTATTTATTGCATATTAGTTTCTCATCCACCGCAAACATATCCCAAAATGACACACATTTTTGCCATTATGCATTTGTTTCTGTCCTAACTCAAACTTATTATCATCAAACAGAAACGGCATCTAAAACGTCAAAACGATTCTGCAGATCAACTTGGTGAGCTAAAACCAGTACAGTTTCCAGTGGTTTTGCTCTGAAAGCAGACAGAAAAACGGTGATGGGCTCTAATTTATGAATAATAGTGGCATAATGGTAATGACTGCATTATTTTTTGGTAAAGTTTCATATGAAAAACTAATGTGCAATAAATAGTGGCCTAAAACCACATCTTGGTTAGTCTCCCGCGCAGCCGTTCTCGTCTAACTAGATAGTGGGGATGGAGAAAATAGGACCGACACTAAGAACGGCTGCGAAGGAGACTATACATCTTGGTAGGAATGGGTTAAAAATTGAAACATACATACATACAAGTTGATATCTCTTATTCACTTATTGTTTTCAGTGGTTTTCAGCATAAAATTCTCTAATCTGACTCTTTGTATCTGCCTGCAGCTTGCCATTTCCATTCAATTCAAATACTGCTAGGAAAATACATTATTTTGGCAAAGCATCAACCCAAGGATCCTTGTTTAGGCAAAACCATGACACCTGGCCACTTCTTGTTCCAAGATCAATATCACCTTGACAATAACAGGAACCTTGTTGTAGATTTCTAAACGGACAACCACTAGTGCCCCCACTGCAACATGCTCCCAAAGATTATCCAACTCTGCTATATTTGATTTCCTTCTGTAAGGACCAGTATACACCTGTAGAACATGTGGAAACAATTATTATTAAGGAATAGATTCACTGCACTGCATATCAATGGTGTAATTCATTTTGCTTTATACACAGTAAAGTGTGTTATATATACCTCAAGCATAATCCATTTAACTCTTTGACGCTGTGTTTATATAGTCTGAGATATGATTATCCTGTAGTTACAACAAGTGATTATCTACCAATTTTATTACCACTTTTCCAGTTATAAAAGTCTGAAGCCTCTTTTAAAATATTTTAAGACCTATCTTGAGCCCACAGTTTTGAGTTTTCCTCGCTTTCTGACAGCGGGAGCGCACACTAGTTACTTCAAGTAACCTCATCGTATTTGGACAGTGTAAACAGAAGTGGCACTATACTATACGTTTAATACCGTATGCAAGGTTTTTACTGCTTAGAGTAAGTCGCAATGACTAGGCACTGGCAAGACACTTTTTATCAAGCAAACAGGTATGTTTTACTGTAAGAACAATAGCACATTACAGAATGATCGAATGACATCACTCACTATGTACATATAATATGACATTTGCCTTCTTAATACAGTATTGAGTATATACATATGATTTCCAACACTTTAGGTTTGTAAATTGTCTCATGCCAAACCCTAAAGTCTTGGAAATCATATGATTGTATAACTCAATAATCTATGGCAAATGATTTCATTCCAATGAAATTATATTTTTAATTTAACATAGATACTGTCTTACCTCTGGGATATCATCGAGCTGTGGTGAAATTGTTTCTTTTCTATATATGTCATATACTGCTGCCCAGGCATCTTTACAAACTGTATATCCACGTACAATAAAAACATATTCTTTATCCCTACAAGAAATGAAAGTTTGTTCATTTGGAATTATAAAAGTCTAAAAATCTTTCTAGAGAGGGGACATTTTACAATAATTGCATATCTGTATAATTTCTTTGTAGACTATAGTTTGGCATTTAATGATCAAAATGTCACATTGGTGATACCAATTGAGTTATACAGTAAATACTGTCCCTATAGCAATAACCACCTTCCTGCCTGGAAAAAGATTATATATAATGCAACTGTAATACCATCGATGTGATATTATTTTTGAGTTCTTGCAAACTTAAACAAGTTTTTCTATACATGTAACAATATGGGAATGTGCAAAACATGTTTTCTTTTTCTTTTATGAAATATCCAGTAAAAATTGGTGAAATATTAGTTTTCAGTCAATCACTCTGTTTGTTTTCAAAATGTTATTTTACAAATATTTACTGTTCAAATGCTCAACTTCAGTCAACACATGCTGTACCAGCTCAGGTATTACAATTTGGATATATTAGAAGTAATATTTGGCATTTCACTCAATTAAATTCTACATGTTCTAAGGATAATTTATGGTGAAGGAAAATTTTGAGTGTGGGAATATATATACATTTTAAGCCAATACCGGGACCTTGCAAAACATGCAACTTCAAGGGGGTTCAATTCCAACCGGAAGGCCTTGAAGTTGCATGTTTCTCAATTGCTCCCGGTTTGGTCTTAAAATGTATATATTCCAACACTCGAAATTTTATTTCACCATAAATCCTTGTAATGCACATGTAATTTAATCGAGTGGAATGCCTATTATATATACATATATACATACATATATGTACATGTACATGTACATGTACATATGTACATGTATATATGTATATATATATATATATATATATGTATATATATATATATATTATATATGTGTATATATATGTGTATATATATATATATATATATATATGTATATATATATATATATATATATATATATATATATATATATATATATATATATATATATATATGTATATATATATATATATATGTATATATATATGTATATATATATATATATGTATATATATATATGTATATATATGTATATATATATATATATGTATATATATATGTATGTATATATGTATGTATGTATATATGTATGTATGTATATATGTATGTATGTATATATGTATGTATATATATATATATATATATATATATATATATATATATATATATATATATATATATATATATATATATATATATATATATATATATATATATATATATATATATATATATATATATATATATATATATATATATATATATATATATATATATATATATATATATGGTTAAGAAGTTGCCTTCTTATATCAAAGATACTAAACATGCCTTGCAAATTTTCGACCAGTTACGTTTCAGTAGTTCCGATAAATTTATTTTCACGATGGACGTTAAGTCCTTATACACCGTCATTCCCCATTGTGATGGCCTTAAAGCTCTGAAGTTTTTCTTTGATCAGCGTACTAATTTAGAACCCTCCACAACCACGTTACTCCGCTTAGCAGAACTAGTGCTTACCCTTAACAATTTTTCGTTTGATGGTGAACATTATCAACAAATAAGTGGTGTTGCGATGGGCACCAAAATGGGTCCAAGCTATGCTAACTTATTTGTTGGTTATGTTGAAAAACAGATCTTTGAACAATACACGGGTCCCTTGCCTGATTTTTTCGGCAGATTTATCGATGACTGTATAGGAACAGCGTCGTGTTCACGTGTCCTTTTAGAGCAGTTCATCAACTTTGTTGATGATTTTCATCCTGCTCTGAAGTTCACGTGGGAAATCAGCGAGACCTCTGTGTCGTTCCTTGATATTTTAATTTCGATTAATGGTGATTCGCTGAAAACGTCGGTCTCGTACAAGCCTACTGACTCCCATAGTTATCTTCTATTTTCATCCTCTCATCCCAACCACACCAAGCAATCCATCCCTTACTCTCAATTCTTGCGTCTTCGCCGCTTATGTAGCGACGACCAAGATTTTCAAGCCAAATCAATAGAAATGAGATCTTTTTTTTGTCCAACGTGGTTACCCTACCAACCTTTTAGACCTCGCCGTTCAGAAAGCTTTTCTCGTCCCCCGTTTAGACGCCCTTGAACCATCTTTGGAACGAGTTTCAAACAATAAAATTCCTTTAGTTCTCACATTTCATCCTTTCAATTTTAAAGTTAAAAATATTATTAATCGGAATTTTCACATTTTACAAAATGATCCTGAGAGGTCAGCCATTTTCACCGACAACCCTTTGTATCTTTTCGCCGTAATAAAAACATTCGTGACTCCTTAGTACATAGTGCCCTTAAACAAAATACCTCGGCACCAGCGGGAACATTTTCTTGCGACCGTTCCCGCTGTAACACATGCCCTTTTCTCAATCCCACTACAGTTATTACTGCCCCCAAGTTCGACCACACAATCCGTCATGCTTTTTCATGCACGTCCACCAACATAATTTATTGCATTTCTTGCGATAAATGCCCTAAAATCTACATCGGTGAAACTGGGCGACGCCTTTCAGACAGGTTTGCTGAACATCTTCGTTCCGTGAGGATCAATGATGGTGACAAACCTGTAGCCCGCCATTTCAACAGCTCCAACCATTTGGTTTTCAGACATTAAAATCTGTGCCATCCTTCCCATTTCCGGTGGCAACGATAACCGCAAGCGGCAAGAGAAGCGTCTCATTTTTAAACTTGGCACCACACATCCTCTTGGTCTTAACGAACGTTTTTCTTTTATTTAATTTCGTAAAAGTTTTTTGTCATTTTATTTTGCTTGGAACTTTTTATTATTAGCTTATGAACTTTTTATTATTAGCTTATGCTCATTCCTTTTCAAGTCTTTGTTTCTATTATTATCGCCTAATCCCCTTAAATATTGGACCTGTCATTTCTCCCACCCCCTCAGTCTGCTTATTGATCGACTGTAAAAATAGTAAATGACTTAACTTTTCCCATCTCATTAATTATTAGTTAGTTTATTTCCCGTGCATTTGATTGGCTACTTTCTACCTGTGACACCCTTCTGGCATATATACACTGTATAAGCCCTATTTATTTTATTTCATCTCGTCTTACTCTGATGAAGGGCTCCGCTCGAAACGTCAGTATCTCGTTACTAAATTCTTGGCAGTTTACCACCTTTTCACTTTGCTATATATTCAAAACACTGTCTACGCAGCACTCTACTTTTTTACTACTCTCGGATATATATATATATATATATATATATATATAATATATATATATATATATATATATATATATATATATATATATATATATATATATATATATATATATATATATATATATATATATATATATATATATATATATATATAAATGTTCTGAGTCCCTGACGGAATCGAACCCGTAACCTTCTGATTGCCGGTGAGACACTCTAACCATTGAGCCACACAAACTCAGATGGAGAGCGAAGGTTAATTAATTAATGGTCCGATCTGATATGTGTAATATGCCTACTCTTTCGAGTCTCAACGTATCGTGTTTCAGTTAATATTAACTGCAAGTTATATGTGAATATATTAGAACTGGTGAAGTGACGGCTTGCAAAATTATATGTAATATATATCTGTAGATCTGCATCAAGCCTACAGTATATACCTCAGAAAAATGTTCTGAGTCCCTGACGGGAATCGAACCCGTAACCTTCTGATTGCCGGTGAGATGCTCTAACCATTGAGCCACACGAACTCAGATGGAGAGCGAAGGTTAATTAATGGTCCGATGTGATATGTGTGATATGCCTACTCTTTCGAATCTCAACATATCGTGTTCAGTTAATATTAATGCATATCTACAGATATATATTACATATAATTTCACAAGCCGTCACTTCACCAGTTCTAATATATTCACATATAACTTGCAGTTAATATTAACTGAACACGATACGTTGAGACTCGAAAGAGTAGGCATATCACACATATCACATCGGACCATTAATTAACCTTCGCTCTCCATCTGAGTTTGTGTCGCTCAATGGTTAGAGCGTCTCACCGGCAATCAGAAGGTTACGGGTTCGATTACCGTCAGGGACTCAGCATAACTACAGATATATATTACATATAATTTCACAAGCCGTCACTTCACCCTTTCTAATATATATATATATATATATATATATATAAATATATATATATATATATATATATATATATATATATATATATATATATATATATATATATATATATATATATATATATATATATATATATATATATATATATATATGAAGGAAAAACAAAGGTATTCATCATGCCTGGTTATATGATATAGGTATAAGAAAGAACTTCTTCAGGCAAAGTATACAAAACAGTATTTATTTCCAAACGTTTCGCCGATTAGGGCTTCTTCAGTGGAATAATCTGTGATAAAAGATATCACGTTCAACAGATCCCTCCTCGAGAACGAAATCTCTTCGCACAATCACACGCAAATTTCTTAAAAATGGATACCCGAAAAGGTTTGTGAAAGCGGTCATCAGACATACATTACATACCGCACCTGTGCGTAAGGAAGAACAGGAAAAAAACATCTGTCTTAAGTTACCGTATATCAATGAAGAAATGAAGCGACGCGCTTTGGCGGTTGTTCGCCGTTCTGGAATAAGTGGTATCAGGGTCCATTTTATGAACGGAAAGCCGTTGTCACGAGTCTTCGCACCACCAAGAGAGAAGCAAAACTGCCCGGAAAATTGTAAAACATGCATACTGGCTGTGAAAGAAAATCGGTGCAATACCAAACACTGTGTCTATCGTATTACTTGCTCGCATTGCCATATAGTCTATATTGGTGAAACCGGACGAAGCATTGGGACTAGAGTTAAGGAACATCTTAGCATGAAAACACAGACAGTTTTTAGTCATTTAAAGACACATAGCGACGGTAATCAAATAGATAATTCCCCTATTATATGGGAAATACTACACGCTAATATTAAATATTTTAACGAACGTAAAACAATAGAAGCACTTGAAATTAAGAAACATTCCACGAATATTATGAACGGATGTATAGGAAGAGCACTTTCTATTTAGTCTTTGTTTTATTTATATTTACATATTGTATTATTCTTTTGTTTCACTTTTAAACTAAATTGTATATATAGAGGACGATATCTTTTATCACAGATTATTCCACTGAAGAAGCCCTAATCGGCGAAACGTTTGGAAATAAATACTGTTTTGTATACTTTGCCTGAAGAAGTTCTTTCTTATACCTATATATATATATATATATATATATATACATATATATATATATATATATATATATATATATATATATATATATATATATATATATATCTGGTATATGTATATTATATATACCGAAAATCGTATGTGACAATAAAATCACTAAGTAGGCATAATGTTTAAGAGTGCTCAATACCATTGTAGGTAGAGCAGAATCATATAATTATATTATTATATACACAAATATGTGCTTTAATTTGTCTGTGTGAAATACTGTA
This sequence comes from Chrysogorgia sp. JL179-B06, assembly GCA_035772405.1. NCBI lineage: Eukaryota > Metazoa > Cnidaria > Anthozoa > Scleralcyonacea > Chrysogorgiidae > Chrysogorgia > Chrysogorgia sp. JL179-B06. Next base: position 568,964 of record JAYKKM010000094.1, on the reverse strand, counting down.
TCCTCACATGTCCCACTACATCATGTATTTGAGTATTTTGTTTGACATTATGTATCCTTCAAAACTCTCTTAGATACTCTCAAAATTCAGGAAATGAAATTCAAACTTTTCATTTTTTTCATTTTTTCATTTTTTTCAATTCAAAGTGCCATTATTGTACTTTGATTTGACTACTTTTGCTACTAGCTGTGTATCACCAATAGAAAGTCAGTACCTCAGCCAATCAGAATACAGGATTGGTAGTAGTCCAGTAGTTGGTTTATACTAACTAGTGGATAATTACAAATCCTACACTTCGATTCTGCTTCTATTGGCGTACTGTATCTTGGAGCACGTTCCCCTGCCCCCCACATGAAGCCTTCTCCCCCACCAAAATGACCAAAACCTACAAAATATTATCTAATTTTTCTTAATTTTCTTCCCATATTATCTGCCATAGTTAAGGCTACCATAGTTACAATAGTAAAGTATATCGCACACTCGATTGCAATCCGAAAATTTTGGTCGCGTTTCGAATTGATCAATCATCCTGACCTGTGCAAATGTAGTATTACAGGTAACAAATGCTCATATGCCACCACAAGAGAAAGCGCCTGATTAAGCTTGTGGGCGCTTTCTCGATATATGAACAAACCGAAATTCAAATAATCGCTAACCTTAATCCTAACGCTAACCCAAATCCTAACCCTAAAACTGACTTGGGTTGATGTTATAATAATTTTAAATTTCGGTTGCTCATATATCGAGAAAGGGCCCTTAATCCGGCCCTGACTGTATCACCAATCATTGATATGCCACCAGATGCAGAAAGAGCAAATCCTCAAATATAAACAACGAAGTGGCTATATTTACGGCAGGATATAACAACGATATACAGGCGTTCCCAAACCCACAATTTCCGGTCGAGTTTGATAAAAATTAGTTTGCCTTTTCTGCATAGTTTTTTTTTGGTTAGGGTTAGTATTTTGGTTTGGGTTAGTATTTTGATTAGGGTTAGTATTTTGGTTAGGGTTAGGATTTTGGTGATGTTCGGGTTAGCATTTCGTTGAATTCTAAAATACTGCCGTAAATATAGCTTGGCCGAGAGCTTGGCGAAGTCCGTTTACGGACCCGTAAATATAGCCACAGCGTATAAACAATGACTGTGCCGAATTTTGAATGTGTCGAATTTTGTATGACAAATGGCAACGCTAGTATAACCGCGGGCTCGCAACAGCCCTACTAATTTATACTATATGCAAACAAATTTTATGACATTTTTGGCGTGTAAATGTAATTCATAATACTAGTAAATATCATAAACACAGCATGCGCATCGGCTTTACTAGCAACAGTCAATATGAACAGTGTATCGTGAAAGGAATATGACGGTGTTAAGAGCTAAAGAATACTCGACTTTTGCACGCAGCATATGCATATGGACCATGGCGTATAAACACCACGTGTCATCTATTGTAGAATGCCACATGAATCTTATCCGTTTAGGGACCAATGTTTACAATTAGCGTATTAACCATTAGCTTTAATGTACTTACCTTTTCCATCGGGATTTCCGTCGCTTGAATAATTATTCCGCTTGAATAATTGAGCGTATAACATCCCTGGCTCACTTGCGTCATCTTGATCTGTTTCAAATGGACTAAACCATTAATATCGCTGTTGAATGGCCAACGGTATAATGTCAACGGGCGAGTCGGAAAAAGAAGATAATGGCAATTCGGAACTCAAGTGCTGCTCCGTTTAAATACGACCGAGAGTTGTGGAGAATTCAAATGGTCGTCGTCCTGCTCTAAATCACTCGTTCTGGGCTTCCAAACGCAGACGTATACAATCCGGCTCCCCCAACTCGCTATTCGCTAGTATTGAGAGCCATCTCCCATACGTTAGCAATGATATTCATGTATCACAGTGATGTAACGATCCGAAAAGAAAAAACAAGAAAAATAACGAACTCAGGCAAAGTGTTCTGACCAACGGTTTTTGGCTTTCAAATTACGACAGGAATTTTTTCGCATTCTGATTGGCTCATTTTCACTTAACCCTGATGAAACAAAGGTCCACCCCTGCTTATCCCGTGGCATGTCTGTCAAGAGCGACAGTGCGTCCAGGCGCTGACTTCCGATTTGGCGATTTCATTATTTCAAGATATAAACCTTTTTCTTTATCGAGTATTAATAAGAGTATCAGTGGAAAATACTGTAGTTAATGGTTTACCGCATGTGTTTTGAATACTTTAATAAAAAAGTATTCAAAAAACATGCGGGTATTTTGACGTCAACGACTCAACGTCATTCTCTTCATAGCGATTGTCACAAAATCTTTGATTTTGTTTGTCCGTACGGCGGCGCGTCAGTTCCTGCTGTTACCTGCATCCACATCTCAAATTAGAACGCTATGAAAACGTGCCTATTAATCGCACAATATCGCTAGGGAGTGCGGGATATCTTGCGTTAACTTTCTCAAGTAGGCCGGAGAAGAAATAAATATTTGTTTTCGATGCTGCACAAGGTATATGACACCTAATGACAGATGTTTGCTATTTGAAACTCAAAATATGAGGTAAACAGCTGGACAAGGAAACGATCCTGCACTGACTCTTGTTTTAGCTATTTTATTTCGGACCGATAGCGGCTACGTAAGTTGTGACTTGTGAAAGCTTTCAGCGTCAAAATGTCGAAAACGAAGTCAAACACCCGTAGCTCAGGTAGTTCCAAAGAAAGGTTTGATCGAGTCAAGTGCATGGTGGTTTACACGCGAGGAGTAATAGAAAGAACTCCTGGATGTTACTGGCATACAATCAAATTTTGACTAAAGTGGATGTGCCGAAAGTGAGTATACTCTTCACAGATTTTCATCGATTTGGTTTCTTCGTCCTATGTTCTATAAATTACCGATTAATTTCCCTTTAATACCGAACAGTGGGATTAATTGTCTCATATCGTTGACTTTCAGATTGATTTCCGTGGTAAATAATAAGATGAGCCATTAGTGTTCAAGCTTCACCAAAACTTTCTCATGATGTCATTCGATTTAGTATGGCGTTCGATGAAATCACTGGAAAGAAAAATCTGTCTGGAAATAAATCAACAATAGCGAAGGCGATCAAGCACCTGCAGAACGGGCTAAACCGAATCCAATCACGAGTATGTATCAAATTATTCTGATTGCTGGTTAAACAAAGCGGCGATATTTCTCATGCGCCAACACCGCCAAGAGTGGATACCCCAACTGGCCGAAAGCGCCGACATTCAAAAGCACCAGAAGCAGACCTGACCAGAAGTAGATCCGCTTCTTTTGAATGTCGGCGCTTTCGGCCAGTTGGGGTATCCACTCTTGGCGGTGTTGGCGCATGAGAAATATTGCCGCTTTGTTTAACCTCCTCGGTATCTGACAACGGAGAATCGACTAGCATACTGATTTGACGCATACTCGTCATTGGACTCGGTTTAGTGGAAAGCGAGTCAGGGATGACGCAGAATCTTGCAACGACAACGAGTTCCAATGGTCAAGGTATGTTTTAAGTTCTAGTTTTCGGTATGAAAGTAATATACACCGTGGATATTAAAACACCGTGGATATTAAAACTGCGGTATAAAAGAGGGCAAGGCCTGAATTCTTTGCAGGTTTAGGAAATTTTTTTGCCTAAGGCATGTTTCAATTTTTCAAAATTCGATACATTGCAATGATTTATACGCACGTGATAAGTTGGACGTTATGTTCCATTTGTTTAATTGTTGTCGACCACAATATCTAGTTCGGATGCTTCGGTCGAAATAACAACCAAAGTAATACTTATTCTGTGACAACAGTGCGACGTTGGTGTCAAACGCCGAATTTAGCATGTGCGGAATCTATTGCATTTACATGTAAAAATAAGTTCGACGTTTCATTCATAGTCAATGGGTTTCAACTCAAATTTGGTTTGTTTGTCCGCATTTTGAGCTATTAATAGCAGAGGCCTCCTGATTGCCCACTGATTTATATTACGTAGACCGTTTTTACGAAGGGTTTGCTATGTTTTTGTTATGTATTTAGATTCGGTAATTCCAAATCTGATTTCAGATTTCGAGTAAATATTGGTCGAGATAACGTTCAAAATCTATGTGCGATTTGTTATCTGTAGACAAAATAAAATAAAATCTGGGCCCTGGGGACCAATGATGGCTGGGGAAACGAAACTCCTTACGATATAAATGAAGACAGAAGAGGAACATTTCTGAGTGCCATTAGCACTACCAACAGCTATGGCCGTGAGAAGGCTTACCGGCAATGACCTTGCAGTAGTCCATGTCAGAGCGCTGAATATGTTATCATTTCCACATTATAGAAAGTGGTGAGCAGGACAAGTAAAACGTTTGCTGGGAATGACATGGTTGCCATACCTGGTGAGCCTTTGTTAAGGAAAAAGACAGTGGCCATATTTACAGTATGTACAACTAAAGACAGAAGCCAGTTCAACTTTACGGCTGTACTCTGTCGTGTTGAACATAAACATGTTCACCAGACATATATCATTGCATGTTGTTGAATTGTACATGCAGTGGGGCGGGTTCGTGACTTCATGTGCTGTTGCTTGTTCAGATGCAGTATTCAAATGTTTTATTCTGGAGAAGTATTTAATAAGAGCTCGACTTATTGAGCAAAGACTGCAGTTTCTCTTAAAATATGCCTAAATTTTAGGCCAAACATCAATTTATTTATTTATGTCACAAGGCATCTGTTTTGAAATGTTACTGACCGAACTACAGTAAGAGCGTCTGCGAGGGAGACTATATAATATTTCATGTGGTTTTAGAAGAATTATAGTGTGTAGTATGTCAGTTTGGTATTGGGAAGCATTTGGCTTAAAAGATTTCATGCCAAAATATTTAACTCTTGATATGAGAAGATTTTTGGCTTGAAATATTTCAGGCCAAGCTTTTAAACTCATTTGATATGAATTGATTTTGGCTTGAAATATTTCAGGCCAAACTATTTAACTCTTTTGATCAAATTAAAAATATTTTTGGCTTGAAATATTTCAGGCCAAACTATTGAATTCAATTGATGTCAGAAGATTTTTGGATTGAAATATTCCAGGCCAAACCATTTAATTCATTTGATATTGGAAGATTCTTGGCTTGAAATATTTCAGGCCAAACTATTTAGCTCATTTAATATTATAAGATTTTGGCTTGAAATATTTCAGGCCAAAATCAATTAATATCAAATCAGTTAAATAGTTTGGCCTGAAATATTTCAAGTCAAAATCAATTAATATCAAATCAGTTAAATAGTTTGGCGTGAAATATTTCAAGCCAAAATCAATTTTGACAACAATCAAACTTTCAACAGATCATCTATGATCAAGAATACAAATAATCCTATGAATAAACACTTACTGAAAGCTGTTACAACTCTCAAAAGCACAAATACGATTAAAACTAATCTTAAATACAAATCCTTTTATTATTAAACATTTTATTGACAGTTATATATAAAGCTCACAGCTACATGGCTATCAAAAGGACATATATACCATCAAATATGACCTAATACATATTAATAAAATATTAATAGTTATGACTAAACACTTTCTTACCTAATTCAATCAAATAGTTGCCTGATTGTCTTCCCAATTATTTGATAAAATACATTTGATAATTGTTGATTTTACATATATATATATATATATATATATATATAGTTGAAAGGATTTATGGTGAAGGAAAATTTCGAGTGTTGGAATACATACATTTTAAGACCAAACCGGGACCAGTTGCGAAAAATGCAACTTAGCGGCCTTCCGGTAGGAATTGAACCCGCGACCCTGCGATTGCTAGTGCAGCGCTCTGACCTGCACTGAGCTACGGAAGCCGTTGCCGAGAGCCTAGTCACGAGTTCTGTATATATATGGTGGTAATGCCGGGATAAGATTCTGGGTATATTATAGGTAATATTTGGCATTTCACTCGATCAAACTACATGTTGAAAGGATTTGTGGTGAAGGAAAATTTCGAGTGTTGGAATACATACATTTTAAGACCAAACCGGGACCAGTTGCGAAAAATGCAACTTAGCGGCCTTCCGGTAGGAATTGAACCCGCGACCCTGCGATTGCTAGTGCAGTGCTCTGACCACTGAGCTACGGAAGCCGTTGCCGAGAGCCTAATCACGAGTTCTGTATATATGGTGGTAATGCCGGGATAAGACTCCGGGTATATTATAGGTAATATTTGGCATTTCACTCGATCAAACTACATGTTGAAAGGATTTGTGGTGAAGGAAAATTTCGAGTGTTGGAATACATACATTTTAAGACCAAACCGGGACCAGTTGCGAAAAATGCAACTTAGCGGCCACATATATATATATATATATATATATATATATATATATATATATATATATATATATATATATATATATATATATATATATATATATATATATATATTATATATATATATATATATATATAATATATATATATATATATATATATATTTATATATATATATATATATATATATATATATATATATATATATATAGCAAAGTGAAAAGGTGGTAAACTGCCAAGAATTTAGTGACGAGATACTGACGTTTCGAGCGGAGCCCTTCATCAGAGTAAGACGAGATGAAATAAATTATTTCATCTCGTCTTACTCTGATGAAGGACTCCGCTCGAAACGTCAGTATCTCGTCTATGGTGGCCGAGCACTGCCATTCACTTTTTTAGATTTTTTTTATTATTTTAAAACAAAATTAAAATAATAGCAAAACAAAAGCATTTTTATTTTGAAACTAAACTGGAAACAATATTAAAATAAAAATGAAACTTATTATTTATTTCAAATAAAATGAAATTAAAAGTGAAATGAAAATGAAAACATTTTCATTTTCATTTGAAAACAAAAATAAAAGTGAAATAAAAATGTCCATGGCCTATGGCTGCCATAGTATACCAGCATGCTTTGGGGGCAGATACAGCTACACAACCGCGGGTAGACTGGTTCCTAATCCAACATGGCCGATGCCTGGAAAAACTGCAAGCAAAACATTGCTAATAAAAGGACGGGTAATAAGAAAATAACTTCAACTAATGACATCCTGAAGAAGGAAGACATTATTATTCAGAGGTTAAGTGCTGAAGTAGCTGGAAAGGCGCAAAAATATTCGCGAATTGGGCCCATAGAATTTGTCGCGTACGAGTACGATGAAATAACCATCAGCAACATAAAGGAAGCCTGTATGAAGCACTTTGCGTCAATTAGGAAAAACATGGCTTGTGACATCTTGGCTGGAGAACAAGGTCCTTCTTGCACTTCCTTAGATCATATTCCCAACCTACAAGTTGTTCATGTACGCTTTGTCGAAATACAGGACGCGAGCAACACTGACGCCCCAAGACCACCCAAAAGAAAGCGTACAGCAACATATACCACCACCAGCAGTAGCGCTCAGTCGTTGCCTTTTAATAAACGACCAAGCCCGAGTAAAGCTTATCCAAAAAGTTTATCAGTCCTTGACATGCTGAAATTGGGAAAGGTCATCAAAGAAAAGTCTTCCTGCGAATCTATAGAACTGTTTGCTTTTGATATCAACGAGATGGCATGGTCTCGCGATTCAACAACCGTGGAATTCTCAATTGCGACAATTGGACAAGGAGGATTTCGTGACGCATTTAAAGCGACCAGCAAGGCTGCCGAGTTTCAAAGCCAAGATTGGGTTGTGAAAACGTATTTGCAATCTGCAGAAGATACCATTGCAGAGACGAATCAGACTGTTGAACAGCACACTACGAAAGTCGTTCAGATGCACATGCTGGCTAGAAATTTTGCATCGAAACTCAAGCAAGAGCTGGAAAAAGAGGACGTGTGCGAACTGTATGGGACAACCCTGAAGTTTAAGAAGATCTTTATGGGGAAAATGGAAGGTGAGAAATGGGTAACAGTTGAAGAATTTATTGATGGTGATTTCACCAAATATATAAATAATAATGGAATGCTGTGCGGTGATACTTCTAAAGTGCGAGAGAAGTGCGAAAGTTTAGCTCATTTTTCCTATGAGCAATATAATAAAGAACTTATGGTAGTCGACATGCAGGGTAGTGGACACTCCTTGTTTGACCCATAAATAGCCTCGAAGAATTTACGTGATGGAGATGAGGTGCTCTTTTCAACAGGAAATTTGTCAACAATGGCAATAAATAATTTTGTTGATAATCATGCTTGCAATGAGTATTGTGCTCTATTAGGACTAAATAAGCTTGAGTTGTAGAGCTTTTCATTTGAATTTAGGGCCCGTACACAAAATACGTGATGCTTGTTTTGCCAATTTTTTACTCCCCCTACCCCATGACAATCTGTGACGCCATCGAAAATTACGTTACTCTGAGCCAAGACCCAACACACCCCCTCCCCCCACATCAAATTAATATATACTAATTCGAGCTCTTTTTCACGTGCTTTTTTGGACTGAGACTTCAGGATCTGGTGTCGGCGATCACTCCACTTTCAATGTAAATACTTCATGCTAGCTCCCCAATATATTGTTGTTTGTGGTATAGAAGGAGGATTGATTTGCAACTCTGCAATAAATTCTAATCAACATTCTCCGTCACGTGACAGTGATTGTGATCCCCTTCCCCCATTGTGACATTATGTGACTCATGGTCAAACACCCCCCCAAAGCGGCATGTATTTTGTGTACGGCCCCTTAAGTAAACAACTATTTGAATTTTGTTATTTGTTTCATGTTACTTATTATTGCTTCAAAGTTAAAAACTGTTCAATACAGACAATAGAAGAAACATTTTAATAAGTGAAATATGTGGAAAACTCTTTGTGGAAACGTTGTATGTTGTATCCACTGGTATTTTTTACACCATGTTCTTTAATACTTTACAATATATTGGATGTTTTACGCACAGGTCAATTCAAGGGTTTAACATCTCCCCCCCCCCCCCCCCGTGTCAATTTTCATAAAATATAGGCCACTTTCCCTATGCAGGTACATGTAGAGATTCATTAAAAGTTTTCAACTTTCAGAGCGGACCCCTCAGCTCTGACTGCGAAATTTATTCTTAAACTTCAAAGCCATGTTGAGTGGTCAGTTTTGAGAATCTAGCCAATATATAGCCTGCTTGCAGCCCCAAAGTGCCCATTATAGGATTACCTTCAACAGAAGGAAAGACCTCTGATAATATGTTAACATTCCTAATGCTTTTCTACCCATCTAACATGATCAACAAAGCAGATGTAATGGAAAGTGGCCTCTATCTTGTGCTGCCAATTTTTAACAACTATTTATTTATAAGCCTATTACAGCTTGCCAAAATGTTCAAGCTGCATTACAACCAGCCTCAATACAAGTGGGTAAAATACCCATCCTCAGCTGAAATTGAAACATAAAGAATTTGAACCAGGGTTTGATGTTGGAGTGGTTATTTTGATAGAGCATTAATAATGCTAACACTTAAATCCACTGCCATGTGCTAGGGGATGTTACACCACGAAATTGATCCATGTGTTGATTTCACTACATTTATATGCAAGAGGGCAAATTAAAGTTTTGTTTTAGAAACATATATGCATCTTGACAATCTTTGGGCTCAACTTCTAGTAAATTGGGAATCAACCGCTCACACTCTGCACGAAAGGCGGGTTCTAGGTAATCATCATTCACGGCGAGAACTCCTGACTGTTCAGCAGCTTCTTGCAACTGTTCTTCTGAGACAGGTAATCCTTTACATTAAAACAATAAAATATCAAGAGAAATTAAGATGTGCTGTCAGCATCTTGAGTTCTGTACTCACATAACCATAGAGCAACGATATGAGCGAAATTAGTGATTAAATTACCCGAAAGTCAAGGGAGGATTTGTCAAGAGAGGATATGTCCCTAGGGTATTACAAATCCTCCCAAGGCTTTAGGGGACATTTAATCATTGATTTCCCAACATGTCATAATACCATGATCACCAGGTTTAACTAAACTTTCTTTGTTGTGTAAAAGAATGAAATTTTCTGCCGCTGAGGCACAAAAGACCAAAGAAGAGAGGGGCCAAATCAGAGAAAAGGTTCTTGTAGGTGTTGACTGCACTGGGTTCTGCAAATTTCCTACATTATTGTTAGATAATCTGTATGGATTCACATCATTCATTACCACATTCCTCAAGTCCATATTCTTCTGGAAAAGCATAAATATGGTTAGGTATACCACATGGTAGGTACAGTAGGTATCCTTCTGTGACCTAATCCTATGGGTATTCCAGATTGTTTCTTTGAATATGTCAAGTTGCTGCTGCATAACAGGGATCATAATGTAGGCAAGGAGCATTCTGGAATAGATTAAGAAATAGTAACTGACTTAGTATTCCAATTACAGTATTAGTAACAGTTCATTTAAGTTTTAGGGCAGTGATTTGGCTAATGGGCTGTATATGTATATGGTATTTTCTCTAATTTAAAGAAAAAACACACAAAGTTTTAAACAAAAAAGAAACAAAGTGGGGGAATATTTTTGGGGGGATGCCCCCTGAAGAAAACCCAAGCTTTGGTATGAAGCTGTCTAGAAGTAAGATAGTATGGCAAGCAAGTTTGCTTTATCAACGAGAACATGTAAATGAGCCCAAGTACATGTAGACAGCATCTCACTTGAATGTAGTGAGGTCTATGTAGACAAAATAAATGTTGTTTTTAATGTAAACACTCTTTAATTTGCTGACATGCATACAGCCTGCATGGCAGAATGCCTGCCACATCCACAGAATATAATGCAATGACATTTTCAAAAAAATCATAGCTACGTGATGTATTGTTTTGTTGTTGTCAAATAATCCTGGCAGGCAAGGTGAAATCCACCCATAAATGCAACCTAATTGCACACAACTTGCACTTTTGTGCGATAAATTTGTTATAAGTTGGGCTAACCTGTGTACTTCATTGATAGGGTCATAGTGACCTTGATCTTTTAACCAGCGTAACTGGTTCTTAAAATATTTCTCCAGTCGCGCGCTCATGGAACTCCTTCCACCACCTTTCAATCTGTTAATTAAAATTGTAATTAATAAAAAAATCATGACTTCATGAATCCCTTTAACAGGCAGAAATTGGTAAAAATGCAATGTTTTGATAAATAAGGCTTAATAATATCTGCAAATTTATTTATATTCAAAAGTTGCTTAATATATTTCTTATATGCAAAGGTTTGTGTAGTCTGGTCTTTAAAATATATTTTCTTCTTATTAAATGCAAAATTTAAATACATGCTGAAATTGGGCTATTCCAATATTTTTCCACACCCCCTGTTGAGGAACTTCTTTTTTTTTACTCCCTCCCCCTAGGAATTTCCAAGGTCAAAAATCACCCCCTCTCCTTTGGAATTTCCAAGCTTTGAAGTAAGATCAATCCACCCCTCCCCCTTGGAATTTCCAATGTAAATCCACTTCACCCCATCGGAATTAGGGTCAATCCACTCCCCCTCCCCTCCTTAGAATTTCCGAGCTCAAAAATCATCCCCTTCCCTTGGAATTTCCGAGATTCCTCAACAGGTGGGGTGCAGTTAAAAATTGGATGATGGAAAAAAGTGACCCACGTTTTATAAATGATTTTAGTAGTTTTAGAATGCACTTACTTGATTTGAGGTTGATGGCCCATAAAGCACTGTTTCAAAAGGCTCCATATCGTTGTGATGTCGTCTTAAAAAAGCATGCATGGTCGCCATTACTCCCGTCTCTGTACCCTTACCCATCCTTATAAAAGTTGAAATGCTCCTCGTCTCATACAGGTTGTCAAAGTACCAGCGACCAATTAACATTGGATCAGAGTTACTGACCCAGATACGAAGCCACAACAGCTTTCTACTTGCTGTGTCAATACAGCCGTATATTGCTAGAGGATAAGTACTGTTTTGATAACCCATTAGTTTATCGTGGCCATCCACTGAGTGCACAAAATTTTACCCTTTAGTTGTGAAATGCCCCTTAGCTTTTTTCTTAGCAAGAACAGCACGACCTTCCAGTCCCTCTGGATCCAGGTCATACATAACTGCATGCACAAGGTCCCGGGGAACGTTCAAGTCGTGAACTTGACGAATCTTTTTCTGCATGACTCTGTATCCAATCAATTTTCCCGGACCTTCCAATTCCTTTGCAACAGCTTCCCTCACTTGGTCTACCTCGACATGTTTGTCGCTGTAGAAAATGTCGAAATAACGAAGTCTTCGATCTAAGGAGCGCATACTCCATGCATACTGGGAATAATCTCTTTCCATGAAACTTAATATCTCGCTACGTTTCAACAATTGTTTAACATATCGCTGTAAATCGTCTTTGAGATCACCATCATCTTTCCAATAATCATTTCGCAAGCAGGCAGCCATATTTGACACTTGCGCATGCCCCCAAGGCATGCTGCTATACTATGGCAGCCATAGGCCATGGACATTTTTATTTCACTTTTATTTTTGTTTTCATTTCAAAATGAAAATGTTTTCATTTTTATTTCACTTTTAATTTCATTTTATTTGAAATAAATAATAAGTTTCATTTTTATTTTAATATTGTTTGCAGTTTAGTTTCAAAATAAAAATGCTTTTGTTTTGATATTATTTTAATTTTTTAATTGTTTTAAAATAATAAAAATATCTAAAAAAGTGAATGGCAGTTTTAGGCCACCATACTCGTCACTAAATTCTTGGCAGTTTACCACCTTTTCACTTTGCTATATATTCAAAACACTGTCTACGCAGCACTCTACTTTTATATATATATATATATATATATATATATATATATATATATTATATATATATATATATATATATATATATATATATATATATATATATATATATATATATATATATATATATATATATATATATATATATATTTTTTTTTTTTACCATCACCATATATAGAAACTCGTGACTATAGGCTCTCGGCAACGGCTTCCGTAGCTCAGTGGTCAGAGCACTGCACTAGCAATCGCAGGGTCGCGGGTTCAATTCCTACCGGAAGGCCGCTAAGTTGCATTTTTCGCAACTGGTCCCGGTTTGGTCTTAAAATGTATGTATTCCAACACTCGAAATTTTCCTTCACCATAAATCCTTTCAACATGTAGTTTGATCGAGTGAAATGCCAAATATTACCTATATATATATATATATATATATACATATATACATACATACATATATATATATATATTATATATACATATATACATATATACACATATATACACATATATACATATATACATATATACATATATACATATATACATATATACATATATACATATATACACTGTAAAAAACGACCGGTTGAAACAACCGTTTAAATTGGTTGCAACCAATTCAAAACGGTTGAAATAACCAAACGAATTGGTTGCAACCATATATAAATTGGTTATTTAAACCAATTGTTAATTGGTCTTAACCAATTGTTAATTGGTCACAATGCATGTGAACAAAATAACCAAATTGTTTTATGTTAAGACCGATTTAAATTGGTCGAATTTGTTAAATGGCTTCGTGGATAATATATTTAACTTCCACTCGCGCCTTCGCCACCTTGACGAATACTCGCTTATCTATTCCGTTGAAGTTTGTTGAGATATGGAGTCCCGCACGTTTGAAATATCACACATGCGCAGAACGGATTTAATTAATGTAAAATAACACAGTGTAAGTTAGCCCAGTGTAAGTTAGTCCTAACACTAAGAACCGAAGTGTTTTTACAAAACTGCTAGCATGGCACATTGCATTTGATTTGTAGTGATTTGATTTTTGTTAAACTAGCATTTTTATATTTTCATAAAATTTGGGTTTAATAATTAATACAATATAACCAAATAAAAACTTTAATGCGAACATAAAGCGAAAGCGGCAAGCAACCGGAAGCGGAGATAAGACCCTGGGTGATCGTGCTGAATACTGTCACTGCCATGGCTACGAGGTCCGCCCCCCACGATGCTCCGATGAATAGGATATATTTTATTTTGTGGTTATGACAAGAGTTTTTATTTGGATTATGGTTAGGGTTTTTGTTCTTGTAAAGCTTCTGAATCTCGAGAAAATAACCTTGATGTGTCTATGACGTGGTCTGTGTCCACTGTGTACACAAAGATGCCAATTAAAATTGATTTGCAGTCACTTGGTTTTTGTTAAACTAGCATTCTTCCTAAAATTTGTATTTAATAATTAATACAATATAACAAAATAAAAACTTGAAATCTAACATAAAACGAACAACGCGAAAAGCGTGGCTGAATGGCACACGCAATTTAGTGAATCCCCAACCTCGTACCCAGATATTTAATTTGAATTTCTTGGCTGTATTTTGTGATGGTTTTCAAAAGGACTCGTTGCTTTCCGAATCATGGGCTGTAGACGAAGATTGTCGTCAGAATTTTGAAGGTACGTCCGTATAAAGTCACATTCAGTTTAATCATTTTATATTTGTATATCATTTGAGTGCGAGTCAGCAACTAGCTATTAGATAAGCTGTTTAGTAATGCGCATTTATTTATTACTGTTCTTATTCAATTATTTGTTTCCATACGTATTGTATTCAAAGGATTGGATGGTTATTTCAGAGGTTAATAATTGAGTTGTGTTTGCCTTTATGTTCGGCTGACAATTTGGTTTGAATCACACTTAAAGTTTGAGATAAATACTCATATTTTGACGTAGATAGTTGTTATATTTTTCCAGATTCGATTTTAGCGAAGGCTTTACTATCAGCTTAACATACTTTGAAATTATTTATATCAAAGTTCGCAATATTGGCATTGCCAATTCAATTGGTAAGTTTGTTTTTCTCATGCAAGCCATACTGCTTCTAGTTTCTACTGGTACAAGAAAATATTATTGGCATACTGCACAGTTTGTAGTTACTTCAATACTTCATACATCATGTGTGTTCATATACTATAATACCTTTACTGTATCCACAGGTGGCCCAAGCTCATGCGCCAATGTGTGTTTATATTGGAATTTATTCAATTTGTCAAAATTACTTAGAGGATATTTTCATCTATTATTTGCAGTTTATTGTTACAATATATAAATGAAATAATGTGTATTTATATCTACCATAAGGTGTATGTGTCTTTCATTGCAAGTTTGGTGAGATTTAGGACAGTTGCAGTGTAGCCTGCGAGCAGGCTCTCTGCGGGTTGGGGCGGCATGGCGTTAATGCAAATATAATCGTTTATAATCAAACATTATACCTATGAATACTCAACAAAATAAACATTTATAAACCTTGTTGTTCCACTTACATGTTTATTGTGTCGTAATATTCGTCCTTGTGAAACATGGCGCCATTCTGTTCATTATAATTCAAACCCGTTGCTCGACCCGCTTGGCGGTATACTAATAATAGACGAAGGTAGGTAACTGCCGCTCTCCGATCGACACAAATTCACCACGATAATGGCCATAAAATCATTCCAAATGCTTCCATCAGCGCCAAACTTGGGCAGCACCATGTCAGATAGTTCCTTCAACTAACCAACGAACAAAATTTCCGCCTTTACACTCAACTTTTGAATAAAGCGAAGAAGTTTCAAACCACTTTCACGTCTGCATATGCCTGTGCCAGTTCGTCGCAACACCAACTGTCACGCGTGACGTATTTCCCGATTTATCCCGACCCTCCCCTCCAAGGCACGTAACAAAAACCTGATTCAACAGTAGTTTTTTTGTTACGTGCCTTGGAGGGGAGAGTCGGGATAAATCGGGAAATACGTCACGCGTGACAGTTGGTGTTGCGACGAACTGGCACAGGCATATGCAGACGTGAAAGTGGTTTGAAACTTCTTCGCTTTATTCAAAAGTTGAGTGTAAAGGCGGAAAGTTTGTTCGTTGGTTAGTTGAAGGAACTATCTGACATGGTGCTGCCCAAGTTTGGCGCCGATGGAAGCATTTGGAATGATTTTATGGCCATTATCGTGGTGAATTTGTGTCGATCGGAGAGCGGAAGTTACCTACCTTCCTCTATTATTAGTATACAGCAAACGGGTTCGAATATAATGCGGCAGAATGGCGCCAAGTTTCACAAGGAAGAATATTACGACACAATAAACATGTAAGTGGAACAACAAGGTTTATAAATGTTTATTTTGTTGAGTATTCGTAGGTATAATGTTTGATTCATTATAAACGATTATACTTGCAATAATGTCGCCATGTCGCACTGCAACTCGCCCGCCCCAACCCGCAGAGAGCCTGCTCGCAGGCTACACTGCAACTGTCCTAAATCTCACCAAACTTGCAAATATGAAAGACACATACACCTTATGGTAGATATAAATACACATTATTTCATTTATATATTGTAACAATAAACTGCAAATAATAGATGAAAATATCCTCTAATTTTGACAAATCGAATAAATTCCAATATAAACACAAATTGGCGCATGAACTTGGGCCACCTGTGCTGTATCATCAGCATCTCACTTTAGCATGAGTGTTGAGCAAAGTTGTAAAGGTTTTGCTGTGCAAGCTGTGTTAAGTTGTCAATACTCAGAAAAACTCTGAGCACCAGACAGGATTCGAACCAGTAACCTTCTGAACGCTAGACAGATGCTCTAACCATTGAGCCACTGGAACTCAGATGGCAGAGCAAGGTTAATTACGGTATTTAAACCCTGGGACGAGTCTTGCCGTTATCACAAATACTTGTTGGACTACAAGTCGTTGTTGTGACAGTTAATTTCCAGTTAAAGTTAGGTAGTTGCAGCTTGATGTTTGTAAAGTTGTAAAGGTTTTGCTGTGCAAGCTGTGTTAAGTTGTCAATACTCAGAAAAACTCTGAGCACCAGACAGGACTCAAACCCGTAACCTTCTGAACGCTAGACAGAATCTCTAACCATTGAGCCACTGGAACTCAGATGGCAGAGCATTAGGTTAATTACGGTATTTAAATCCTGGGACGAGTCTTGCCGTTATCACAAATAACACAGCTTGCACAGCAAAACCTTTACAACTTTACAAACATCACGCTGCAACTATACCTAACTTTACTAACAACATTTAACTGGAAATTGACTGTCACAACAACGACTTGTAGTCCAACAAGTATTTGTGATAACGGCAAGACTCGTCCCAGGGTTTACATACCGTAATTAACCTTGCTCTGCCGTCTGAGTTCCAATGGCTCAATGGTTAGAGCATCTGTCTAGCGTTCAGAAGGTTACAGGTTTGAGTCCTGTCTGGTGCTCAGAGTATTGACAACTTAACACAGCTTGCACAGCAAAACCTTTAAAACTTTACAAACATCAAGCTGCAACTACCTAACTTTACTAACAAAATATGAGCAGTTAAATGTATGTGATATGCCAGGTGTAAGTATAATCACAATTTGAGTTATATAAATTGCATATTACAATGGGGCAAGAACCGAACGCCACTCAGTTCCTGTATATAGTGAATTATGGATTCTACTGTATGTCTGATTGTTTTAGTTCCTGCCTAATCTCCATAAACAACTTTTTATTGTTTATCTTTTCTGGCAAATGTGAACATTTATTAACCTCGACAAATTATGTTCCTTGAAGCTTAATAGGGCAGCAGCTTATACATAATTTTTATTTTTAATATTTTTAGGACTTTAATATATTTTTATAATAGTTATCTATCAATTGTAAATTTAAGAGTGTAATTTTAAGATTTATCTACTTAGGTTACTACCATATTGTAAAGTGCTAATGGGTTATAGGGAATTAGCAATAGAAATTATTATTATTATTATTATTATTATTATTATTATTATTATTGTAGTTGTCTCAAGGGCACTTGAAGAACAATGCTCACATAAATTTCATACAATGGTACCCAGCATGAACAATGCTTGAGTTACCGTCCATGATTAAACTTACTCAACATAGTACAATTCTTAACATTTTTAAAATTGACATTTAAAGCATTTATTTACTGACATATAATATTGATTTCAGGATTTTTTTGACTTAATTCAACAGTCCCCATATGAGATAGCCAAACAAGTATGTGCCTTATTTGGGAACTTCCTGTGATTATAATACATGACAGAAAAAAGAAAATAAAGACATTCTGCTTTATACCATGTGAAAGTCCTCTTTATAATTGGTTAGTATCTAATGTATTGTGAAATTTGAATTTCTGTATTACATTTTTGCATATATTGTGTACATGACAGTCATGTCCTAATTAGCTCTGGAAGATGCCATTTAGTAGAAGGGTTAAAGTGCCTATTCAGCCTGTGCGGGTTTTACATATTCGTAATCTTTGGGTTCTACCAAAAAGAAATGTAGTATATCTTGTTGTTCAAAAATTGCATCTTCATGCATTTCCCCCTGCTAAAGTTCACAGGAAGTGACGTCAACACAGGGACACATAATATTTTGCGGTGTTATTCAACAGTGAATGTTATTGAGTGAATTTTGTCTAAACAGGCTGTTTAAAGTTCAAAGCCAAACTTTCGCTGTATTTCATTGCTGAATCACTTCGCAAAATATTGCGTGTCCCTGTGTTGACGTCACTTCCTGTGAACTTTAGCAGGGGAAAAGGGCATGAAGATGAAATATGCAAATGACAAGATATTTTATAATTTTTCTCATGAGAATCCAAAGATCCTAAATATGTAAAATCCCCACAGGCTGGATAGGCACTTTAACAGCTCTGTGACATCTCATACCGTACATCCACAATAGATCCTAAATTATCTTTTGTGGCAAATGACTGTCTAGTCAAATGACTATACCCTACCTAAAGGATAAAATGCCTTTACTAATAAGTAGCTAGCTGCCTTAAGACACTGAAAATTTGCCCTCACCACCACTAGGCCTGTAGGGTCATCAGAGACTTCAAAAAGTTTATTTTTCTCATGCAAGCCATACTGTTTCTACTGACCTGTACAAGTCTGTTGTGTATGTTTTACAATATGAATGAGTTGACATTAATCAAGAAATTTTCAATATATTATTAGTTACCGGTAATACAAGGGTTGACAACTCTGTGACAACTCATAACTCCATAAAAATACAAGTTGGTATGGGCTAACTAAGTATAGATTCTGAATTATCTTTAACTAGCATTGTTATTAAAATTGCAATAATTTGAACCTGTGGCAAATGACTACGAAGTTATAGCTGATATTAAACATGTGAAAAGGAAATTTGAAATGGCCCTGACATTGTCTGATCTATTCTGGTCATTGTAATATGTTAATTTATTATGTGCCAAACTGCACGATTAGGATATAAAATTAAATAGCATTAAACATTTGGTCACTTGTAGACACTAAGACAGTATGTCTCTACAGGAAGGATATTGGCTAAAATCCTGCTCTCCCTTGAAATATTTGATTTTTATATTACATTAACCAGTAAAGCAATCATGCATCAAAATGCTGCCATGCAGTTGGTGTTAAGAACTTTTTACATATTTAACATCAGCAAATGACCCCTGGGGGTTAGGCTAACTAGGTTTGCCACAGGTTCAAATGCAATTTTAGTGACCATGCTAACTAAAGTGCCTATAACATCTGTGGGGATTTAACATATTCGTAATCTGTGGATTCTCCTGAAATAAATTGTAATAATAATAATAATAATAGATGGTTTATTGAATATAAAATCGCACTAATACAGTGAATTGCTTTATATTTACAACTGTTTAAAAAGGTCTTAAAAAGGTCATATTGAAAAAGTTTACAAACAAATAATAGAATACCGGGGGACTGGAACCGGTTTACAATTAGAAACAAAATTTACTAAAGTTTAACATAGAACTTAGTCAAGATGTAATTAAGTCATTTATGCATCTCGTCATGGCGGGGAAAAAGCTGCGGTTATAACGGTCAGTATTGCATTGGTAAAGAGAAAGTCGATCAACACTACCACGTAATTTTCGGCGATGTGCTTCATATGTCGTCGGTGGAATCAAAGTAGCCAAAGGAGAAGATGGTGTCGATTGTATTTTTTTTAAAGTTTTGAGGCACAGCTTTTGTCTGTTATCAGAAAGACGTGGTAATATATCTTGTCAGCTGAAAATTTCATCTTCATAGACCGTTTTGCTGTTAAAGTTGACGGAAATGACGTCATATCGGGAATCTGTCTACATGAAAACATCTTTACATATGCCCGATTTGACGTCATTTCCGTCAACTTTAACAGCAAAAAAAGTCTATGAAGCTGACAAGATATATTACAATTTATCTCACGAGAATCCATAGATTACAAATATGTTAAATCCCCACAGACGTTATAGGCACTTTAAAGATAATTTAGGATCTATTAAAATGTTTAATGCTATTAATTTTACATCCCAATTGTGCAGTAAATGGTTACAATTTGGCACAAAACTAGCTACTGTGACAAATCATAAAACCAGAAATATATCAGTTGGTATGCGCATACCAACTGATATATTTCTGGTTTTATGATTTGTCACAGCAATGTAATATGCAAGTTACAGTAGCTAGTTTTGTGCCAAATTGTAACCATTTACTGCACAATTGGGATGTAAAATTAATAGCATTAAACATTTGGTAACCTGTAGACAGTGTTTTCTACAGGAAGGATATTGGCTAAAATCCTGCTCTCGCTGGAAGATTTGATTTTCTATATCTATGCAATGATAATTTAAAAACCAAAGCAATCATTATAAGCATTGATGTGTACTTATGTAGGATATTTAATGAATCTTTGTATGGTAATATTTATGTAAAGGATACATTCTATTGGCTTTTCTGTCAGAAAAATATTTATTGATTATTCCTATTGTAACACTGCAAAGTTATTTCTTAGTATAAATGTAAGTTTTCTACTTGTAAATAACTCTGCTTCAGTTGAGGAAACAGATAATATTCCTACTGGATGGTGATAAGCTGTGTCCTGCTAATTGCATTTTAGTAATAGCAATTAGCAATTATATATATATTTTTACATTATATTTTACTTGCAGAGTTTCCACCTCTGCAGACTCTCTGAAAATGCTATTACTGTAAAAGTACAATATAAGGTGCTTACAGCTAAACTTAATCTTAATTGGCTTTTTTACTCTTGTGTTATAGAATGATACCGACATTGACATTTTGAGTAAAGTGAAGGATTGTTCATCTCCAAAACTCCTCTCAACTGGAGATATAGAAGACACTATATCCACGTCACTCATTGCAGAAGGATGGTGGTCATCAAATTTAAGAATCAAAACATTTTAAATAGTAGAGTGCTGTGTATGCAGAATTTTGGATATATAGCAAAGTGAAAAGGTAGTAAACTGTAAACAAAATACTAACATTTCGAGTGTAGCCTTTCATCAGTCTTACTTATAGTAATATCCGAGTAATGATATCATATATAAGAGTCTTGCTCTGACGAAGGACTCCGCTCGAAACGTCAGTATTTCGTTACTAAAACCCTTGGCAGTTTACCACCTTTTCACTTTGCAAAACATTTGAAATGCTGTTTTATGTTTATTCTCGGTATTTTACGCCTTTGATGCAGAATACCCCAAAGGAACTACCTGCAGTCATAGCAAAATCATATGGGTATAGAAAACGTTTTATCCAATTTGTGAACTATATTAGCTATTATATTTTATGACTTTACTATTATAAGACGATTACATTATTTTAAGATTGCTAAATAAATTATTTGTTGTTATTTCTGTGGTGCAAAATAAAGTTAGTATAAGCAACTTTAGTCAAGATTAAAATTGGTTAAGGTTAAATTGATAGATTCAACCAATTTACGAATTGGTTGAATCTACCAATTTATTTCCAACCGATTTAAATCGGTTAAAAATCCGATATTTAACCGATTTTAATCGGTTATCTCAGATTCATGCATGTGACCAATAATTATTGGTTGCAACAACCAGTAATTATTAGGTTGAAACAACCAATATTTATTAGGTTGTAACAACCGATATTATTAGGTTAAAACAACCTAAACTATTTCGGTTGAAACAACCTAATTTTAACTGGTTCTCTCAGATTCACCCAGGTAACTGTTTTTTTTTGGTTGTTTCAACCGGTCATTTTTTACAGTGTACATATACATATATACATACATATATACATATATATATATATATATATATATATATATATATATATATATATATATATATATATTATATATATATATATATATATATATATATATATATATATATATATATATAGTGAAAGTGGTCTTACATCAAAATGATAAAAGCCGCAACTGTCAGTTTCACGCAAGGCGATCTTCAGGCGAATTTGCGTGAAACTGACAGTTGCGGCTTTTATCATTTTGAGGTAAGACCACTTTCACTATATATTCGCTCTACCTTTATGGTATTGAGCACTTTCAACGTTCCGTGAACAACATCACATTCGTTTTAGTATATATATATATATATATATATATATATATATATATATATATATTATATATATATATATATATATATATATATATATATATATATATATATATATATATATATATATATATATATATATATATATATATATATATATATATATATATATATATATATATATATATATATATATATATATATATATATATATATATATATATATATATATATTATATATATATATATATATATATATATATATATATATATATATATATATATATATATATATATATATATATATATATATATATATATATATATATATATATATATATATATATATATATATATATTATATATATATATATATATATATATATATATATATATATATATATATATATATATATATATATATATATATATATATATATATATATATACATATATATATATATATATATATATAGAAGTGTTGTGATAGAAACTATGAGGTTCAAAATCATATGGGTAGAGTACTCAATGCGTATACGCAGAGACAAATAATTACTAGTTCCCGCCGACAAAACAACTAACTTTTACCACGTTAAACCCGACTCATATCAACAGTTACTCAAAACCAACATTACCAAAGCCTACAAGAAAGCGCCACCCAACAGCACAACCAAAATAATAGCCGAAGAAAAGAAAATCACAGAGAAACTGAAACTAGACAACCGAATTGACACCCTAGCCAAGAAAGAATGCTTTATTACGCTGAAAGACCACAAACCGAACTTTGACAACAACCCGACATCTCGCCTAATCAATCCCGCTAAATCCGAAATTGGTATTATCAGCAAGAAGCTCCTTGAACGCATCAACACCAAAGTAGTGTCAGCCACAGGCGTAAACCAGTGGAAAAATAGCGACGCCGTCATAACTTGGTAC
This sequence comes from Chrysogorgia sp. JL179-B06, assembly GCA_035772405.1. Taxonomy (NCBI): domain Eukaryota; kingdom Metazoa; phylum Cnidaria; class Anthozoa; order Scleralcyonacea; family Chrysogorgiidae; genus Chrysogorgia; species Chrysogorgia sp. JL179-B06. The sequence goes on along the minus strand of JAYKKM010000094.1, from coordinate 545,683 downwards.
AAAAACATCACCAACAAACCAGCACATTCATTCATCGGTTTCGACGTAGTAGAATTCTACCCGTCGATAACAGACGACTTACTGAACAAAGTCCTCGCATTTGCCGCCGAGTTCGACGAGATCACTGAGCAAGAGAAACATATAATTATACAAGCAAAGAACTCCCTCCTGTTTAACGAAACAGAAGCGTGGTGCAAGAAGGATTCAAACTCAAATTTCGACGTCACAACTGGGCAGTTTTGACGGTGCCGAGACTTGCGAACTTGTAGGTTCTTATCTCCTGTCACAACTACCTCCCAACCTGAGAAACAAGATCGGTCTATATCGAGACGACGGTCTTGGCGCTTTCGATGATCCACCAAGAACCATCGAAAACATCAAGAAACAAGTCTGCAAGATATTTAGCGACCACAACTTAAAACTAACATCGAAGCGAACAAAAAATGCGTAAACTTCCTCGATATCACCTTCAACCTGACAACTGACACCTACAAACCATACTCAAAACCCGGAAACATCACCCAATATATCAACATCAATAGCAACCACCCTCCAACTATCCTACAGAGAATACCTGAGACGATTAACCGGCGATTGACAAAAATCTCATCGAACAGAGAAACATTTGATAGCAGTTCCCAACCCTACCATGATGCACTCAAACACAGCGGTTTTAACTACAACTTACATTACGACCCCCAACCCACAACCACAAAACACCGTAGGAGCAGAAACGTAACCTGGTTCAACCCACCATTTAGCTCTAACGTCGCCACAGACATCGGCCATAAGTTTCTTAAGGCAGTTGACGAGTGCTTCCCGAGAAACCATCCACTCCACAAGCTATTAAACCGCAACACAGTGAAGCTGAGTTACAGTTGTATGCCGAATGTGCAGAGCATCATCTCATCACATAACAAGTACATCTTGAAACAAGAAGCACAGAAGCACAAAGAGCCAGAACCAGAATGCAACTGCAGACAAAAAAACAGCTGCCCGCTGAAAGGAAAGTGCCTGACAAAAAGCGTAGTGTACCAAGCCACCGTAACCAATACCGAAAGCAACGAAAACCAAACTTATGTCGGTCTAACAGAGACCAGCTTCAAGACAAGATACCTGAACCACACTTCATCATTTCGAAACAAGCATAAAAAATACGCCACAGAACTAAGTAAACACATTTGGACATTGAAAGAAGATAACATCCCTTACACAATCAACTGGAAAACCCTCAAGAAATGCCAACCCTACTCCAACAAGACAAAACACTGTAACTTATGCCTCCACGAAAAATTTGTAATTATCTACCACCCCGAACTAAGCTCCCTCAACAAAAGAAACGAACTAATATCCACCTGCCGACATCGAAAGAAATATCTATTATGTAAATATCCAACATAACTTACATCACTAACCGTAATACGAGCCCTATATCACATATATATCCGGCTAAACTGTAATCTAAGTCATTCACCTGATGAGTGTGGCAAGCTTCGGCCTGTCATACGAAACAAATTTGTCGCGAATAAACTTCAATGAAATAATCGGTGTTTTCATTTTGTAATTATATATATATATATATATATATATATATATATATATATATATATAGACAAATATAAGTAACAGATGAGTTACAAATACGACTATGGATATGAGAGCGCTCAATACCATTGCAGGTAGAGCGAAATATAATGAGTTTGAATACAGGAGTCGCAACTCTGAGTTTCACGCTACATGCGATCTTCAGGCAACTGACAGATCGGATTAAACTATAGTTATGATATACATGTCATTATTTCGTGTCCCATTACATGTCGACAACTCGAAAAAATCTCACTTCGTCTGTTCAGGAAGTCCTTTTTCTTAGCTTTCATTAGTAAAAGTTTTTCTTCAAGGCATAAATTGCATCTTCTTGACCCTGGTCTATGCGCTCCTATTTGTTTGATTATGCACCATTTAATGTCAAACTCGCGCCTAGCCGTTTTCAGCATCCAAACATATTTTGAAAGTTCAGTTTCACTTGCATATTTTGCGTTTCTGAAGGATTTCAAATGGTTTCGGTATCTTTGTTTAAAAGCGTTGGCTCATGTTATTACGATGTACTTCTTGGTCTCACCGTTGTCTGCTGTGGTGACTTCGGCTTGGTATAGACTACGCTTTTCTTCATGCATTTTCCTGCGATTGGACATTCATCTGGTTTTCGGCAGTTGCAGGTTTGTTCAACGGTATTTAGGTCCTGTTTATGTTTCGCGTTTTTGTTCAAGATGTTGTTGTTGTGTTTGCGAATAAAATTTTGCATGTTGTCCATGCAACTGTAGCTAACTCTTATCGTGTGTCTGTTAAATAATTTGTTAAGTTTGTGTGATGGTGGGAAGTGCTTGTCAATAAGTTGCAAAAGTTTCGTGCAATGTTTGTTCTGACGGCGTTTTTACTATAAGGTGGGTTGTACCATATAATGTTTCGTCGTCTGTTTTGTCTCGTATTGTTGTTTATGTTGCCTTTGTTCTGGTTAGTTGGTTCGTATGTAAGGTTCGTGTCAAAGTTACTTTGTTTTAAAGCGTCATTGTAAATAGGGGAAGCTGTGTTAAACGTTTCTTCGTCACATGATAGTTTGTTTATACGCTTGTTAATAGATGCGGGTAGTTGTCGGATAATGGATGGGGGGTGATTTGAAAAGCGGTTAAAGTATAGTGTTTCGTCGTTTGGTTTACGGTAAGGTCTAAATTTTCCGTTTGTTAAGTCAAATGTTACGTCTAGAAAGTGTACGCTCTTCAAGTTTGTTTCCACAGTGATTTTAAGGCCATAAACTGTCAAAAATGTTTATTAAATCTTTTCTTGCTTTGTCTGCCAATCTTGCCGACGTTATGCTGAGTGCAGCTAGCCCATCGTCGCGGTACAAGCCGACATTCTTTCCAAATCGATTTACTAGCGAGTTTAAAGCATATTAAAGCCCAACTAGCTCACAAACTTCAGCCCCATCAAAACTTCCCATAGTCACGTCGAACGTCCTATTACTTGTCTTCGTCCATGCGCGGCCGTTATTGAACAGGAGTGACTTTCGAGCATGTTTTATGATGTTAATGTCACTGTCTATGAAATGAACGCTAACGATTACAATAAACTATTAACTGAAAACATTACCAAAACATACAAGCTGGCACAAGACAATACATTGGAAAGTATCAACCGTGAAGCAAAGGAAATAGCAAGCGATCTAAATATTGCAAACCGCATAGAACCACTGGCACAAGGAGGACTTCGACCACACTAAATGCGGTCTGATTAACCCCGCTAAAAGTAACCTTGGCAAAGTCAGTAAATCTATCCTTGACAAATTCAATACGGAAATTCGAGAAAAAACCCTGGCAAACCCATGGAGAAATTCCGATGAAACCATCACTTGGTTCAAATCTCTAGACAATAAACATACATTAAATTTCGTCTGCGTGTCAGGCGTTCGTTCTGCTTTGGGGGGGGGGGGGTAGCCTGCGTGCAGACGCCTGATTTTTCTTCGTCCTCACTCTAGCCCAACTTGCTTCTAAAAGTTTCCCACTTTAAACGAACGCTGCACAATGCCTTCAGTGCCTGATTACAGAAATCAATGCGTCAAAAATTATCCTTTGTAATATAAGACAAGCGAGCGGGCAATATGCGCGCCATGTCCCTAAAAGTAGCCCGAGTTAACGCCTAGCGGGCGTGTTATTATAGCGCTCCTAAGGTGGCCAGTTACACGGGCGTCGATTTTTAACGCAACATGTTCATGCTGCAACAAAATCACTACTGTTAAGTATGCTCAATATTCGGCCTTAAATTTAGTGTTGGGTAGGATGAATGTGGGGGCATACTTCACACATTCAATTCTATTGCGGCAATATGTTGTGTTAAAAACGTCGCTCGTGCAACATCTCCGTTAAAGTTCATAATCATATATGTGTTCCTATAAGCGCTAAGCGTTTGCATGTGGGATGTCGGTAGTTGATTGGACGTTATGACATATGGTGTCTAACAGGAGGTGTCTAACAAGACATCAGAAGTTTAAAAATTGAACAGGCAATGTCTCATGAAGCTTATTTTCAGAGTAGTTGCATGGTTTAACAAACGATCGCCGATCGTCTGTTATGGGGTGTTTATATGAAGAGGGCCAGCCTTTTTGTTAGGGCTACCCTCTTGTTAGGGCTAGCCCTCTTTGCCGAGTAAAAATTTGTTTGCGTTTACATGACAAGAGGGCCAGCCCTCTTAGGCAATATTTCGCTATTGACAACCTGGGATCCCGCCTATAGGAAGGATTGAAATTTCCTATGTAAACACACTCAATAGGGCTAGCCCTCTGCAGGGCTAAAATAGTAATGATAATAATAATAATGAACTATATTTTCAGAAGGTATATACATCTTTACACAGTGGTATTCCGCCAGATGGCCTTTTTCTCACTAATACTAATACCAATAACAAGAAATTACTAAATAACATTAAATAATTACAACCTATTTACCGCGGTATACATGTACAGACTAAATTGTGTTAAAGTGCTTATGCAGCCAAATTTTAGGTATTGCTTTTATTCGTTTAATAAATTCGCCAAACTTTTGCGGTTATTTCCCTGTAATCAGAACGCAAATTGGTCCAGTAGAACTAATTTTATGACTGTTTGAAATCTCAAAATTTTCGAAATGCGATACGAACTTTGCGCGCATCATTTCTTGTGCTGTGACGTCATAACGAGGACACGCTTATTCGACTTGGCGAGATACAACATGGCGAGTACATCGAGTGCTTTACATAAAACGCGTAAACACGGAGGTAGAACGTGTGTTGCTGGTGGCCCTGGTCGTGTAAGTTGCCAAAATAGTCAACATACATCAGGTATATCTACCCATATATTCCCAAACGAGGAAAAGGACTGTAAAAGAAGGAAACAGTGCACTCTAAAAAAGGGTGTGTTAGAAAACACACCAAGGTGTGTTAGAAAACACACCAAGGTGTGTTAGAAAACACACCAAGGTGTGTTAATTTAACACACCTTTTGACAATTATTTTAAAAAACACACCTTGGTGTGTTCATTAACGCACCTTGGTGTGTCCATTAACACACCTAGGTGTGTTCATTAACACACCTAGGTGTGTTAACTAACGCACCTTTAGTTAACACACCTTTAGATTACACACCTTTTCGCAACCAAAGGTGTGTATTTTAACACACCTTTGAAAGAAAACACACCTTTTGCAATAACACACCTTTTACATTAACACACCTTTTGAAATATAACACACCTTTTTGATAACACACCTTACTCATAACACACCTTTTTGATAACACACCTTTTTGATAACACACCTTTCTAAATAACACACCCTCCAAAATAACCCACCTTTCAAATAACACAGCTTTTGATAAACACACCTTTTGATTAACACACCTTTTCAGCAAAACACGTTTCCAGTAACACACCTTTTGATTAACACAAGTTTTCAGTAACACACCTTAATAACACACCTTTTGATTAACACACATTTAGATTAACCGCCTTTCACTAAAACATCTTCCGAATAACATGATGGTGTAAGAAATGACATGGAATATGATATGTATCTGCTCCATTCATAAAAAAACGTTTTTTGTATCTGCGTAGCTTTCTCCGCAGGCAACAGGTGATTTATTTACACGTGCGCGCCATTTCGCGATCAAGTCCTGTAGATAAATCGAGGAACTTTGTTAACACTCTCAAACATGAGCTAAAATGACTTCGAGAACTTTCGACTTCCAGGAATCGAAGGCGCTGAGACGTCAGTTTGGCGGATGGAATAAACTTTTTGTTTATTTAGTGTCTTTAACAACATTTTTAACCAAAAATCCATAAATATAGCGCATGGAACAGGAAGAGCCTGGGTACGAGGTTGGGAGAAGCAATGCGGGTGGTAGGCGTCATAATTCTTAACCAATGAGAACGCCGCGCGCTGAATTTGTTTGTTTGGTTGTGATCACTGCACGAGACACGCAGTTATCGCTTTTACCTTCCAATACGATTTTCACGTTATGGATTTCTATAATTATGAGCACGTGTGAATTAATTGGTTCGCTTGTTCATTTAACGAAAGATATCAGTGAGTTCTCGGCGGCCGTGTTACCAAAGTCTGGATATCGCTTCAAAATGAAAAAAACTAATACAGCAGGTCGAAGACGAAGCCATTATCCTGACGGAAGCAAATCAGGTCGAAGACCTAAGCCAGGTACGTAAACTCAGTCATTGATGCGCTTCTAGTTAAAATCCTGCGACGCAAATTAATAATTCGTATACTTTAGAGTATTTAATAATTATTTAGTGTACTCGCGTGATTATAACTCGCGGGTTCCGCGTATATCACGCTCACGGAGAACTAAATTAAAGTCGAAATCCAAGATGGCTTCCTGTCTTCCTTCTCGACTTGAGTCAAAGGTTGAATGACGTCGAATTGATATTTTATTTGAAACGAAATGTAATTGTCAAGGAAGACTCCCATTCATGCTTATTAAAAAGTAAGTTAAATGTTTGTATACTGCGAAGATGCTCTTCGATTACATTTTTACCTTTGGGCTTTGTGTTCATGTGTTGAGGTATAAATGAGGCTGAGCAGACGAGTCGACGACGGAGTGAAACCTTTGCCTTTGGCAGATTGCATGGCAGTGCTCACACTATTATTTTGAAATCATATATAAAATATATAAATTAAAATGTTGGCAACAGAAATTGAAGCAATGTGCAAAGTAATATTGACTTTGTTGGTTCTATAGACTATAGCTTATTTTAATTTATAATTTTATAGCCAAATCACAAATGTTTGTTAATGTAGTATTAAAGTAGTTATCCCTGTTCCTATAGCCATACATTTATCTGTTTCAGCTGCAAATTAATCAAATTTCACAATGAAAAAATATATGAACACCAAATTTCTAAAGAAACCATTTAGTGTTATAAAATATTAGTATAAACAAACTAGGACTATCACAAATCCTCTATTGGTTGAGCTACTGGTCACTCTCTATATTACTATATAAGAGTGATAGAGCATGAGCAGCAAAAATAGTTGCTTTTCAAGGTGTTTAACAAGATTTCAGATAAGCTGTTGAATAATTTGTTTCAAATACATGTAATTTGTTGAAAATGTTAACTCTGCTTTTAGTAGAAACTGACCATGGTTGCTCATAGACAACTCAAGCTCGTTGTCTAATTGACAAATAGATTCCATTTTGCCATTGTCTGTTCAGTTATATATGTACAGATGACGTCAGAACGTAGTAAGAACAAAAAAAGTGGCCCACGAGCTACAGAGTCGAGTGGGTCACTGATGTTCTTACCACGATCTGACATCCTCTATGTATCTATAACTGAACAGACAACAAAAAATGGAATCTATTTGTTTTATACAATCAAAAACAACCCCAAAGGTTTGGGGCACGAAAAAAGAAAAACATAGCTGCTGACATGATTTGACGCCATCCATGTATCTGTCCTTCAATAGATCATGGGCAAGAACCAATGGCAATGCGTATATAAGTCACGTGATTGTATAATTGAAATTGTTAAATAGAAAATGTGTGCTCATTGTAGCAGGTCATTTGCGGTTTCTGTATTTTGTTTATAAATTATTGTTAATTTTGAGATTTTTATGTTTTAGATAGTTGATGTTGAGGAGTTACAGACCTTCATGGAATTACAGTAACACCATCCAACTGACTGGCGTATAATAGTGACATAAATATCTTTAACCAGCCTTTATATTCAACTCCACACACAACCAATCCTATACTTTCTTCCGTGTACGTATCATCCTATACTTTCTCCAGTGTATCAGTGTCTTACCAGTGAGAAAACATCTTATTGTGGATATTGGATCATTCTTCTATGGGCCACCCTAAGCAAGGGGACTACAAAAGAATGGCACATTGCTTACTTGCAAAAAATTCCCAGAGTTGATGGACAGTAATCCTTCAAAGTATTGGGTAGGTCAGAGTTTAATTATACATACATATATGATGTTAAATGGTGATGCAATTATGTATATGGTTTTATCTTTGTGTAGTAAAAACAGTATTTTACAAATTAGCATAGCAATTGAGTAAAATATTATTTTCACCACAATGTCACAAGAAGATAAAATTCATATCTTCAAACTAGTGATGCTTAAAAGTTTTGTAATGCCTTCGTGGACTAAATTGCATGTAATCTTCGTGTACACGCAGCATTTTTACACCCACTCTTCATGTAATTACACCAAAAATACACAAAGCTTTGTGTATAACATGTAGACGCACTATACAAAGTTTCTTGCATGTACCAGTAGCGAGCAGGGCTTAATATTCAAAAGGTGAGAAATAGACATCTGATAGTGTCTATAGAGGCATGGTGAATTATTTCATGTTGACATTGAATTTGTGCAAATCAAAATGAAAGAATTTATTATGCCTCAATGAAGACACATCACAATGAGTATTATGCCTCAATTAGCTTTGTGTAGTCTGTGTAGTTTTGAGCGCAGTACACAATCTTGTGCGTGTAATCGCTCTGCATGTACAATGAGACTCCATGCACTTTACACGCACGAAAGAGTTACAAAAACTATTAAGCGCCACTGTATACTGGTACAATGTAATTTTATTTTCATTAATATAGCCACAATTTTCTCTTATAAAAATTCAAAGTGATCCTGACTTATCTCCTATTAGATTTTCTTATGCTAATTAATAATAATAATAATAATAACAATAATAATAATAATAAAAATGGTTTATTCAATAGCATAGTATCCCTCATGGAAGGCTCTTCATCTATTGAAGACTAATATCTAATTACCGGTACAAGAAATTGATGTAATAATACCGTAGAATCTCGAAAGTAACCGGGGCAGCTACTTTCGAAATTAGTGACCTCTAAGGCGGCTACTTTCTGAGGGGCGGCTACTTTCTGAGGGGCGGTTACTTTTGGGTTGTTATTTTTAGCATCGGCAAAGTTTTAACAACTACTATACATTTTGCACAATGTTTCAAAGTTTTGTTTTATTTTGATTAAATTGTATAAGAGTTGTTACTTAATTTCTAATGCTAATAATTTACCGTACTCGATACTGAATATTCAGATACCGAACGGAAATGGAACAGGACGTCTGAACGATGACAAAGACAAACTTATAACTACTGTCTGAAATTCCTGAATATTTGATATAGTTTTATACATGTTTTAATCCATGCCATTCAAAATACATTGTTAAACAGATGTTACAACTTATTTATACAATAGTTATGGCTACTTTCGGGGGTGGGGGCATTACTTTAAGATCGGAGGGGCGGCTACTTTCAGGGGAGGGCAGTTACTTTAAGAGGGGCAGCTACTTTCGGGTGTTCGTAGTAATTGTTTAAAAAAGTGGCTACTTTCGAGGGGGCCGCTACTTTCGGTGGGCGGCTACTTTCGGTGGGTGGTTACTTTCAAGATTCTGCGGTATATAACATAATTACTTATTCTAGGAAATTAGGCCAAGTAAATTATGAATTAAAAATAAATAAATTAAAAGTAAATTAAAATTATGTGGTTCCGGTTACATCTTGAAAAAATTAGGGTAGGTAGGTCAGGATTTTATTTTTTTTGAGAAAAGTTTTTGTTCTATTGCCACACAGGCCATCATCTTGTTCCATTATATTGTTGTGCAAGAATGACGGCCTGGGAACTAATTTAGCAAAATGCCGATTGTTACAAAGCCAACGACGGTGGCAGGTCACGTAGTGATCTTATTTACGCTTTTTACCAGGGTAAAACTTATTTTATCATTAAAGTCTGTGTAAAAACTATAAAACCTACCCTTTTTATGGCTAATAGTCATTTGGTGCAAAAATATGTCACAAAATTTACAGGGACTGGCGAGCTGAGCTAGGGTCGGTCGGGTAACCGGAACTACACAATTTTTTTTTATTTGGCCTTAAGTACAATATATAAAGGTTATAATAATTATGATAAATAGAATGAGGACGTATAAAATTAACTAATTAGAATAATTACAACAGAATGAATAGTCAGAAATGTCAATAACTATGTTTGACAGCGTTCTTACTATAGATAAAATACAATGTCACTGAAATCTAATCAAGATAAAATTAGAGTTTCAACTAAATGTTTTTACCAAAATGGTTTAAGTACAGGAAACCTCAAAAATAACCCTAATATACTGATAATACTAATATACAACATATATTGAGGACTTGGTGTAATCTACTATAAAGTGGATGTGGTCCGTGGTTAGTTTGCGTGGTTATGGTATCAGTTTTGGGCCACTTTAATACCTCGCTTTAAGGTTAATTTGTGACATTAGACTGATCCTTAAAACTATTTGATATTTATACATTAATATTTACTAATTACTTGTGTAATGTAAAACCAATTGCGTTTTATTAGAAATATACCAGTTACAGTACAGTATGTCCAAACTACTTGTTTATTGCATGAGTATTTCTCTTTAAATGCAGTGGTGGATTTATATGGGGGGGGGGGGGGGTGGACAGGGGTGTACACCCCTGTTGGCCTTGGTCAAGGGGGGTGCAAAAAATTAAATGTTTGCGGTATTCAAAACTTGTTATCAGTCTTAGACCAACTTAAGATTTGGAATTCAAGGCAGCATTAGTTCAAAATACTCAATATTAATAATTAATTTAGTTTGATACTATAATTGAATAAAGCAAATTCTTAATTTTGCTGTAAACGTCTAACATTATAAGTATTCGATAATGAAAATAGAAATTAAAAAACCAATCAAATATTCAAATGTGAAAAAGCATGAGTTTTGCTATGTGCATGGTTAAATGGTTTAACATCAAAACATGTGATCAACTGATCATTACATGATTACAATGATTACATCATTTCAAGCGAGTTTGGCAACAAATAACGCATGTTTGCTGTCATAACAATATTGGGACAATTGGACAAATATATTTTAAATTTAATCAGGCACAAAGATTGAAAGATATTTATACTATTTATTCAATATCTGTAAATTGTATTATTGTAACCAAGAAACTACTAGGTGCACTGTCACGACAGCACGCTGCTGGGCAGTGCTGGGTTCGGTGTGCTCGGCCACCACTGTTTAAATGATTTGTTAATGTTTAGCTGTGGTATCTAACACAACTTAAGGTGTGTTATCAAAGCTTTGTTAGATAACACACCTTAAGGCGTGTTAGATAACACAACCTAAGGAGTGTTACCAATAACACACCTTAAGGTGTGTTACCGATAACACACCTCAAGGTGTGTGAGATAACACACCTTATGGTGTGTTATCTAACACACCAAAGTGTGTTAGATAACACACCTAGGTGTGCTAGATAACACACCAAGGTGTGTTAGTTAACACACCTTATCATAGAACACACCTTAAGGTGTGTTGTTTGTTGGACAAGTCAGAAACACACCTTAAGGTGTGTTGTTTAACCCATCTTAAGGTGTGTAGTTTTTTGGACAGAAAAGGTGTGTTAATTTACACACCTTATTTTTTAGAGTGTGGGAGTGCTTTGTTCGAAAACACAGGCCGAATTTTACATCTTCGCGCTCATCTGTTTTGTGTTCCGCGCATTTTTAAGTGAGTTCGTTCACCACAAATTTGGAAATCGCTACTTCTCTTGGCATGAAGAGGAAATTAAATCATGACGCTGTTCCCACAATCGACGTGGCAGGAGTTGCTGAACTTGCGACTTCTCCTGGAGTTTCAGATCGCAAGCGCAGACAGGTAAACTGACACTTCATAATATAAATATTCATAAGGCCATATTATAATACATAAATAATACGTGTTCCCTTGCTTGTTTGATTCTGTTCTGTTCGAGTAAGTTTTAAAATGCGTTTCAATTGATTCTATAGATCATTCGCCGCAGCAAGAAAGTGTTGCCCAAAAAAATATTGCCGAGCGAGTCGGACTCATCAGACTCAGAGGGTTTGGCGGAGGGACAAGGAGAAGAAGGCTCAAAAGATGCCGAAATGTTATTAGAGTCGGATATATCCTGTACAAATTGCGCATTTCTCAAAAAGAAAATCAAGAAGCTCCAGAAGAAGGTGAGCTGGCTGAAAAAAGGTAAAATGGACCTTTCAAGGAAGCTTCAGGCAGTTCATAGCGAAGGCGAAGGGCAAAGTGGACGTGGTAGCACTTCCGGCTCTGAAGTTGAAAGGAAAATTGAGTCAGAAAACAGTGAAGCCGAAGAGGAAGAAAACAAATCGGATTGTGACTGGTCCTCAATGGAAGAAATGAGTCAATCATCATAGGATGGCAATGATGAAGAAAATGAAAACTCCTCCAATAAAGTGCAGTAAGTACATACATTATCATTTGAAACAATTTATGTCGAAAGAAAAACCACTGCCTTAGAAAGAAATAAAAGATGAAACATATGATATGCTGAATAAAATCAGTGATAAAATCATCTCGAAAACTCAAGATATGAGTGAAAAGACAAGAACATATGAAGCATTGACCTTCCAAAGTTATGTTTGATCATGACTTGGAATAAAGTTGAAATATTACAGCTTCATATTTTCTCATCTTTTGATTCATACATGTATTTTGAGATAATTTATTTGGTGTACATTATGTTGAAAGTTTGCACATGTTTTATCTATGAGGATTGCTTTGATGAAGGTTGAAACCTCAACATGACTTATTATGCATATATATACATGTTTCTTTCTATTCATGGTTTCATAGTTCATACACTAAAGCAGTGCCTAATATTTTAGGGTTGAGCCAGGGTCAAGTGTCCAATCAGAGCCAAAGTTTGTGGTATTTTTTGGCATGTTAATGAGCCTGTTTACCATGTTTTGCTTTAACTGCAAAGCTCCCAACCCTAAAGCAGAAATAAAGAGGAATGGATCTATGGCTACAGTGACCCACATTTGCAGAGAATGTGAGCCAAGAAAACGTTACCAGTGGAGAAGCCAACCATTAGTATTAGGAAGATACCCAGCTGGCAATATAATGATGAGCTATGGAATTTTGATGTCAGGGATTAACATTAGCCAGACAATGTTAATGTTTAGACACATGAATTTGTTGTCTATATCATTAAGGACATACTTTGTACACCAGAGTAAATTCTTGTTCCCATCGATTTTGAGCTACTATGAAAATTATCAGTCCAATATGATTATTCAATTAAAAGAGACGAATGGGGACAGCATATGGTCAGGTGATGGTCGATATGATTCGATGGGGCATAGTGCCAAATATGGTGTATACACCATGTTTAGCAACACTTTGTCAAAATTGGTGCATTTTGAACTCCTTCAGGTAAATATATTTGAAATTGAAATATTATATTGTAGTTTTAATTTATTTTTAAAATTCACACAATCAATTGATATCCGAGAGTAGTAAAAAAGTAGAGTGCTGCGTAGACAGTATTTTGAATATATAACAAAGTGAAAAGGTGCTAAACTGCCAAGAATTTAGTGACGAGATTGATTTGATTGGCTACTTTCTACTTTTGGCATATATATAAGCCCCATTTATTTCATTTCATCTCGTCTTACTCTGATGTTGGGCTCCGCTCGAAACGTCAGTATCTCGTCACTAAATTCCTGGCAGTTTACCACCTTTTCACCTTGTTATATAATCAATTGATAGTTGGATTGCTTGTAATTTAGCCTATCAAAGCCAAATATGCTGTTAGCAATTATCAATTATAGTTATCCAGGTTCAACTGTGTCTGGTTCATGAATTTACATGTACAATATTCACCAATTATTCTGATAACCATATTGTTAAAACTGTATTACCAGTAATCCGAAGGGCCTGTAGGGGAGTTCTAATTTAAACTGACTAAATAAAGAGGGGCTAGAAGAGCATTTAAGCCTGTTTTTAATTAGTCAAGCACTTTTTCATGGAAAACCGGCTTAACTACTCAAATTAGCCACCCCATCAGTTGAATTCTCACTATACCAATGAGTGAAAGAGAGGAGCACAAACAACAAAACAATTAATTAGGCCACACAACTGGTAATCCATCTACAGTAGATGGTTGAATGTCTGGATTGGCCAGATTGCCAGAAAGGCAAGAATAAGTGTAGGGGCTTAAAAGCAATAGTCTATGGTAATACCATAATACATTTTTGTATATTTGTGGTTATACAGGCAAATCAGTCAGGAAGCAGCAATGCTATGGAGCTTGATGCTGCACAAAAGTGTTTTCAGTATCTAAAAGAAGCTGAGCTGAAAATTTATATTTTTATCAGTGATAGACATGGAAGCATTGCTAAGTGGATTAGAACTGAAGAAAAAGAAACAAATCATTTTAATGATATTTGGCATGTAAACAAAGGTATCAACAAGAAATTACGAAAAGTGGGCAAGGAGAAAGGTTGCTAAATTATCAATGATTGGCTGAAAGGTATCCGGAACCACCTGTATTGGAGTGTACAAAGTACACAGCTTGGATTTAGCGAGTTGGTAGCTGCAAAATGGAAATCAACAGTTCGTCACATTGCCAATAAGCATCATGATCATCCTGATAAACTATTTACCCAATGCGAGCACAATGAAGATCTAGAAGCTAGAGATTGGATTAAAATGGGTGAGGCCTCGTTCACACAAACATCCTAAACATAATTATAAACACATGTACACGGGCTGTGATGACTTTATGGTGTATGATTTCTTTTGAATTTAGAAAGAATTTTCAAAATTGACTATAAAGAGAAAATGTCTGTAACATACCGGTATATGTTGTTGATTATGACACTTGTATGAACAGGTAGCCAGTGGTGAAGCTGGCATGGTTATGTAATATCGATCTGTATATTTTGAAAATAATACATTTTTTAGAATATGAATAGACCAGTCATTTGCCACTACAGGTACCTGTTATTCTATTAGCCACTTCAAAGTTGCGCTGTAGGCCTGGGAATAGCGATGTTACCATTGCATTATGGGACTGTTTTGAGCATGGTTCCTTTGTTCTTGTACTCCAAAACGCCCCCATAATGCAATGGTAACGCTGCTGTTCCCAGACCTCCAGCGCAATTTCGAAGTAGCTAATAATACAGAAAATGACGTGTCTGTCACATTTTGCTCAAAAGCTATGTTGATTTCATTCCAGGAACAACAGCATATGACAAGATGAGCCTAATTCTCTTGAATAACCGCACTGTGAATGCTGTTGCAAGGTGTTCCCCAGAAGCACAAACAAGTTGCCTGGAAGGATTCCACTCCACCCTAAATCACTGGCATCCTAAGATGACTCACTTTTCTTGGCTTGGGACTTACTTCAGGTACTGTTCATTGCTATACCTATATATATATATATATAGCAATTATACTCTATACAGTATATATATATATATATATATATATATATATATATATATATATATATATATATATATATACTAAAACGAATGTGAAGCTCTCGGTAACGGCTTCCGTAGCTCAGTGGTCAGAGCGCTACACTAGCATCGCAGGGTCGCGGGTTCGATTAATATATATATATATATATATGTATATGCATATGCATATGTATATATATATATATATATATAGATATATCGGATATATATTGGATATATATATATATATATTGGATTGGACTGCTGAGCCATTCCAGACGCTGCTCCCAACAAGACCGAATTTGACCCATTATAATAAAATCTACAATAAAATTTCATGTTTTATTTTTGTATTGTAGGCATGTGCTGGCAATCCTTCATTTTAATGAAAATTTACAACGTAAGGCAAAAATTTCAAGGGATGGGAAACCATATTACAAAGTGACCTTCCCCAAGTTTAAACACGGAGAGGAGATTGTTCGGGAAATCCCTGTACCACCAACATATGGTAGGTTTAACTTTCTAATTCACAAAAATACATGTACCATACATGCATATTAAAACGTGGGTATTTATTTGTAAAGATTATGTCAGCGCAATAATGGCTATACTATTTTCAACTGAAGTGGATACTTTAACAGCATCTTTGGACAAGTTGAAGGAACAGATTCCAGAGCCACTGAATCGTCAATTTCCAGAAAGGCGATCCAAAGAAGCAGCAATTCAGAGGTATCACGAAAGGAAACAGATCACTACTGAGCTAGTTCCAAATGGTAAAAATACTACTGCACATTGTTTAATTATCAACATACATGTACCTGTACAGGCAGTTCAGTACAATTAATTTTCTCTACATTTTCAGTTGAACAACAGATTCAACAACAGCAAGACCTTGTAATTTCTGATACAAACAGAAACCAAGGAACAAGAAAGCAGCCAAAGTGCAAAAAGTGCAATCACGCAATGAAAGGACATCCACGTGGTAGATGTCCAAATACGGAAACAGAATAAAAAGACACTCAGTCACAGTGACTTAGTGTCAGTGACACTAAGTAGTGTCAGTGACACTAAGTCACTGGTTAATTTTTTTGATTTTGTAAATGGTTTGCCTTTTTAATCATGTTAAACCACAATATTTACCAAAACTAAGCAATTGTTTGTGAAGCGTGATTGTCTAGGTTAGGGAAGTCTTGGGAAGGACTGATGTTGGTGCCAGTCAAGAATGTCCTTGACACTGATGTCGATGACTGCCCTCCATTAAGACGTCAGTCACTTACACCAACATCAGTATTTCTCAAGACCACCCTAAACCTAAATGAGCACACCTAGCAAACAATTGAAACTCCAAGGTTCAAACTAAGTCAGTTATAACAAACTAAATGTAAAAATAATTTATGTTCTATTAAGTTTTACATGGTGATATTTATGATACCAATACAATATTTTTTTGGTTTAGCAGAATTTTTGTAAACCAAAGGATACCACTAAAAATTATGCTAATACTGCAAAATCTTGTGTTAGTATTATATGTAATATAGGTTTGTAAATATTTGGGGATAAAACATTCTTGTTATGATCTTGTTTGTGCTGAAATATAATAATGTTATTCTTGTGTATTGTATATTGTATATAATAGCAGGTTTGTTAAATAGATATTTGGGGATAAAAAATTCTTGTTTGAGCTGAAATATATCCACATTGTTCTTGTGTATTGTATATAATAACAGGTTTGTAAATATCTGAGGATAAAAATTGTTGTTATGACCTTGTTTGAGCTGGAATATATCCACGTTGTTCTTGTGTTGGGAACTGTCTTCGAATCTTGTTATAGACACATGCAGGTAAAGGTCTAGAATTATCCCAACCAAGTAGACCACACATCCACCTTATTAGCCACCTGTATGCAACAGCTCTCAAATACCTATTAGAGAATGAAAACAATTATTTTGATCTCCTAGAAGAATTTGACAGCACTATTATTATAGCCAGTTGCCCTAAACTCATAACATATAAGTTAATAATAAATAAGTGTATGTGACTAAACGTTTTTATTACTGGTACTACAATAATGCTTACAATATATTAATGAAAACATGAGAATCTTTCAAGATGTTTCGAAGCAATAAAAAGAAATTTGTTTATATTATGATTTATAATTATGTCCTCAAAAACTCCTCATGCTTCCCTGGGCTTTGAAGGGATAGTTCTGAAAATATGAATTGAAAACATCAACTTACTCGTTTCTAGTTTGACCTCCATGTTTACGATATGATCGCCCATTTCTATCTTTAAATAACGGTCCAACTTGTTCCAAAACGGTGGGATTTATCATAGTACTAAAATCTTCATGCTGCGTTATGCATTCATGGAGTAGTTTTTCGCCACCATCGAGGGTCAAAATTCTCATAGCAGGAATCATTTCTCGACAACATCTACTGTCTAGAATGCCGACAAGCATTTCATCGCGACAACATTTGCAAATGCACCTAAAAATACGTGTAATCATTAGAGTTGCCATGTACTAGTTTGGGAGAAAACTTAAGTTGAATAAACCATAACATATTTGTCAATGACGATTTGACTAAAAGTCTCTACTTACCACTCGCTAATAAGGATCCTTCTATCACTTCTCATTTCTAGGGTAAGTGGAGAAAGACCATCCTCGTCAGTATCACTAGCTTGAACTGATTGACCGGGTCGTGCAAGAGGTTCATCAGCGTACGCGATGGCGTGTGATGTTACGACAGCATAGTCACCGTCACTCTCGCTTTCGCTTCGGCCATTCGAAGAGTTGTTCGAACTAACAGACATTTAAATCTTCTGCCATGATAGTATTCAATATCTGTTAAAAATCGTAGACGAAAACGACCAGGAACGTGTTTAAAAAGCCACCTACAATATCAACTCGTAGTGTTGTTTACTGTTGTAGTCTTCCTCGTGTCCTCGTTATGACGTCACAGATAAAAACATGGCGGCTTAAAAATTTCTTATGCAGTTACTAGCTTTAGACGGCAAGTTTAACAACTTCTGTTGCTCAGATAAGTGTCATATATACATCAAAATGATCGCGAAAGACTGAATATTTCAATAAAGTAATAAAACGGGCATCCAAAATTTGGCTGCATTGGCACTTTAACAATTTCTACAATATAAAGCTCCTCTAAATGGGATACTTTAAAATTTAAGTCCAAAAGTAGTTTTTAAAGGATTGTAAAGATATATTATCTACATATCTTTCATATTATTTGGAAGAGAATTAAACAACATAACTCCACTATATGATATTTTAGTTTTGGAAATCTCACTGTACCTTTGGGAGTTTAAGATCTATTAAAGATGATAGCTTGTCCTAACAGAGTGTGTTTCATTTATAAACTGGAATAAATCCAATAAATTATATGGAGCTTTGTTCTTTAATACATTAAATACTATAAGAAGCTTTCTCATTTTTATTAGGTTATATCGCAATCCAACAGTTTTTGAAAAAAGACAACAGAGGGAGTATCAATACCAGTCTGTAAAATTATCCTTGCTGCTGCTTTTTGAAATTTCAGTAGATCATTAAGTCGCTCATTCGATGCATTATTACTTATCGGATTCCTCTGAGCCCAATATTACAAAATATTTAAGTCGATAATTCAATATTGGGCGAGACCGAAGGTCGAGCCTAATGTTGCAAGTCGAGACTTAAATATTTTGTAATATTGGGCGAAGATGAATCCAATAGGTGTTTTATTATATCTAACAAAATATCTTAACACAAAGATGTTTCTTCGCACGTAAACAGACAGACAGTCAAGACTGTTCTTATGTTCTTCACTTAATATGTTCAAAACTGCTCCGTTTTTGTTTTTTTGTTTTTAACCGTTGTATTAATTATTTTTCATTTTTGCTTGGTTGTAAAGTTAACAAACAAATGAACAATAAATAAACAGTCAAAAGACTCAAAAGGTTGCTGGGCGTCAAAAAGAATAATAAAAAAAACTCGGAAAAACACATCACGTTCCGCGAGAAGTATTTCAACCAATGATATTTCGATTTAGATAAAAGGAACGCGAGTGACGTTGCTTTGCACGTGAACAGTCCGCGTAAACAGTTCAAAGGTTACTGCCCAATATGTAGCTGTCCTACATCGTAAAATATTGGGCTGCCACGTGATGCTAATAGAGACAATTGATTGGTGGATTCTGTGTGAGTGTATAATAATGCCCCATGTAGTACAGCAATACAATAAATGAGGATTTATTAAAGCATTATAGAACATAATACGAGAGGTTCTGCCTTATACGTTTCAATACAAATAGTCGTTTGCTTATAATTCGAAACAAGTTACTTATATGATCTTCCCAATGGAGTTGGCAGTCGATATTATTCTATAAGGAATTTACCTCCTCTATCACTAAATTATTAACTTTCGTTACAAGCTGATCAGGGTCATTAAATTTCTTCTTAGAGTATATTTTTATACTCTGTTTTTTTTGCAATTAAGTTCATTAGATTGACCCAATCCGATCCAACCCAATCCGATCCAACCCAATCCATTGACCCAATCCGATACTAGATTTATATTATAATTTAACTTAATATAATCACATCAGCCATTGATGTAATAAATGAACAACGAGAGCGAGTGTTTCACCGGGATATCCAAACACGAGAAAATAATGGTGAAAACACGAGCGCGCAGCGCGAGTGTTTTTGTCCATTGTTTTCGAGTGTTTGGATATCCCGGTGGGACACGAGCTCGAGTTGTTTATATAGCTTCTGAAATGAATGGAGAGGTAAGAGAATGTTTTCGTTTGCTGATTTGAATAGAATTTCTAACGAAGGATATCGTAATTAGGAATTATATTGAGATATTACACAATGCATAACTGCAGTGGGTTTTCCACGATGAATAGATAATGATAAATTAAATAGTGGAGTTGAGATGATTGTGATGCATGGTAGAGGGTTTTGTTTCTGCGAGTATTAAACTGGACAAGTGTGTGTTTACTGGCTGTAACATTAGATTTGTGGTAGACGACAAAGAGTGAATAAAGGAATTTTGTGTGTGAATTTGTTTGCTGACTTGATTTTGCATACGTAATTAAGATATTTGATCCTAACACTAGTGTTTGGATCAAATATCTTAATTACGTATGCAGCTGAAATCTTTTGTCTGGCGGTGTTTGACCGGGGTATCCAAACAGCATCATGTGACCGAATGCTTACATGCTATTGGTTTAATTACTCATGAATTATTAATGAATTTTAGAAGTACTACAGACAAACAGTGTAAAGTCATCGGCGAAATTAAAGGATATTCTGTTATTATGAATTAGAGAAAGATCATTAATGAATATAATGAATATACAAGTGGCCCTATAGAATTGATCCTTGAGGAACACCACGATTTAATTGTATAGAGAATCAGATAAGGATATTTTGAATTGTACTCTATTAGATCGATCGGATAAATAAGAATGAAACCATTTTATTGTATTTTGATCAAAGTGATTCATCTCTAATCAAAAAATAATAATAAATCGAAGCTCGGTATGCGCGATAAAGATTGCCTTTACTAATATTTTTGGTCAATTTTTTTATTTTACAAGTTAACTCATGTAAACACGATGTAAATTCCAGCCGTGTTGCTAACTCTGTTAGTCTCTTCCAATATACTCATGAAAGTCGTTAACCTAAAACCGTAACTTGTGTTTGTTTTCTGCGTGATCTCTCTAGTTTATCTCTTACCAAGAGGGCCGGCCCTCTTCATATAAACAGTAAACACCCTCTTAGTTAATACATCAACCTCGGTACATCACTCACAACGCCCATAACCCAGTAAACACATCTTGATTTTCAGAACGTTGCCAGAACGTTTGATTTGACTTGCTTTGTGGACATGCTGTCGCTCAACATTGTTACGACGTAGTTTTGTCGACTCCGCGGTTAACGTCGTCAGAACGTCGTAATTATTGATTAATGTTACGATGCTCAAATATTACAACAAGAGACAAAAGCTTTAAAAAATTTTGATTATGTTACCATTATGGTTTTCCTTAAAGCTGTTCACTGGGATATTATTTTCTGAACAAGATTACGTTTTCCGCCTGGTTCCTTGATCGCCAAGAGACAAAAGCATATAAGTTATAACGATCTTTACTAATCTGTATTGGAAAATATTCCAACGGCTTCTAGTCTAATACCCACCAGTCCAGCTGTTCAGGCAATGTCAAGCTGTGAATTTTTGTGAATTGGGCCTGTCGCTTCTCTTGCGTTAATCTGCGTTCCTCTCGTGAGTTTTACACCAAGAATCGCTATGGATTATAGTTACTCTGAAGCTGTGCAAAGCAAAGTTATTTATTACATCATTAGCATACATTAATTATTAATATTTCAAACGTTATTTCAAACATGGCCGATCATTAATTTCTAAGTACGCAAACAGGTATAGCCTCCTCCGCAGGTAACTCTGTGGCATCCTAAAAGGTGATCACGCGGGTCAATATGGCGCACGTGCAGATCTTCTATTCGGGGATGCCACAGAGTTGCCTGCGGAGTAGGCTAGTAAACAGCTTAATTACGAAGCGTATTTATGTTCGCGTGATATAATAGGCACGTATGTTATACACTTAGACTCGACAATCCCAAATCTGTTTTCAGAATTGAAATTGATGAACTATTGATGAGATAACATTCAGAAAACTACGACGAAGTGGCATTTTGCGATTTGTGATCTAAGTATACAGGCGTGCGACCGACGTGTACTGGGGATCATTATATATTCTGATTGCGAAACATATAATATATTCTTTGAAATAATTAATACATATTTTTGGTCTGAAAGGCGGGCAAGTGTTATTGCGGGCAAGTGTTATTGCATTTATAGTTCAATAATAGAATACAAGACATCAAACTTTTTCCACTTCAAGCAGACGCTGAATTTGTACAATGCTGCATATTTCCACCTCATCATGTTAAAATGGTGTACGTGGACAACAGTTTCAGTGTATTACTGCACATTTAAATTAGGGGCTGACGTTTTATATAAGTATCCCGAATTTAAAAAATGTCCTAACCACAAACCTTACCCTAACCCAATCCTAAACCTAATACTAATAATAACATTTCGCTAACTCTGTTAGTCTCTTCCAATAGATTCATGAAAGTCGTTAACCTAAAACCGTAACTTGTGTTTGTTTTCTGCGTGATCTCTCCAGGTTTCAAGCAATTGGGACTATCTTATGGAAACCGCGCTTTAGAAGTTCTAATCCGATTGAGCTACTGAGACACACCCGGCGAGCTAAAGTTAATGTTACACGGGCGTCGATTTTTAACGCAACATGTTGCTGCAACAAAATCACTACTG
This sequence comes from Chrysogorgia sp. JL179-B06, assembly GCA_035772405.1. NCBI lineage: Eukaryota > Metazoa > Cnidaria > Anthozoa > Scleralcyonacea > Chrysogorgiidae > Chrysogorgia > Chrysogorgia sp. JL179-B06. Next base: position 522,994 of record JAYKKM010000094.1, on the reverse strand, counting down.
TTAAGTATGCTCAATATTCGGCCTTAAATGTAGTGTTGGCTGAATGTTGGGGCATACTTCACACATTCAATTAAATAATCATATAAGTGTTCCTATAAGCGGTAAGCGTTTGCATGTGGGATGTCGGTAGTTGATTGGACATTATGACATGGTGTCCAACAGGAGGTGTCTAACAGGACATCAGAAGTTTTAAAATTGAACAGGCAATGTCTCATGGAGCTTATTTTCAGAGTAGTTGGGTTTGACAAACGATCGCCGATCGTCTGTTACGGGTGTTTGTATGAAGAGGGCCAGCCCTCTTGTTAGGGCTACCCTCTTGTTATAGGCTAGCCCTCTTTGCCGAGTAAAAATTGGTTTAGATCTCGCCATTGACAAGGATCCCGCCTAGGAAGGCTTGACATTTCCTATGTAAACACACTCAATAGGGCTAGCCCTCTCAGGGCTATAATAATAATAATAATTATTATTATAATAATAATGAACTATATTTTCAGAAGGTGTATACACCTTTACACAATGGTATTTCGCCATATGGCCTTTTTCTCACTAATACTAATACCAATAACAAGAAATTACCGACATGTTATAAATGTTATATTACATGTTACTAAATTATGTTTACAATTTCTACAGTAAAGCTCCTCTAAATGGGATACTTTAAAATTTAAGTTATTTAAGTTTAAATATTTTAGTTTTGGAAATCTCACTATAGATACCTTTGGGAGTTTAAGATCTATTAAAGATGATCTTGTCCTCACAGGATGTGTTTCATTGATAAATTGGAATAAATCCAATAAATTAGATGGAGCTTTGTCATTTAATACATTAAATACTATACGAAGCTTTCTCGTTTTTATTAGGTTCCATCGCAATCCAACAGCTTTTGAAAGAAGACAACAGAGGGAGTATCAATACCAGTCTGTAAAATGATCCTTTTTGATGCTGTTTTTTCAATTTCAGTGGATCATTAAGTCTCTTATTCGATGCGTTGCCCGGTATATAGTACAGCAATACAATAAATGAGGATTTATTAAAGCATAATAGAACATAATTCGACAGTGTCTCTAGGTAGGCTCTGCCTTATACGTTTCAATAAAAATAGTCGTTTGCTTATAATTCGAAACAAGTTACATATTGATCTTCCCAATGGAGTTGGCAGTCGATATTATTCTATAAGGAATTTACCTCCTCTATCACTAAATTATTAGCTTTCATTACAAGCTGATTAGGGTCATTACATTTCCTCTTAGAGTATATTTTTTTACTCTGGGTTTTTTTGCAATTAAGGTCATTAGATTACCATTGACCAGTTTGTTATTAATTCAAAGCGTGTTTGCGAAAACATGATTTCGGACTTCGTGCGAATGCTGTCCAAGTAGGTAAACACACCAACGGGATGCGAAATCCAACCACCTAGCCCTATACCAAAATAACTCATGTAAACACGATGTAAATTCCAGCCCTGTTGCTAACTCTTTTAGTCTCTTCCAATATACTCATGAAAGTCGTTAACCTAAAACCGTAACTTGTGTTTGTTTTCTGCGTGATCGCTCTAGTTGATATCTTACCAAGAGGGCTGGCCGCCTGGCCCTCTTCATATAAACAGTAAACACCCTCTTAGTTAATACATCAACCTCGGTACATCACTCACAACGCCCATAACCCAGTAAACACATCTTGATTTTCAGAACGTTGCCAGAACCTTTGATTTGACTTACTTTGTGGACATGCTGTCACTCAACATTGTGACGACGTAATTTTGTCGACTCTGGTTAACGTCGTCAGAACGTCGTAACTATTGATAAATGTTACGATGTTCAAATTATTACAACAAGAGACAATTATTTTCTTAACAAGATTACGTTTTCCGCCTGGTTCCTTGATCGCCAAGAGACAAAAGCATATAAGTTATAACGATCTTTACTAATCTGTATTGGAAAATATTCCAACGGCTTCTAGTCTAATACCCACCAGTCCAGCTGTTCAGGCAATGTCAAGCTGTGAATTTTTCTGAATTGGGCCTGTCGCTTCTCTTGCGTTAATCTGCGTTCGTCTTGTGAGTTTTACACCAAGAATCGCTATGGATTATAGTTACTCTGAAGTTGTGCAAGGCAAAGTTATTTATTACATCATTAGCAGACATTAATTATCAATATTTCAAACGTTTCAAACATGAACGATAAATAATTTCTAAGTATATGTAAACAGGTATCGCCACCTCCGCAGGTTCTCCGCAGGTAACTCTGTGGCATCCTAAAAGGTGATCACGCGGGTCAATATGGCGCACGTGCAGATCATCTATTTGGATGCCACAGAGTTGCCTGCGGAGGAGGCTAGTAAACAGGTTAATTACGAAGCGTATCTATGTTCGCGTGATATAATAGGCACGTATGTTAAGCACTTAGCTTACACTCGGTAATCCCAAATCTGTTTTCAGAATTGAAATTGATTAAATATTGACGAGATAACATTCAGAAAACTACGACGAAGTGGCCTTTTGCGACGAGCTTTTGCGATTTGTGGTCTACGTATACAGGCGTGCGACCGACGTGTACTGGAGACCATTATATTCTGATTGCGAAACAAAATATATTCTTTGAAATAATTAATACATATTTTTGGTCTGAAAGGCTGGCAAGTGTTATTGCGGAATGCATTTATAGTTCAATAATAGAATACAAGACATCAAACTTTTTCCACTTCAAGCAGACGCTGGATTTGTACAATGCTGCATATTTCCACCGCATCATGCATGTTAAAATGGTGTACGTGGACAACAGTTTGTGTATTACTGCACATTTTATAAATTAGGGGCTGACGTTTTATATAAGTATCCCGAATTTAAAAAAAGTCCTAACACCAAACCTTACCCTAACCCAACCCTAAACCTAATACTAACCCTCACTAGAAATAACAGCTGATTTTAATTTCGAATTTTACTACCGATAGTCTATGTGACGTCATTTTATTATTCACCAAATTAGGTTGTTGAATTAGCCGCTTACCTCAACGGTTTTCTTCTATATCTTCCTTCAAGAATAATTATAAATTTGTAAATTAATAAATAATATGAATGATAGTTGTGTAAAGTGCAATGGAGAAAGAAAATGTGATATGTAATTTATTATGACCAACCGTTTTACTGAACCAAGGGAGCACGGCAGAATGGGTCTAGTTCCACTGCAATGCTCCGTTATGTTCGTTATGCATTTGCGCCATTTTGATTATTTAGAGCTTCGGGCATCGCGACTCCTGCGATACACTAATGATACATACCGTATAAATATCCAAAATCAAGGATATTTCTGTGGAACAAGACCCAAGCAGAATACACGCGTTAGCCAGAATAAAATATAAATGACGTAGGAAACTGCGCCTTGAGTTAAAGCAATCTTGATCAAATTTTCACAGTTTAAAGACAAATGACAGTAGAATATATTGATGTATGTACAATTAAAGTTTTAAACCTCGTCTACTTTGGCGAAAGATTAAAAACGTACTCACTTCGCGCCGAGAGTTTTGTTACGCTAACCGACAAATTTCGTCGGAAACCTATAATGAACTGTTCTACAAAAGTGTGTGCGGTATCTATGGGTTTTCTATGTTGTTTATGAGATATCAGGCATTCTTTTTCAACCTTTGTTTAGTCCTCTATATAACGTAAATCTTAGTCGAGACTTAAAAATTAAAAATAAATCGTATAGCTGCCGCACACACTTTTGAAGCTCATTTTATTCTGTATGCACTGCGAAAATTTGAAGCCAAAAATCGAACAAAACCAGTGCGTAACAAAAGTCTTTGAATACGGTAGTTTGGCAGAAAATCCAACGCGGAGGGGTTTTCGATCTGCGGGCAGAAAACCCCGCCTACTTCCGTCAAATAACATTGTTTTGATAATATTTTTCTTGACATCAGATGTCGCAACACAGTTATGCCGCGCTGGTAGCCTACGTGCAGACTCTACAATCCAGAATGATTCTCACCTTCACATTTGATATCGCGCAAATAGGTTATGTTTCTCTGAGCATGAGTCAAAATTGTCAATAGTAATTATTTTTGCGGCAAAAAATCACAACTAGAAATATTGATCACTAAATATCTCAATGAATTTTTCTTTATATGGCATTAAAATTTCGCCATATTTTAGTACTTAGTTTAAAGTAACTAACTATGTAAAAAAAGCAATTCGTGATTTCCAACATTCGGTGTGAAGTAACCTCAATCTCTTAATGTGTTTTATCTTTCCGGCTCGGTTGTGTACACTGACTTGAAACACCAAAAGCAACAGTCACGCAAGCCATTATATTTTCCAGAACAGAACACCTGATACGCACAATGGGTTTGTATAATATGCAAATCGTATACTATACCGGGGTATATCTAAGAACTGACGTGCTCAAACGACCAGCGCTAGGGCGGCGCGACCCACCGGAAAATTTAGAACGTATGGGCTCTACAAAATCATCGGCTTATAGAAGGCATGTGCTAAAACCTGGACGACGCAAAAGGCATACCCGAATTAAACGAATACGTATATGTATTTGCCCTTCGACAAATCAACATCTGCCATAAAAGTAATCAACACCTGCTGTTAAACGAGCGAATCTTACAATTGTGTTATGGCAGGATTTCAAACAAAGCAAACCTACAAATTTGATCGGTCACGTTTACTAGCCTGCACACTCCCGAATTCCCTTCATTCCTACAAAAGAAGAGCATTTTTAGGTAGTCTGCGATAGCAGTACTGTGGAGGAGACAGGCGGTTTAATGCTTGAAGTGTTGTGTAATTGTCCTGTAATTGTCCTGTAATTGTAACTGAAACTGTGAGCAATTGTATGGGTATTTAATTTGAGACAAATTAGTTATATAATAAGTTATACAAGTAATTTTATCTTAATCCCTTAGATTTCAGGATTTTCGACCAACAATAGATTCTGAGAAAAAACTGATAACTTCGTTTGATGTATCGAACTTATTCTTTACGTAGTTTACAATTAGTCTATGATTGCTGGCGGTTGAAAGTCTTGAAACGCCTATTGCTAAAGGCCACAACACCTGTTGCTAAACATATTAGAAACAAAGTAGAGTGCTGCGAAGGAAATATTGTAGGAGGTATTTAATGAAGGAGGGCCACCCCGCTTGGTAGGACTAGCCCTCGTTGCCGAAATATTTTTATTTTACAAGTTGTGTTTGTTCATGTGTCTTTTATTAATCCAAAGCGTTCTTGCGAAAACATCGTTTCGGGCTTCGTAAACAAGCCAACGCGAGGTGACATCCAGCCCTCTTCCTGGGGCTAGCCCTACCAAAATAACTCGTGTAAACACATGTAAATTCCAGAGCTCTTGCTACAGGGCAAGCCCTTCGCAGACGGCTGGCCCTCTTCGTATAAACACCACCTTACACAACAAAACGAAATAGTTGGTTAATTAGCTGCCGAGATTTTAAGAACGGCATACAGACTTTCGAACGGAGACTATTTTCTTTGTTTTCTTATTTTCTAAAAGCAGATACCCCATTGTTATGAATGTGGGATTATGTACTCGTGTCATAGTGAGATTGAATGTTTCTGACGTGTATAAGCTAATGAGCCATCCCAGAAAGTAGAGAAAACTTTACCCACCACGGCTGAGAATCGAACTAGCGACCCGTTGCTCTATACCATTGTTCTCAACATGGCTCTGTATAACTCAGTTGGTGTTAATAATGGTGTAGTTACTGACATTTTGGAATATGATTCCATCGATGCCGCAAAGCTAGCTAATTAAGCTAAGCTTGTTATATTAAACTTATGAATGTGGGTTTGTGTACTTGCATGTTAATTTAAATGTGAGATTGAAAAATGAGATTGGAAATATATAGTGAAATTGGAAATGGGAGATCGCTGGTTTTCCGCGGAACAACTGCCTTTTGTATGGTTCAATGCCAAGGTAATTTGAATAATAATCAAACGCTAAATTATAAATATAACTGCGGCAGCAAAATATTAAATTTAACAAGTAGATTACATTTTTCCGTGTGTGTATAGATGTGTGTGTATAGATCACAGATGAAGTCACAATGTGTTAAGAAGAACTGACACGAGACGTAGTCGAGTGGCGTGACATTTTGTTCTTTACATGGTGTACTGGCTTCATCTATCATCTATAACAGTGCACACAAACAGAAAAATGTAATCTATTTGTTTTATACTATAACAAAATTACACAAAAAAGTGTTTTTCAGCCAAGTATTTGGGGCTTAAAAGTTCGTAGGTAAAAAATGAACACGCCGTTTGACGCCATCTCTGTGTTATGACAAAACAACGCACGCCATTGGTCCGTGATACTTCCTGTGAGCCGTCATTGGCAAGTGACGTCAAACGTGCGTCTATACTGTGATAACATATAGCAACGAACCAATCAAAAAACAGAATGAACACAGAATAATGTATAAAATTACATAATTACATAAGCTTGGTTATAAAAGTTGGTGAATATGTTCATTTCTAAACACTTTTTGTGACACGTAGTTCAAGGAAAAAGGAAAACAATTCGGTGAGTTTTTCGAATATGTTGTTAGAGATAATAATCCTGTTAGAGATACGCATGTTTTAGTGCATCTGTACATTTGTTCACTTGTGCGTCGGTGTATCTGTGTATTTTTTTGACTTGTATTTGTAATGCCAATGTACCGGTGGAGAATTTATACTCCTTTGTTTTTGTGCATTCGTGTATCTGTACATTTGTAGTGCATCTGTAGTGGCTCTGTGTATCTATATGTATCTTATGCGTATCCGTAGGGGTATGACTAAACGGAGAGTTATTTTCAGAGAGTTAAATCGGGGAATTAGCATTTCGAAGAGTTAAGTTGAACCACGCTCATTTCACGCCCACTTTTTTCAATGGTCACGCCCAATTTGTTAACTCTCCCGACACGTATCGCAAGAAAGTTAACTTTGATTTAACTCTGTTTCCGAAGAATTGTGAATCTTGTGAATCCATTTGGCCCCGCAGTTGATTCATACGCCGAGTACGTAATCATAGCGCGTTCAGCATTTTGGGATTGAAATGCATTTTAATAATCTATGCATTAGATACGGAACAATCTGGAGTAAGAATCACATCCAAACACGTAGGCAATATAAATCCATATCATTCGACGTTAAAAACTTTTATATAACACAAAGGTTACTAACTATCCTAACACAAGCACCTAATATTTTATTTTCTTGCTTGAACAAAAAGTGTGATGTTTGTCATCATGTGTACCCAGCTGTTAATGTAGATATCGCGAATTAAGGCTTGTCAGACGGCGTACGTTTCGTGTGCCGAAACCAACAGCGAAGATTAGGTTTATGGTAAGTACGGCATCGGAATCAAACATATACTACAACAATTGTTATTTGGTTCGACCTAATTGATTAAGATCGACTGATTTTGTCGTACTTAATGGTTTCGCGCGGCGTTGATTCAGACGGCGAAGTTTTCATGTATACGAAGATGACATAGGTTTAGTTTGTCTGTGCCGCAGCTATATACCTGCAGACTACATACCTTTCTCCAAAGATCAACCGAAAAGCGCAGTAACATGGGGTGTGTCCTCTTTCTCCGTTGTATATGTGATACGTGCATACATGGTTAGCTGTATTACCCTACTTACCGTTTCTTTTCTCTCGCGAAATTGGATAAGTTTCTTAAAAAACCTTTTCTTGCTGAGAAAAACTATCAGCAGTATTTGGAAACTGCCAGAATAGTTGTTCAATTTATACTCGACCCAATACGTACAATAAACGATGGTCAGGTAGGAATGGTTCAATATCGATTTGTTCCTTAAGGATATGTTCCTTTTGCTTCCTATCAAGGAGTTTGCAAATAATAGGTCGAGGACTATGCCTAGGTGATCCCTTGGGTAGGACTACCAATGCGATGAGATCTCTCAATCCCACCGCTCACTATGACCGTTTGAACGGTTTGCTTTAAGCGTTCGAACAGATAGTAGCAAGCTAGCTTTCAGACAGTACAAACGGATATGCGCAGCAAGCGCGTTGAAAAGTTTTACTACACGCGTTAAGACACCGGATTATGGCGGCAATGGTTGAAATTTTTGATCTCAAACGTAAAAATAAACGGTTTGCTTGAACGATTTTCTCAGTACATTTGGCAAGGTTCGCTTTAATCCAACGACTCATTGTAATACTTTAAGAACCCGTTCGCACGAGTCCGGTGACTGTCTATGTAACTCTCGCATCGTCTTCAGGAAGAGAGTTAAATCAAAGTTAACTCTTGTCGGGAGAATTAACAAATTGGGTGTGGCCATTGAAAAAAGTGGGCGTAAAATGGGCGTGGTCCAAACTTAACTCTTCGAAATGCTAGCCTTTTATTTAACTCTCCGAAAATAACTCACCGTTTAGCCGTTCGCTATCCGTAGTGGATCTATACGTTTGTCGTGGATCTGTAGTGCATCTGTATTTGATCTGTACACCTGTAGTGCATCTTTAATTGATCTGTACACCTGTAGTGCATCTTTATATTTGATCTGTGCACCCGTAGTGCATCTGTATTTGATCTGTATATCTGTAGTGTATCTGTATTTTATCTGCGCACCTGTGGTATATCTGTATTTGATCTGTACACCTGTAGTGCATCTTTAATTGATCTGTACACCTGTAGTGCATCTTTATATTTGATCTGTACACCTGTAGTACATCTGTATTTGATCTGTATATCTGTAGTGTATCTGTATTTTATCTGCGCACCTGTGGTATATCTGTATTTGATCTGTACACCTGTACTGCATCTGTATTTACTCTGTGCACCTGTAGTGCATCTGTATTTACTATGTGCGCCTGTAGTATATCTGTATTTGATCTATACACCTGTAGTACATCTGTAATTTATCTGTACACCTGTAGTGCATGTTTATATTTGATCTGTGCACCTGTAGTGCATCTGTATTTGATTTCTACACCTGTTGTGCATATGTAATTGATCTAGCTGTGCACCTGTAGTGCATCTGTATTTCATCTGTACCTCTGTAGTGCATCTGTATTTGATCTACGCACCTGTAATGCATATGTATTTGATATGTGAGCCTGTAGTGCATCTGTATTTGATCGGCACACTTGTAGTGCATCTGTAATATTTTGCTCTGTGCGCCTGTAGTGCATCTGTATTTTATCTATACACCTGTAGTGCATCTGTAATTGATCTGTACACCAGTAGTGTATCTGTGATCTGTATTTGCTTTGTACACCTGTCGTACATCTGTATTTGATATGTATACCTGTAGTGCATCTGTATTTAATCTATACACCTGTGGTGCATCTCTATAATCTGTACATCTTTAGTGCATCTGTATTTGATCTATGCACATGTAGTACATTAGTAATTGATCTAGCTGTATGCATGTATCGCATCTGTGATCTGTATTTGCTCTGTACACCTATAGTGCATCTGTATTTGATCTATACACCTGTGATGTATTTTATCTGTGCACCTGTAGTGCACAGCATCTGTATTTGGTCTATACATATATTTGATCTATACATGTATTTGATCTATACATATGTATTGCATCTGTATTTGATCTGTGCACCAGTAGTGCATCTATATTTGATCGGTGCACCTGTAGTGCATCTGTGTTTGATCTATACATCTGTGGTGCATCTATAATATCTGTATTTGCTATGTACACCTGTAGTGCATCTGTATTTGATATGTACACCTGTAGTGCATCTTTATATTTGATCTATACACGTGTAGTGCATCTGTAATTGATCTGTGCGCCTGAAATACATCTGTATTTGATCTGTACACCTGTAGTGCATCTGTGTTTGATCTATACACCTGTGGTGCATCTGTATAATTTAATATGTACATCTGTAGTCCATCTGTATTTGATTTAATATGTATATATTTATTTCTATAATATTAATATTATTTATACACGGTACGTAAAATATCAACCAAGTAAAACTTCTATAAAAATGTATAAATATAGAAGTATATGAAAGGTTGCTTTTCATAAGGTCGTGTTAACTAAACATTTTATACAAGTCTATTTCCTCTAAATCTAAATCTAAAACTAAAATAATTACATGCATTTTATAAAAATATAATACACAAGGCGTTTCTTTGCAATAAATATATTAATTAATAACTATAAAATAATCAATAACTACAAAAAAACTAATAAGATAGTTATTGGTCTGTAATTGCTACAGTCATATTTGTTCCCGAGAAACAAACGCGTTGTTAAGGTCCTCTGGGAAAACCCCTAGTTGCAAGGATCTGTTAAATATTATTCATTCAAACTACCAAGCAAAAAGAGGAAACGTTAATTGTTTTCGAGCCCTACCTCTAAAGAGATTGACACTTTTCCATAACTGCTTTGGATTATTAATATTGCTGGAACTTATGGAAATTTGTAAGTGATTTGACTAAGCCTTTTGAATGATTTTATTGATTTTGTTTCGTATTATTTGTAAGCCTGATAGAAGTACAGCACCAAGAATTTGTTTCAAATAATCTCGATAATTCATCTCCTTCTTAATAGCACTAGTCAACAATGGAGTGCGTATACTTCTAACTTTTCGAGTTCTTAATAGAGCATGTTTATCAGCTGTAGAAGTAAACACATTCCGCTAGTTTTCCCACATTGTGTTTGGCTCTAATTCTTCATCAATAAAAGTAGAATTAAAAGCGTGTAACAACTCACTTCTAAATAAAGATTTATTGTAATTTTAAGATTTTAAGATCTATGGTTTCGACAATTTTAGGTAGTAATTTGCAAAGTAGCCAACTTTTGTGCTTGCATATATCATATAGTGATCACAAATGCCCATAGGAATCACCCAACTAGATATTACCCTGAGGGTTGTTTGTAATAAATACACCAATCAATGATTTAGAATCATTTGTGATTCGAGTGGGCTCTGTAATAACTTGTTTTAATTGATAAATATTTAAGATATCTATAAGTCGTTTACTATGAGCTTTCTTTTCGACTATGAATGTGGAACTGCCGATCTACTTTTGTGGTGGATTTTTAGTGGTTTTGTGCATTATTTTATGCATCTTACGTTCACCTGTAATTCCTCTGTAGTGTATAGCGATTAATTTTCAAATTTTCATCGGAGGTAAAAACGACTTTTTTAGCAGGAAAAAGGTAAATTAAAAATAGTAAAAGTACAAAGTTCGATACAAATCGGGCAACAATGGAGGAAGCTAAACACTCCGGAAGTTTTACTAGTCCGGTCAACCTATTGGAAAGGACAAATTTCGTCTTATATAACTTCTTTCGTTTTTACGCGATTCGCTTCAAACTTTGCACTTTCCAGCTAAATTAGTTGTTTTTACCTCCGATGTAAATTTGAAAATAAGTTTGTTACTGCGCATAGTTGCGCAACGGGGTTATAGCATCTCTCATGCACATCTGACTGTAGTGCATCATCTTCGCACCTATGAGTTAAGATAGGACGTAGCTCGGTAAAGACGCGTAAGCGTCGAGGTTACAAAGATATTTATTCAGGACAAATTTACACAACAGGTTCTAAAAAATACTTTTTTGAAGTTCACTTACGAGAGCACACTTCGAATATACTAAACTATTATATTATGAATTATAATATTAGTTATAACTCTCTCTCATGTTTTAACAAGTCATATATATCAAATAATAATGATTTGTTACTCCAGAACTAGGCCTTTTTGGAATGTTCTGCCCAACGCAAATCGCTTTGAAAAGTTTTTCCTAATGCTAAATAACAATATATATATTTCTGACCACATAAACATAGTGGAACACGCCGGTATCACGCGCTATAAGCATTTATATTATATTATATTATAGTTTCGTCAGTTATTTAAGAAATCATTCAACTTTGAATAATCATTACGAAAAGTTGTTGTTTGCTTGTGTAAACAAAGTATATAAGCTTCTTCTTCGTTTAAAATTATGCCAAGTTCTATTATTAATTATTAATTTCAATATATTAATTATTATTCAATATTATTAATTATTATTAAGTTCTATTATAAATTATTGGTCAACAAAACTATTCCTGGCCATGAAATCATGCTAAATAGAACAATAAAAAGCTTTTAATAACATGTTGACAGATGGTAACTCTACTATCAACATGCAACGTTTACAAAACCATGCTGCCAAAATTATCGTCCAAGATCCAAACGTTCATGTATTTGATGCATTAAGCAGTTTAAACTTGTTACCAAAAATAATTTAAACTACAAAAAGATAGAGTGTTAAATCACACTATATATTGTGTAAAGCTTTTGTAAAACAAAAATTTTAAATTTCATAAATTTTAAAAACTAAATAACCGATCTTATGTCAATGGTCGCTACCATTAGAAATATAACCTCTGCTGACGTCATCTTTTCCCGCTACTTTTTCGACAGAGCCAGCAGTCCAGTTATATTATAGAGGTCAGTGGTTGCCACTCAGTAGCAGAAAGAGATTACCATAAACTCAAATTAGTATATAAATGTATAAATTCTATTGTACTTGAATATCTGTCAGTATCTTTCCAGATTCTACATTCATTCATACTTTACTAAAAATTATGATAATTTATGTATTCCATCATTGAAACGTAATTTTGGAAAAAAAGACTTTTAGAATAAGTGTTGTTCAGCTATTTTAAAAACTTCCTAAGAACGCAAGAACAGCGCAGTCATTTCCATATTTTAAAAGATTAGCTAAAATCTTTTTAACTAAATGATGTATTAATATATTTGATTTAAATTTACTTGTAAAATTAGATTCATTTATTCATATAATTTTCTATGTTTATATTGTAAATTAACTATATTTAGTACAAGGTCCCATGGAGGCCAACTTTCGTGCTGAAGGGTCCACCCTGTATAAATAAAATTACCTTACTTTATTACCTTACCTTTATTATGCGATAAGGAGGCATACACCATACCACAATCAATAACATAAAATGTCGACGCCAGTCAATGGCTTACAATACTCATCAAAACCTTTCAAATCTTTGTGCTACTAAAAAGTTACCAAATTAGCTTAATAATGGACCATACATGCAATCAATGCATGCGACCTTTCGCTACCAGATAACATTACTAATATAAATATGTTGCACAACATATGTAGCACATGTTCATTTGTATGTTCAATTTGCAAAGCATCTGTAGCAGATCTGTAGTGGTTCTGTAGTGCATTTGTACATCTACTGGATGTATCGCGCTGTATAATTGAAATGCATGTGTATCGGATATCTATGGATCTATGTATCTTATGTGCATCTGTTGTACATTTATAGTGGATGTGGGCAATGATGTATCTAAATAGCGATGTGCAATGAATGGCGGCGCTCTAAATAAATGTTAAAATTAAAACTTACTAATGTAAAATTATACTCACGTTCTCTTGTAGTGCGCTCAGAGCGAACGAGAGACATCTTCAAGCGTTAAAAGAGACAAAGAATCTTCAGAGCAATGGCGTCCAAAACAGCTACGCTTGGAAACTGGATTAGAGTTGACAGAAAAAGTATTGCAAAGTTTCTGGAGAGGATCAAGAGAAACGAAGTAATTAACCAACCCTCTGTATTAGCTTTGAAGGAGCTGATTGAAACAGATCCAGAAGTGAACATGCTCTTCAAGACCATGTTTACTCAAGATCCCGCAAACCGATCCGCTAAATCCCATTAAGAACTACACTGATATGCTTCGGCAGATAGATGCCTTCATCGGTGAAGCTCCCAGGTTTGAAGATACTGCAGTGCCTATTAATCACCTCCTGATGTACGTGATGCCAACTCCTTCAGGAAGCATGGCTTTTATCAATGATAAAGTCAACAAGTGCTTTCGGGCGATCCTTCGCAGTTGGGCTCAGTTTCTTAACAGTCCTGATTCACAGAGTGTCTTGAATACAACGGATGGGTGGTTGTCGCCTGACTCTCTGGAAACCATGCCAGGCTTCGAGGATCTTTACGAATGCGATCCATCAGCCCCCTATTATGGGTTCAAGTCATGGAATGACTTTTTTGCCAGGAAGCTGAAGTCAGACGATGTTCGCCCAGTCGCTGAACCCAATGATCCTTTTACGATCACTTCTCCCTGTGAAGCAACCCCATATTATCTTGAAAAGCATCCACATCTCCGAGATACATTCTGGATCAAGGATCAGCCGTACAGCTTGCAACACCTGCTAAATGATGATCCCTTGACTGAAAGCTTCGTGGGAGGCACTGTCTACCAAGCCTTTCTTAGTTCCGCTAACTACCACCGCTGGCATGTACCTGTTGATGGCACGGTAACAAAAGCATACATTAAGGAAGGAGCCTACTATGCCGAAGCTTTTTCCGTGGGTTTTGATCCAACGGCGAACACATATTCACAACGCTACCTCAGCCATGTGGACACCCGAGCCATAGTCATGATCGACACAGGCAATGCAAAAATTGGTACAGTTGCCTTTCTAGCTGTAGGAATGGCCGAGATCGCAAGCTGTCCAATTGATCTCTACTTCGGGCAGAAAGTGAAGAAAGGTGATCCTATGGGAACCTTCGAATTTGGTGGATCCACGTACTGTCTACTGTTTCAGAGGGGTGTGAAAATTAAGTTCGATGTTGAAGACATTCCAAAAGAGGACTGGCCAGAAATTCTGCAGAACGTCAACAGCAAAATCGCTAGTATCGAACTGTAATTTTTATTCTTCACAATGAACGTTAATTTCAAAATCAATGGAATATAATCGAACAGTGATTATTATTTTTGGCATAAAGAACGTTAATTGGAAAATCATTGGAATATAATCGAACAGTAATTATTATTTTTGGCATAATGAACGTTAATTACAAAATCAATGGAATATAATCGAACAGTAATTATTATTTTTGGCATAATGAATGTTAACTACAAAATCATTGGAATATAATCGAACAGTAATTATTATTTTTGGCATAATGAATGTTAATTACAAAATCATTGGAATATAATCGAACAGTAATTATTATTTTTGGCATAATGAATGTTAATTACAAAATCAATGGAATATAATCGAACAGTAATTATTATTTTTGGCACAATGAACGTTACTGGCAAAATCACTAGAATCGAACAGTAATTATTATTTGCGGCACAATGAATGTTAATTGTAAAATCGCTAGAATCGATTGGGTAATTATTATTTCTTTGATTTGATTTGAATAGCATAAACTTTATCAATGGCTGGATGGCTATAATTTCATGTCTGTGTTAAAATTGTATTTGTTATCTGTTTTTGCACGCAAGGTTTGAGTCTACAATTTAGAGAGATATATGTATATGAAATATATCTATGAGATATGATTGGGCATGCCATAGTCGGTGAACCTTGAGACCATTTTTTATGATATTCGGCAACCGTCATTTTTGTCAAAAGTCCAATATTTGACCAAACGTAAAGGGTAACATCAATGGTTTTGGTAAATTTTAGACCATTTTGAAACTTTCAAAATAATTTTAAAATGTGAAAGTATAGCCAAAATA